>OX422222.1:175654094-175884094 GCA_949130495.1 Sambucus nigra | reverse complement strand
GATAATTTGCATCTTCTTAGACTTAGGCTTAAAAACATGGCGTTAGAGGGTAAAAACTCGAAACAGCCGTCTAACGGCCCCGTGTGTGGCACCAACACCACCCACGGGACCAATGTAACTCGTAGGAACTGACTCCACACCCGCGGGAGTCCCGGTATGAGAATACGACGATAATTTGCATATTTTTAGAGTTAGGCTTAAAAACATGGCGTTAGAGGGTGAAAATTCGAAACAGCCCGCTAACGGCCCCGTGGGTGGCACCAACACCACCCACGGGACCAATCTAACTCGTAGGAACTGAACCCGCAGCAGCGGGACTCCCGGTTTGAGAATACGATGACAATTTACATATTTCTAGACTTAGGCTTAAAAACATGGCATTAGAGGGTGAGAACTTGAAACAGCCCCCTAACGGGCCCGTTGGTGGCACCAACACCTCTCACGGGACCAGTGTAACTCGTAGAAATTGACCCCGCAGCCGCGGGATTCCCGGTTTGAGAATACAGCGGTAATTTGCATATTTTTAGACTTAGGCTTAAAAACATGGCGTTAGAGGGTGAAAACTTGAAACAGCCCTCTAACGGCCCCCTGTGTGGCACCAACACCTCCCACGGGACCAAGGTAACTCGTAAGAACTGACCCGCAGCCGCGGGACTCCGGGTTTGAGGATACGACAATAATTTGCATATTTCTAGACTTAGGCTTAAAAACATGGCATTTGAGGGTGAGAACTTGAAACAACCCCCGAACGGCCCCGTGGGTGACACCAACACCTCCCACGGGACCAATGTAACTAGTAGGAACTGACCCCGCGGCCGCGGGACTCCCGGTTTGAGAATACGACGGTAATTTGCATATTTCTAGACTTAGGCTTAAAAACATGGGGTTAGAGGGTGAAAACTCGAAACAGCGCTATAACGGCCCCGTGGGTGTTCCCAACACCTCCCACGGGACCAATGTAACTCGTAAAAACTGGCCCCGCAGCCGCGGGACTCCCGGTTAGAGAATACGACGATAATTTGCATATTTTTAAACTTAGGCTTGAAAACATGGCGTTAGAGGGTAAGAACTAGAAACAGCCCCCGAACGGCCCCATGGGTGGCACCAACACCTCCCACGGGACCAAATGTAACTCGTAGGAACGGACCCCGCATCCGCGGGACTCCCGGTTTGTGAATACGTTGGTAATTTGCATATTTCTAGACATAAGCAAAACATGGCGTTAGAGAGTGAAAAATCGAAACATCCCCCGAACGGCCCCGTGGGTGGAACCAACACCTCCCACGGGATCAATGTAATGCCTAGGAACCGACCCCGCAGCCGCGGGACTCCCGGTTTGAGAATACGACGATAATTTGCATATTTTCAGACTTAGGCTTAAAAACAAGGCGTTAGAGGGTGAAAACTCGAAACAGCCCTCTATCGGCCCCGTTGGTGGCACCAACACCTCTCACGGGACCAATGTAACTCGTAGGAATTGACTCCGTAGATACGGAATCCCGGTTTCAGAATACGGCGGTAATTTGCATATTTCTAAACTTAGGCAAAACATGGCGTTAGAGGGTGAAAACTCAAAACCGCCCCCGAACGGCCCCGTGGATGGCACCAACACCTCCCACGGGACCAATGTAACTCGTAGGAACTGACCCCGCAGCCGCGGGATTCCCGGTTTGAGAATACGACTGTAATTTGCAGATTTCTAGACTTAGGCTTAGAAACATGGCGTTAGAGGGTGAAAACTCGAAACAGCCCTCTAACGGCCCCGTGGGTGGCACCAACACCTCCCACGGGACCAATGTAACTCGTAGGAACTGACCCCGCAGCCGCGGGACTCCCGGTTTGAGAATACGACGATAATTTGCATATTTTTAGACTTAGGCTTAAAAACATGGCGTTAGAGGGTGAGAATTTGAAACAGCCCTCTAACGGCCCCGTGAGAGGCACCAACACCTCCCACGGGACCAAGGTAACTCGTAGGAACTGACCCCACAGTCGCGGGACTCCGGGTTTGAGGATATGACAATAATTTGCATATTTCTAGACTTAGGATTAAAAACATGGCTGGTGACCATCGCTGTGGCGAGGGCTTCTTGCCGGTGATTGTGGGGTTCCAACCCCTGGTGGTTTCGTTCTGAGAAGTTTTCTCCATTTCTGCTACTCCCCCCTTACTGTCCGTGTGGTTTGTGATTTTGGAGCGCTATTTTGGGGTATGGTTGTTCCTTGTGTTGCTCACCACCGGAGCCGGTTCCGGCATTGTTTGATGGGATTGGCGGTATGTGGAATTGGCTTGGAGTGATGCACTGTGGCCGGGGTTGCGATGGTTGGTTCTCGGGTGCTATGCCCAATGATTATGGATCTTCTGGTCCGTGGATCAACATGTTTGGGTCCTTCGGTTGCTTCTGTTGCCGCCAGGGCTTGTGGCTTGTCTGCGTTACCACTGTTTCGGTTGCGCTTTGCGGGTCGGGTTATGATTTGGATGGTTTGGCCATCCGGGTTTTCAAGGTGGTGGGTCATGGTGTCCACTTGGTTTTGGTGGTATTGTTTCTGGTTGTTTGTTTCGGCCAGATGGTGGGCCTTGTTTTTCCTTGGGTTCAATTGTTTTGTTATTCATGCTGCCCTTGTGGCTTTTGTTACCTAGGCCTAGGTACTTGTGTTTTGACTAGTTTGTTGTTCCATTGTTTTATTGTTGGCTAGCTGCGCATGTGCTCTAGCATACGAGGGTATGCCCTCTTGGATCTTGTAACTATTTCTTTTCAATATACTTTAATTACCGAAAAAAAAAAAAAAAAAAAAGGATTAAAAACATGGCATTAGAGGGTGAGAATTTGAAAAAGCCCATGAACGGCCCCGTGGGTGACACCAACACCTCCCACGGGACCAATGTAACTCGTAGGAAATAACCCCGCGGTCGTGGGACTCCCGGTTTGAGAATGCGACGGTAATTTGCATAATTCTAGACTTAGGTTAGAGGTTGAAAACTCGAAACAGCCCTCTAACGGCCCAGTGGGTGGCCCCAACACCTCCCACGGGACCAATGTAACTCGTAGGAACTGACCCCGCAGCTGCGGGACTCCCGGTTTGAGAATACGAGGATAATTTGCATCTTTTTAGACATAGGCTTAAAAACATGGCGTTAGAGGGTGAAAACTCGAAACAGCCCTCTACCGGACCCGTGGGTGGCACGAACACCTCCCACGGGACCAATGTAACCCGTAGGAACTGACCCCGCACCCGCGGGACTCCCGGTTTGAGAATATGACGATAATTTGCATATTTTTAGAGTTAGGCTAAAAAACATGGCGTTAGAGGGTGAAAACTCGAAACAGCCCTCTAACGGCCCCGTGGGTGGCATAAACACCTCCCACGGGACCAATGTAACTCGTAGGAACTGACTCCACACCCGCGGGAGTCCCGGTTTGAGAATACGACGATAATTTGCATATTTCTAGACTTAGGCTTAAAAACATGGCATTAGAGGGCAAGAACTAGAAACAACCCCCTAACGGCCCCGTGGGTGGCAACAACACCTCCCACGGGACCAATGTAACGCGTAGGAACTGACCCCGCAGCCGCGGGACTCCCGGTTTGAGAATACGATGACAATTTACATATTTCTAGACTTAGGCTTAAAAACATGGCATTAGAGGGTGAAAACTCGAAACAGCTCCCAAACGGCCCCGTGGGTGGCACCAACACCTCCCACGGGACCAATGTAAACCGTAGGAACCGACCCCGCAGCCGCGGGATTCCCAGTTTGAGAATACGATGATAATTTGCATCTTCTTAGACTTAGGCTTAAAAACATTGCATTAGAGGATAGAAACTCGAAACAGCCCTCTAACGGCCCCGTGTGTGGCACCAACATCACCCACGGGACCAATGTAACTCGTAGGAACTGACTCCACACCCGCGGGAGTCCCGGTTTGAGAATACGACGATAATTTGCATATTTTTAGAGTTAGGCTTAAAAACATGGCGTTAGAGGGTGAAAATTCGAAACAGCCCTCTAACTGCCCCGTGGGTGGCACCAACACCACCCACGGGACCAATCTAACTCGTAGGAACTGAACCCGCAGCCGCGGGACTCCCGGTTTGAGAATACGATGACAATTTACGTATTTCTAGACTTAGGCTTAAAAACATGGCATTAGAGGGTGAAAACTCGAAACAGTTCCCAAACGGCCCCGTGGGTGGCACCAACACCTCCCACGGGACCAATGTAAACCGTAGGAACCGACCCCGCAGCCGCGGGATTCCCAGTTTGAGAATACGATGATAATTTGCATCTTCTTAGACTTAGGCTTAAAAACATGGCATTAGAGGGTAGAAACTCGAAACAGCCCTCTAACGGCCCCGTGGGTGGCATCAACACCTCCCACGGGACCAATGTAACTCGTAGGAACTGACTCCACACCCGCGGGAGTCCCGGTTTGAGAATACGACGATAATTTGCATATTTCTAGACTTAGGCTTAAAAACATGGCATTAGAGGGCAAGAACTAGAAATAACCCCCTAACGGCCCCGTGGGTGGCACCAACACCTCCCACGGGACCAATGTAACGCGTAGGAACTGACCCCGCAGCCGCGGGACTCCCGGTTTGAGAATACGATGACAATTTACATATTTCTAGACTTAGGCTTAAAAACATGGCATTAGAGGGTGAAAACTCGAAACAGCTCCCAAACGGCCCCGTGGGTGGCACCAACACCTCCCACGGGACCAATGTAAACCGTAGGAACCGACCCCGCACCCGCGGGATTCCCAGTTTGAGAATACGATGATAATTTGCATCTTCTTAGACTTAGGCTTAAAAACATGGCATTAGAGGGTAGAAACTCGAAACAGCCCTCTAACGGCCCCATGGGTGGCATCAACACCTCCCACGGGACCAATGTAACTCGTAGGAACTGACTCCACACCCGCGGGAGTCCCGGTTTGAGAATACGACGATAATTTGCATATATCTAGACTTAGGCTTAAAAACATGGCATTAGAGGGCAAGAACTAGAAACAACCCCCTAACGGCCCCGTGGGTGGCACCAACACCTCCCACAGGACCAATGTAACGCGTAGGAACTGACCCCGCAGCCGCGGGACTCCCGGTTTGAGAATACGATGACAATTTACATATTTCTGGACTTAGGCTTAAAAACATGGCATTAGAGGGTGAAAACTCGAAACAGCTCCCAAACGGCCCCGTGGGTGGCACCAACACCTCCCACGGGACCAATGTAAATCGTAGGAACCGACCCCGCAGCCGCGGGATTCCCAGTTTGAGAATACGATGATAATTTGCATCTTCTTAGACTTAGGCTTAAAAACATGGCGTTAGAGGGTAAAAACTCGAAACAGCCCTCTAACGGCCCCGTGTGTGGCACCAACACCACCCACGGGACCAATGTAACTCGTAGGAACTGACTCCACACCCGCGGGAGTCCCGGTTTGAGAATACGACGATAATTTGCATAATTTTAGAGTTAGGCTTAAAAACATGGCGTTAGAGGGTGAAAATTCGAAACAGCCCGCTAACGGCCCCGTGGGTGGCACCAACACCACCCACGGGACAAATCTAACTCGTAGGAACTGAACCCGCAGCAGCGGGACTCCCGGTTTGAGAATACGATGACAATTTACATATTTCTAGACTTAGGCTTAAAAACATGGCATTAGAGGGTGAGAACTTGAAACAGCCACCTAACGGCCCCGTTGGTGGCACCAACACCTCTCACGGGACCAGTGTAACTCGTAAAAATTGACCCCGCAGCCGCGGGATTCCCGGTTTGAGAATACAGCGGTAATTTGCATATTTTTAGAGTTAGGCTTAAAACATGGCGTTAGAGGGTGAAAACTCGAAACAGCCCTCTAACGGTCCCGTGGGTGGCACCAACACCTCCCACGGGACCAATCTAACTCGTAGGAACTGACCCCGCAGCCGCGGGACTCCCGGTTTGAGAATACGATGACAATTTACATATTTCTCGACTTAGGCTTAAAAACATGACATTAGAGGGTGAGAACTTGAAACAGCCCCCTAACGGCCCCGTGGGTGGCACCGACACCTCCCACGGGACCAGTATAACTCGTAGAAACTGACCCCGCAGCCGCGGGATTCCCGGTTTGAGAATACGACGGAAATTTGCATATTTCTAAACTTAATCAAACATGGCGTTAGAGGGTGAAAACTCAAAATAGTACCCGAACGACCCCGTGGGTGGCACGAACACCTCCCACGGGACCAATGTAACTCGTAGGAACTGACCCCGCAGCCGCGGGACTCCCGGTTTGAGAATACGATGATAATTTGTATCTTTTTAGATTTAGGCTTAAAAACATGGCGTTAGAAGGTGAAAACTCGAAACAACCCTCTAACGGCCCCATGGGTGGCACCAACACCTCCCACGGGTCCAACGTAACTCTTAGGAACTGACTCCACACCCGCGGGAGTCCCGGTTTGAGGATACGACGACAATTTACATATTTCTAGACTTAGGCTTAAAAACATGGCGTTAACTGGTGAAAACTCGAAACAACAATCTAACGTCCCCGTGGGTGGCACCAACACCTCCCACGGGACCAATGTAAATCATAGGAACCGACCCCGCAGCCGCGGGACTCCCGGTTTGAGAATACGACGATAATTTGCATATTTTTATACTTAGGCTTAAAAACATGGCATTAGAGGGTGAGAATTTGAAACAGCCCCCTAACGGCCCCGTGGGTGGCACCAACACCTCCCACGGGACCAATGTAACCCGTAGGAACTGACCCCGCAGCCGCGGGATTCCCAGTTTGAGAATACGACGGTAATTTGCAGATTTCTAGACTTAGGCCTAAAATCATGGCATTAGAGGGTGAAAACTCGAAACAACCCTCTAACGGCCCCGTGGGTGGCACCAACACCTCCCACGGGACCAAGGTAAATCATTGGAACCGACCCCGTAGCCGCGGGACTCCCGGTTTGAGAATACGACGATAATTTGCGTAATTTTAGACTTAGGCTTAAAAACATGGCGTTAGAGGGTGAAATCTCGAAACAACCCTCTAACGGCCCCATGGGTGGCAACAACACCTCCCGCGGGACCAATGTAAATCGTAGGAACCGACCCCGCAGCCGCGGGACTCCCGGTTTGAGAATACGACGATAATTTACATATTTTTAGACTTAGGCATAAAAACATGGCGTTAGAGGTTGAAAACTTGAAACAGCCCTCTAACGGCCCCGTTAGTGGCACCAACACCTCCCACGGGACCAAAGTAACTCGTAAGAACTAACCCGCAGCCGCGGGACTCCGAGTTTAAGGATACGACAATAATTTGCATATTTCTAGACTTAGGCTTAAAAACATGGCATTAGAGGGTCAGAACTTGAAACAACCCCCGAACGGCCCCGTGGGTGACACCAACACCTCCCACGAGACCAATGTAACTAGTAGGAACTGACCCCGCGGCCGCGGGACTCCCGGTTTGAGAATACGACGGTAATTTGCATATTTCTAGACTTAGGCATAAAAACATGGGGTTAGAGGGTGAAAACTCGAAACAACGCTCTAACGGCCCCGTGGGTGGTCCCAACACCTCCCACGGGACCAATGTAACTCGTAAAAACTGGCCCCGCAACCACGGGACTCCCGGTTAGAGAATACGATGATAATTTACATATTTTTAAACTTAGGCTTGAAAACATGGCGTTAGAGGGAGAGAACTAGAAACAGCCCCCGAACGGCCCCGTGGGTGGCACCAACACCTCCCACGGGACCAAATGTAACTAGTAGGAACTGACCCCGCATCCCCGGGACTCCCGGTTTGAGAATACGTCGGTAATTTGCATATTTCTAGACATGAGCAAACCATGGCGTTAGAGAGTGAAAAATCGAAGCATCCCCCGAACGGCCCCGTGGGTGGGACCAACACCTCCCACGGGATCAATGTAACGCGTAGGAACTGACCCCGCAGCCGCGGGACTCTTGGTTTGAGAATACGACGATAATTTGCATATTTTTAGACTTAGGCCTAAAAATAAGGCATTAGAGGGTGAACACTCGAAACAGCCCTCTAACGGCCCCGTGGGTGGCACCCACACCTCCCACGGGACTAATGTAACTCGTAGGAACTGACCCCGCAGCCGCGAGATTCCCAGTTTGAGAATACGACGGTAATTTGCAGATTTCTAGCTTTGGCCTAAAATCATGGCGTTAGAGGGTGAAAACTCGAAACAACCCTCTAACGGCCCCGTGGGTGGCACCAAAACCTCCCACGGGACCAATGTAAATCATTGGAAGCGACCCCGCAGCCGCGGGACTCCCAGTTTGAGAATACGACGATAATTTGCGTATTTTTAGACTTAGGCTTAAAAATATGACGTTAGAGGGTAAAATCTCGAAACAACCCTCTAACGGCCCCATGGGTGGCACCAACACCTCCCACGGGACCAATGTAAATCGTAGGAACCGACCCCGCAGCCGCGGGACTCCCGGTTTGAGAATACGACGATAATTTGCATATTTTTAGACTTAGGCTTAAAAACATGGCGTTAGAGGGTGAAAACTTGAAACGGCCCTCTAACGGCCCCATGGGTGGCACCAACACCTCCCACGGGACCAATGTAACTCATAGGAACTGACCCCGCAGTCGCGGGACTCCCGATTTAAGAAAACGACTATAATTTGCATATTTCTAGACATAGGCTTAAAAACTTGGCATTAGTGGGTGAGAACTTGAAACAGCCCCTGAACGGCCCCGTGGGTGGCACCAACACCTCCCACGGGACCAATGTAACTCGTAGGAATTGACTCCGTAGATACGGAATCCCGGTTTCTGAATACGGCGGTAATTTGCATATTTCTATACTTAAGCAAAACATGGCGTTAGAGGGTGAAAACTAAAAACAGCCCCCGAACGGCCCCGTGGATGGCACCAACACCTCCCACGGGACCAATGTAACTCATAGGAACTGACCCCGCAGCCGCGGGTTTCCCGGTTTGAGAATACGACTGTAATTTGCAGATTTCTAGACTTAGGCTTAGAAACATGGCGTTAGAGGGGGAAAACTCGAAACAGCCCTCTAACAGCCCCGTGGGTGGCACCAACACCTCCCACGGGACCAATGTAACTCGTAGGAACTGACCCCGCAGCCGCGAGACTCCCGGTTTGAGAATACGACGATAATTTGTATATTTTTAGACTTAGGCTTAAAAACATGGCGTTAGAGGATGAGAATTTGAAACAGCCCTCTAACGGCCCCGTGAGAGGCACCAACACCTCCCACGGGACCAAGGTAACTCGTAGGAACTGACCCCGCAGTCGCGGGACTCCGGGTTTGAGGATACGACAATAATTTGCATATTTCTAGACTTAGGCTTAAAAACATGGCATTAGAGGGTGAGAATTTGAAACAGCCCCCGAACGGCCCCGTGGGTGACACCAACACCTCCCACGGGACCAATGTAACTCGTAGGAACTGACCCCGCGGTCGCGGGACTCCCGGTTTGAGAATACGACGGTAATTTGCATATTTCTAGACTTAGGTTAGAGGGTGAAAACTCGAAACAGCCCTCTAACGGCCCCGTGGGTGGCCCCAACACCTCCCACGGGACCAATATAACTCGTAGGAACTGACCCCGCAGCCGCGGGACTCCCGGTTTGAGAATACGAGGATAATTTGCATCTTTTTAGACTTGGGCTTAAAAGCATGGCGTTAGAGGGTGAAACTCGAAACAGCCCTCTAACGGACCCGTGGGTGGCACGAACACCTCCCACGGGACCAATGTAACCCGTAGGAACTGACCCCGCACCCGCGGGACTCCCGGTTTGAGAATATGACGATAATTTGCATATTTTTAGAGTTAGGCTAAAAAACATGGCGTTAGAGGGTGAAAACTCGAAACAGCCCTCTAACGGCCCCGTGGGTGGCACCAACACCTCCCACGGGACCAATGTAACTCGTAGGAACTAACTCCACACCCGCGGGAGTCCCGGTTTGAGAATACGACGATAATTTGCATATTTCTAGACTTAGGCTTAAAAACATTGCATTAGAGGGCAAGAACTAGAAACAACCCCCTAACGGCCCCGTGGGTGGCACCAACACCTCCCACGGGACCAATGTAACTCGTAGGAACTGACCCCGCAGCCGCGGGACTCCCGGTTTGAGAATACGATGACAATTTACATATTTCTAGACTTAGGCTTAAAAACATGGCATTAGAGGGTGAAAACTCGAAACAGCCCCCAAACGGCCCCCTGGGTGGTACCAACACCTCCCACGGGACCAATGTAAAGCGTAGAAACCGACCCCGCAGCCACGGGATTCCCAGTTTGAGAATACGATGATAATTTGCATCTTTTTAGACTTAGGGTTAAAAACATGGCGTTAGAGGGTAAAAACTCGAAACAGGCCTCTAACGGCCTCGTGTGTGGCACCAACACCTCCCACGGGACCAATGTAACTCGTAGGAACTGACTCCACACCCACGGGAGTCCCGGTTTGAGAATACGACGATAATTTGCATATTTTTAGAGTTTGGCTTAAAAACATGGCGTTAGAGGGTGAAAATTCGAAACAGCCCCGTAGGTGGCACCAACACCACCCACGGGACCAATGTAACTCGTAGGAACTGACCCCGCAGCCGCGAGACTCCCGGTTTGAGAATACGATGACAATTTACATATTTCTAGACTTAGGCTTAAAAACATGGCATTAGAGGGTGAGAACTTGAAACACCCCCCTAACGGCCCCGTGGGTGGCACCAACACCTCCCACGGGACCAGTGTAACTCGTAAAAACTGACCCCGCAGCCGCGGGATTCCCGGTTTGAGAATACGGCGGTAATTTGCATATTTCTAAACTTAATCAAACATGGCGTTAGAGGGTGAAAACTCGAAATAGCCCCCGAACGACCCCGTGGGTGGCACGAACACCTCCCATGGGACCAATGTAATTCGTAGGAACTGACCCCGCAGCCGCGGGACTCCCGGTTTGAGAATACGATGATAATTTGCATCTTTTTAGACTTAGGCTTAAAAACATGGCGTTAGAAGGTGAAAACTCGAAACAACCCTCTAACGGCCCCATGGGTGGCACCAACACCTCCCACGGGACCAATGTAACTCGTACGAACTGACTCCACACCAGCGGGAGTCCCGGTTTGATAATACGACGACAATTTACATATTTTTAGAGTTAGGCTTAAAAACATGGCGTTAGAGGCTGAAAACTCGAAACAGCCCTCTAACGGCCCCGTGGGTGGCACCAACACCTCCCACGAGACCAATTTAACACGTAGGAATTGACCCCGCAGCCGCGGGATTCCCGGTTTGAGAATACGATGACAATTTACATATTTCTCGACTTAGGCTTAAAAACATGGCATTAGAGGGTGAGAACTTGAAACAGCCCCCTAACGGCCCCGTGGGTGGCACCAACACCTCCCACGGGACTAATGTAACTCGTAGGAACTGACCCCGCAGCCGCGAGATTCCCAGTTTGAGAATACGACGGTAATTTGCAGATTTCTAGACTTAGGCCTAAAATCATGGCGTTAGAGGGTGAAAACTCGAAACAACCCTCTAACGGCCCCGTGGGTGGCACCAACACCTCCCACGGGAGCAATGTAAATCATTGGAAGCGACCCCGCAGCCGCGGGACTCCCAGTTTGAGAATACGACGATAATTTGCGTATTTTTAGACTTAGGCTTAAAAATATGACGTTAGAGGGTAAAATCTCGAAACAACCCTCTAACGGCCCCATGGGTGGCACCAACACCTCCCACGGGACCAATGTAAATCGTAGGAACCGACCCCGCAGCCGCGGGACTCCCGGTTTGAGAATACGACGATAATTTGCATATTTTTAGACTTAGGCTTAAAAACATGGCGTTAGAGGGTGAAAACTTGAAACAGCCCTCTAACGGCCCGTTAGTGGCACCAACACCTCCCACGGGACCAAGGTAACTCGTAAGAACTGACCCGCAGCCGCGGGACTCCGGGTTTGAGGATACGACAATAATTTGCATATTTCTAGACTTAGGCTTAAAAACATGGCATTAGAGGGTGAGAACTTGAAACAACCCCCGAACGGCCCCGTGGGTGACACCAACACCTCCCACGGGACCAATGTAACTAGTAGGAACTGACCCCGCGGCCGCGGGACTCCCGGTTTGAGAATACGACGGTAATTTGCATATTTATAGACTTAGGCTTAAAAACATGGGGTTAGAGGGTGAAAACTCGAAACAGCGCTATAACGGCCCCGTGGGTGGTCCCAACACCTCCCACGGGACCAATGTAACTCGTAAAAACTGGCCCCGCAGCCGCGGGACTCCCGGTTAGAGAATACGACGATAATTTGCATATTTTTAAACTTAGGCTTGAAAACATGGCGTTAGAGGGTGAAAACGTGAAACAGCCCTCTAACGGCCCGTTAGTGGCACCAACACCTCCCACGGGACCAAGGTAACTCGTAAGAACTGACCCGCAGCCGCGGGACTCCGGGTTTGAGGATACGACAATAATTTGCATATTTCTAGACTTAGGCTTAAAAACATGGCATTAGAGGGTGAGAACTTGAAACAACCCCCGAACGGCCCCGTGGGTGACACCAACACCTCCCACGGGACCAATGTAACTAGTAGGAACTGACCCCGCGGCCGCGGGACTCCCGGTTTGAGAATACGACGGTAATTTGCATATTTCTAGACTTAGGCTTAAAAACATGGGTTTAGAGGGTGAAAACTCGAAACAGCGCTATAACGGCCCCGTGGGTGGTCCCAACACCTCCCACGGGACTAATGTAACTCTTAAAAACTGGCCCCACAGCCGCGGGACTCCCGGTTAGAGAATACGACGATAATTTGCATCTTTTTAAACTTAGGCTTGAAAACATGGCGTTAGAGGGTAAGAACTAGAAACAGCCCCCGAACGGCCCCGTGGGTGGCACCAACACCTCCCACGGGACCAGATGTAACTCGTAGGAACTGACCCCGCATCCGCGGGACTCCCGGTTTGTGAATACGTTGGTAATTTGCATATTTCTAGACATAAGCAAAACATGGCGTTAGAGAGTGAAAAATCGAAACATCCCCCGAACGGCCCCGTGGGTGGGACCAACACCTCCCACAGGATCAATGTAATGCCTAGGAACTGACCCCGCAGCCGCGGGACTCCCGGTTTGAGAATACGACGATAATTTGCATATTTTCAGACTTAGGCTTAAAAACAAGGCGTTAGAGGGTGAAAACTCGAAACAGCCCTCTAACGGCCCCGTTAGTGGCACCAACACCTCTCACGGGACCAATGTAACTCGTAGGAATTGACTCCGTAGATACGGAATCCCGGTTTCAGAATACGGCGGTAATTTGCATATTTCTAAACTTAAGCAAAACATGGCGTTAGAGGGTGAAAACTCAAAACCGCCCCCGAACGGCCCCGTGGATGGCACCAACACCTCCCACGGGACCAATGTAACTCGTAGGAACTGACCCCGCAGCCGCGGGATTCCCGGTTTTAGAATACGACTGTAATTTGCAGATTTCTAGACTTAGGCTTAGAAACATGGCGTTAGAGGGTGAAACCTCGAAACAGCCCTCTAACGGCCCCGTGGGTGGCACCAACACCTCCCACGGGACCAATGTAACTCGTAGGAACTGACCCCGCAGCCGCGGGACTCCCGGTTTGAGAATACGACGATAATTTGCATATTTTTAGACTTAGGCTTAAAAACATGGCGTTAGAGGGTGAGAATGTGAAACAGCCCTCTAACGGCCCCGTGAGAGGCACCAACACCTCCCACGGGACCAAGGTAACTCGTAGGAACTGACCCCGCAGTCGCGGGACTCCGAGTTTGAGGATACGACAATAATTTGCATATTTCTAGACTTAGGATTAAAAACATGGCATTAGAGGTTGAGAATTTGAAAAAGCCCACGAACGGCCCCGTGGGTGACACCAACACCTCACACGGGACCAATGTAACTCGTAGGAAATAACCCCGCGGTCGTGGGACTCCCGGTTTGAGAATGCGACGGTAATTTGCATAATTCTAGACTTAGGTTAGAGGATGAAAACTCGAAACAGCCCTCTAACGGCCCCGTGGGTGGCCCCAACACCTCCCACGGGACCAATGTAACTCGTAGGAACTGACCCCGCAGCCGCGGGACTCCCGGTTTGAGAATACGAGGATAATTTGCATCTTTTTAGACATAGGCTTAAAAACATGGCGTTAGAGGGTGAAAACTCGAAGCAACCCTCTACCGGACCCGTGGGTGGCACGAACACCTCCCACGGGACCAATGTAACCCGTAGGAACTGACCCCGCACCCGCGGGACTCCCGGTTTGAGAATATGACGATAATTTGCATATTTTTAGAGTTAGGCTAAAAAACATGGCGTTAGAGGGTGAAAACTCGAAACAGCCCTCTAACGGCCCCGTGGGTGGCATCAACACCTCCCACGGGACCAATGTAACTCGTAGAAACTGACTCCACACCCGCGGGAGTCCCGGTTTGAGAATACGATGATAATTTGCATATTTCTAGACTTAGACTTAAAAACATGGCATTAGAGGGCGATAACTAGAAACAACCCCCTAACGGCCCCGTGGGTGGCACCAACACCTCCCACGGACCAATGTAACGCGTAGGAACTGACCCCGCAGCCGCGGGACTCCCGGTTTGAGAATACGATGACAATTTACATATTTCTAGACTTAGGCTTAAAAACATGGCATTAGAGGGTGAAAACTCGAAACAGCACCCAAACGGCCCCGTGGGTGGCACCAACACCTCCCACGGGACCAATGTAAATCGTAGGAACCGACCCCGCAGCCGCGGGATTCCCAGTTTGAGAATAGGATGATAATTTGCATCTTCTTAGACTTAGGCTTAAAAACATGGCGTTAGAGGGTAAAAACTCGAAACAGCCGTCTAACGGCCCCGTGTGTGGCACCAACACCACCCACGGGACCAATGTAACTCGTAGGAACTGACTCCACACCCGCGGGAGTCCCGGTATGAGAATACGACGATAATTTGCATATTTTTAGAGTTAGGCTTAAAAACATGGCGTTAGAGGGTGAAAATTCGAAACAGCCCGCTAACGGCCCCGTGGGTGGCACCAACACCACCCACGGGACCAATCTAACTCGTAGGAACTGAACCCGCAGCAGCGGGACTCCCGGTTTGAGAATACGATGACAATTTACATATTTCTAGACTTAGGCTTAAAAACATGGCATTAGAGGGTGAGAACTTGAAACAGCCCCCTAACGGGCCCGTTGGTGGCACCAACACCTCTCACGGGACCAGTGTAACTCGTAGAAATTGACCCCGCAGCCGCGGGATTCCCGGTTTGAGAATACAGCGGTAATTTGCATATTTTTAGACTTAGGCTTAAAAACATGGCGTTAGAGGGTGAAAACTTGAAACAGCCCTCTAACGGCCCCCTGTGTGGCACCAACACCTCCCACGGGACCAAGGTAACTCGTAAGAACTGACCCGCAGCCGCGGGACTCCGGGTTTGAGGATACGACAATAATTTGCATATTTCTAGACTTAGGCTTAAAAACATGGCATTTGAGGGTGAGAACTTGAAACAACCCCCGAACGGCCCCGTGGGTGACACCAACACCTCCCACGGGACCAATGTAACTAGTAGGAACTGACCCCGCGGCCGCGGGACTCCCGGTTTGAGAATACGACGGTAATTTGCATATTTCTAGACTTAGGCTTAAAAACATGGGGTTAGAGGGTGAAAACTCGAAACAGCACTATAACGGCCCCGTGGGTGTTCCCAACACCTCCCACGGGACCAATGTAACTCGTAAAAACTGGCCCCGCAGCCGCGGGACTCCCGGTTAGAGAATACGACGATAATTTGCATATTTTTAAACTTAGGCTTGAAAACATGGCGTTAGAGGGTAAGAACTAGAAACAGCCCCCGAACGGCCCCATGGGTGGCACCAACACCTCCCACGGGACCAAATGTAACTCGTAGGAACGGACCCCGCATCCGCGGGACTCCCGGTTTGTGAATACGTTGGTAATTTGCATATTTCTAGACATAAGCAAAACATGGCGTTAGAGAGTGAAAAATCGAAACATCCCCCGAACGGCCCCGTGGGTGGAACCAACACCTCCCACGGGATCAATGTAATGCCTAGGAACCGACCCCGCAGCCGCGGGACTCCCGGTTTGAGAATACGACGATAATTTGCATATTTTCAGACTTAGGCTTAAAAACAAGGCGTTAGAGGGTGAAAACTCGAAACAGCCCTCTATCGGCCCCGTTGGTGGCACCAACACCTCTCACGGGACCAATGTAACTCGTAGGAATTGACTCCGTAGATACGGAATCCCGGTTTCAGAATACGGCGGTAATTTGCATATTTCTAAACTTAAGCAAAACATGGCGTTAGAGGGTGAAAACTCAAAACCGCCCCCGAACGGCCCCGTGGATGGCACCAACACCTCCCACGGGACCAATGTAACTCGTAGGAACTGACCCCGCAGCCGCGGGATTCCCGGTTTGAGAATACGACTGTAATTTGCAGATTTCTAGACTTAGGCTTAGAAACATGGCGTTAGAGGGTGAAAACTCGAAACAGCCCTCTAACGGCCCCGTGGGTGGCACCAACACCTCCCACGGGACCAATGTAACTCGTAGGAACTGACCCCGCAGCCGCGGGACTCCCGGTTTGAGAATACGACGATAATTTGCATATTTTTAGACTTAGGCTTAAAAACATGGCGTTAGAGGGTGAGAATTTGAAACAGCCCTCTAACGGCCCCGTGAGAGGCACCAACACCTCACACGGGACCAAGGTAACTCGTAGGAACTGACCCCACAGTCGCGGGACTCCGGGTTTGAGGATACGACAATAATTTGCATATTTCTAGACTTAGGATTAAAAACATGGCTGGTGACCATCGCTGTGGCGAGGGCTTCTTGCCGGTGATTGTGGGGTTCCAACCCCTGGTGGTTTCGTTCTGAGAAGTTTTCTCCATTTCTGCTACTCCCCCCTTACTGTCCGTGTGGTTTGTGATTTTGGAGCGCTATTTTGGGGTATGGCTGTTCCTTGTGTTGCTCACCACCGGAGCCGGTTCCGGCATTGTTTGATGGGATTGGCGGTATGTGGAATTGGCTTGGAGTGATGCACTGTGGCCGGGGTTGCGATGGTTGGTTCTCGGGTGCTATGCCCAATGATTATGGATCTTCTGGTCCGTGGATCAACATGTTTGGGTCCTTCGGTTGCTTCTGTTGCCGCCAGGGCTTGTGGCTTGTCTGCGTTACCACTGTTTCGGTTGCGCTTTGCGGGTCGGGTTATGATTTGGATGGTTTGGCCATCCGGGTTTTCAAGGTGGTGGGTCATGGTGTCCACTTGGTTTTGGTGGTATTGTTTCTGGTTGTTTGTTTCGGCCAAATGGTGGGCCTTGTTTTTCCTTGGGTTCAATTGTTTTGTTATTCATGCTGCCCTTGTGGCTTTTGTTACCTAGGCCTAGGTACTTGTGTTTTGACTAGTTTGTTGTTCCATTGTTTTATTGTTGGCTAGCTGCGCATGTGCTCTAGCATACGAGGGTATGCCCTCTTGGATCTTGTAACTATTTCTTTTCAATATACTTTAATTACCGGAAAAAAAAAAAAAGGATTAAAAACATGGCATTAGAGGGTGAGAATTTGAAAAAGCCCACGAACGGCCCCGTGGGTGACACCAACACCTCCCACGGGACCAATGTAACTCGTAGGAAATAACCCCGCGGTCGTGGGACTCCCGGTTTGAGAATGCGACGGTAATTTGCATAATTCTAGACTTAGGTTAGAGGTTGAAAACTCGAAACAGCCCTCTAACGGCCCAGTGGGTGGCCCCAACACCTCCCACGGGACCAATGTAACTCGTAGGAACTGACCCCGCAGCCGCGGGACTCCCGGTTTGAGAATACGAGGATAATTTGCATCTTTTTAGACATAGGCTTAAAAACATGGCGTTAGAGGGTGAAAACTCGAAACAGCCCTCTACCGGACCCGTGGGTGGCACGAACACCTCCCACGGGACCAATGTAACCCGTAGGAACTGACCCCGCACCCGCGGGACTCCCGGTTTGAGAATATGACGATAATTTGCATATTTTTAGAGTTAGGCTAAAAAACATGGCGTTAGAGGGTGAAAACTCGAAACAGCCCTCTAACGGCCCCGTGGGTGGCATAAACACCTCCCACGGGACCAATGTAACTCGTAGGAACTGACTCCACACCCGCGGGAGTCCCGGTTTGAGAATACGACGATAATTTGCATATTTCTAGACTTAGGCTTAAAAACATGGCATTAGAGGGCAAGAACTAGAAACAACCCCCTAACGGCCCCGTGGGTGGCAACAACACCTACCACGGGACCAATGTAACGCGTAGGAACTGACCCCGCAGCCGCGGGACTCCCGGTTTGAGAATACGATGACAATTTACATATTTCTAGACTTAGGCTTAAAAACATGGCATTAGAGGGTGAAAACTCGAAACAGCTCCCAAACGGCCCCGTGGGTGGCACCAACACCTCCCACGGGACCAATGTAAACCGTAGGAACCGACCCCGCAGCCGCGGGATTCCCAGTTTGAGAATACGATGATAATTTGCATCTTCTTAGACTTAGGCTTAAAAACATTGCATTAGAGGATAGAAACTCGAAACAGCCCTCTAACGGCCCCGTGTGTGGCACCAACACCACCCACGGGACCAATGTAACTCGTAGGAACTGACTCCACACCCGCGGGAGTCCCGGTTTGAGAATACGACGATAATTTGCATATTTTTAGAGTTAGGCTTAAAAACATGGCGTTAGAGGGTGAAAATTCGAAACAGCCCTCTAACTGCCCCGTGGGTGGCACCAACACCACCCACGGGACCAATCTAACTCGTAGGAACTGAACCCGCAGCCGCGGGACTCCCGGTTTGAGAATACGATGACAATTTACGTATTTCTAGACTTAGGCTTAAAAACATGGCATTAGAGGGTGAAAACTCGAAACAGTTCCCAAACGGCCCCGTGGGTGGCACCAACACCTCCCACGGGACCAATGTAAACCGTAGGAACCGACCCCGCAGCCGCGGGATTCCCAGTTTGAGAATACGATGATAATTTGCATCTTCTTAGACTTAGGCTTAAAAACATGGCATTAGAGGGTAGAAACTCGAAACAGCCCTCTAACGGCCCCGTGGGTGGCATCAACACCTCCCACGGGACCAATGTAACTCGTAGGAACTGACTCCACACCCGCGGGAGTCCCGGTTTGAGAATACGACGATAATTTGCATATTTCTAGACTTAGGCTTAAAAACATGGCATTAGAGGGCAAGAACTAGAAATAACCCCCTAACGGCCCCGTGGGTGGCACCAACACCTCCCACGGGACCAATGTAACGCGTAGGAACTGACCCCGCAGCCGCGGGACTCCCGGTTTGAGAATACGATGACAATTTACATATTTCTAGACTTAGGCTTAAAAACATGGCATTAGAGGGTGAAAACTCGAAACAGCTCCCAAACGGCCCCGTGGGTGGCACCAACACCTCCCACGGGACCAATGTAAACCGTAGGAACCGACCCCGCACCCGCGGGATTCCCAGTTTGAGAATACGATGATAATTTGCATCTTCTTAGACTTAGGCTTAAAAACATGGCATTAGAGGGTAGAAACTCGAAACAGCCCTCTAACGGCCCCATGGGTGGCATCAACACCTCCCACGGGACCAATGTAACTCGTAGGAACTGACTCCACACCCGCGGGAGTCCCGGTTTGAGAATACGACGATAATTTGCATATATCTAGACTTAGGCTTAAAAACATGGCATTAGAGGGCAAGAACTAGAAACAACCCCCTAACGGCCCCGTGGGTGGCACCAACACCTCCCACAGGACCAATGTAACGCGTAGGAACTGACCCCGCAGCCGCGGGACTCCCGGTTTGAGAATACGATGACAATTTACATATTTCTGGACTTAGGCTTAAAAACATGGCATTAGAGGGTGAAAACTCGAAACAGCTCCCAAACGGCCCCGTGGGTGGCACCAACACCTCCCACGGGACCAATGTAAATCGTAGGAACCGACCCCGCAGCCGCGGGATTCCCAGTTTGAGAATACGATGATAATTTGCATCTTCTTAGACTTAGGCTTAAAAACATGGCGTTAGAGGGTAAAAACTCGAAACAGCCCTCTAACGGCCCCGTGTGTGGCACCAACACCACCCACGGGACCAATGTAACTCGTAGGAACTGACTCCACACCCGCGGGAGTCCCGGTTTGAGAATACGACGATAATTTGCATAATTTTAGAGTTAGGCTTAAAAACATGGCGTTAGAGGGTGAAAATTCGAAACAGCCCGCTAACGGCCCCGTGGGTGGCACCAACACCACCCACGGGACCAATCTAACTCGTAGGAACTGAACCCGCAGCAGCGGGACTCCCGGTTTGAGAATACGATGACAATTTACATATTTCTAGACTTAGGCTTAAAAACATGGCATTAGAGGGTGAGAACTTGAAACAGCCCCCTAACGGCCCCGTTGGTGGCACCAACACCTCTCACGGGACCAGTGTAACTCGTAAAAATTGACCCCGCAGCCGCGGGATTCCCGGTTTGAGAATACAGCGGTAATTTGCATATTTTTAGACTTAGGCTTAAAAACATGGCGTTAGAGGGTGAGAATTTGAAACAGCCCTCTAACGGCTCCGTGAGAGGCACCAACACCTCCCACGGGACCAAGGTAACTCGTAGGAACTGACCCCGCAGTCGCGGGACTCCAGGTTTGAGGATACGACAATAATTTGCATATTTCTAGACTTAGGATTAAAAACATGGCATTAGAGGGTGAGAATTTGAAAAAGCCCACGAACGGCCCCGTGGGTGACACCAACACCTCACACGGGACCAATGTAACTCGTAGGAAATAACCCCGCGGTCGTGGGACTCCCGGTTCGAGAATGCGACGGTAATTTGCATAATTCTAGACTTAGGTTAGAGGGTGAAAACTCGAAACAGACATCAAACGGCCCCGTGGATGGCCCCAACACCTCCCACGGGACCAATGTAACTCGTAGGAACTGACCCCGCAGCCGCGGGACTCCCGGTTTGAGAATACGAGGATAATTTGCATCTTTTTAGACATAGGCTTAAAAACATGGCGTTAGAGGGTGAAAACTCGAAACAGCCCTCTACAGGACCCGTGGGTGGCACGAACACCTCCCACGGGACCAATGTAACCCGTAGGAACTGACCCCGCACCCGCGGGACTCCCGGTTTGAGAATATGACGATAATTTGCATATTTTTAGAGTTAGGCTAAAAAACATGGCGTTAGAGGGTGAAAACTCGAAACAGCCCTCTAACGGCCCCGTGGGTGGTATCAACACCTCCCACGGGACCAATGTAACTCGTAGAAACTGACTCCACACCCGCGGGAGTCCCGGTTTGAGAATACGACGATAATTTGCATATTTCTAGACTTAGGCTTAAAAACATGGCATTAGAGGGCGAGAACTAGAAACAACCCCCTAACGGCCCCGTGGGTGGCACCAACACCTCCCACGGGACCAATGTAACGCGTAGGAACTGACCCCGCAGCCGCGGGACTCCCGGTTTGAGAATACGATGACAATTTACATATTTCTAGACTTAGGCTTAAAAACATGGCATTAGAGGGTGAAAACTCGAAACAGCTCCCAAACGGCCCCGTGGGTGGCACCAACACCTCCCACGGGACCAATGTAAATCGTAGGAACCGACCCCGCAGCCGCGGGATTCCCAGTTTGAGAATACGATGATAATTTGCATCTTCTTAGACTTAGGCTTAAAAACATGGCGTTAGAGGGTAAAAACTCGAAACAACCCTCTAACGGCCCCGTGTGTGGCACCAACACCACCCACGGGACCAATGTAACTCGTAGGAACTGACTCCACACCCGCGGGAGTCCCGGTTTGAGAATACGACGATAATTTGCATAATTTTAGAGTTAGGCTTAAAAACATGGCGTTAGAGGGTGAAAATTCGAAACAGCCCTCTAACGGCCCCGTGGGTGGCACCAACACCACCCACGGGACCAATCTAACTCGTAGGAACTGAACCCGCAGCAGCGGGACTCCCGGTTTGAGAATACGATGACAATTTACATATTTCTAGACTTAGGCTTAAAAACATGGCATTAGAGGGTGAGAACTTGAAACAGCCCCCTAACGGCCCCGTTGGTGGCACCAACACCTCTCACGGGACCAGTGTAACTCGTAGAAATTGACCCCGCAGCCGCGGGATTCCCGGTTTGAGAATACAGCAGTAATTTGCATATTTTTAGACTTAGGCTTAAAAACATGGCGTTAGAGGGTGAGAATTTGAAACAGCCCTCTAACGGCTCCGTGAGAGGCACCAACACCTCCCACGGGACCAAGGTAACTCGTAGGAACTGACCCCGCAGTCGCGGGACTCCAGGTTTGAGGATACGACAATAATTTGCATATTTCTAGACTTAGGATTAAAAACATGGCATTAGAGGGTGAGAATTTGAAAAAGCCCACGAACGGCCCCGTGGGTGACACCAACACCTCACACGGGACCAATGTAACTCGTAGGAAATAACCCCGCGGTCGTGGGACTCCCGGTTTGAGAATGCGACGGTAATTTGCATAATTCTAGACTTAGGTTAGAGGGTGAAAACTCGAAACAGCCCTCAAACGGCCCCGTGGATGGCCCCAACACCTCCCACGGGACCAATGTAACTCGTAGGAACTGACCCCGCAGCCGCGGGACTCCCGGTTTGAGAATACGAGGATAATTTGCATCTTTTTAGACATAGGCTTAAAAACATGGCGTTAGAGGGTGAAAACTCGAAACAGCCCTCTACCGGACCCGTGGGTGGCACGAACACCTCCCACGGGACCAATGTAACCCGTAGGAACTGACCCCGCACCCGCGGGACTCCCGGTTTGAGAATATGACGATAATTTGCATATTTTTAGAGTTAGGCTAAAAAACATGGCGTTAGAGGGTAAAAACTCGAAACAGCCCTCTAACGGCCCCGTGGGTGGCACCAACACCTCCCACGGGACCAATGTAACTCGTAGGAACTAACTCCACACCCGCGGGAGTCCCGGTTTGAGAATACGACGATAATTTGCATATTTCTAGACTTAGGCTTAAAAACATGGCATTAGAGGGCAAGAACTAGAAACAACCCCCTAACGGCCCCGTGGGTGGCACCAACACCTCCCACGGGACCAATGTAACTCGTAGGAACTGACCCCGCAGCCGCGGGACTCCCGGTTTGAGAATACGATGACAATTTACATATTTCTAGACTTAGGCTTAAAAACATGGCATTAGAGGGTGAAAACTCGAAACAGCCCCCAAACGGCCCCCTGGGTGGTACCAACACCTCCCACGGGACCAATCTAAATCGTAGAAACCGACCCCGCAGCCACGGGATTCCCAGTTTGAGAATACGATGATAATTTGCATCTTTTTAGACTTAGGGTTAAAAACATGGCGTTAGAGGGTAAAAACTCGAAACAGGCCTCTAACGGCCTCGTGTGTGGCACCAACACCTCCCACGGGACCAATGTAACACGTAGGAACTGACTCCACACCCGCGGGAGTCCCGGTTTGAGAATACGACGATAATTTGCATATTTTTAGAGTTAGGCTTAAAAACATGGCGTTAGAGGGTGAAAATTCGAAACAGCCCCGTAGGTGGCACCAACACCACCCACGGGACCAATGTAACTCGTAGGAACTGACCCCGCAGCCGTGGGACTCCCGGTTTGAGAATACGATGACAATTTACATATTTCTAGACTTAGGCTTAAAAACATGGCATTAGAGGGTGAGAACTTGAAACACCCCCCTAACGGCCCCGTGGGTGGCACCAACACCTCCCACGGGACCAGTGTAACTCGTAAAAACTGACCCCGCAGCCGCGGGATTCCCGGTTTGAGAATACGCCGGTAATTTGCATATTTCTAAACTTAATCAAACATGGCGTTAGAGGGTGAAAACTCGAAATAGCCCCCGAACGACCCCGTGGGTGGCACGAACACCTCCCATGGGACCAATGTAACTCGTAAGAACTGACCCCGCAGCCGCGGGACTCCCGGTTTGAGAATACGATGATAATTTGCATCTTTTTAGACTTAGGCTTAAAAACATGGCGTTAGAAGGTGAAAACTCGAAACAACCCTCTAACGGCCCCATGGGTGGCACCAACACCTCCCACGGGACCAATGTAACTCGTACGAACTGACTCCACACCAGCGGGAGTCCCGGTTTGAGAATACGACGACAATTTACATATTTTTAGAGTTAGGCTTAAAAACATGGCGTTAGAGGCTGAAAACTCGAAACAGCCCTCTAACGGCCCCGTGGGTGGCACCAACACCTCCCACGGGACCAATGTAAATCGTAGGAACCGACCCCGCAGCCGCGGGACTCCCGGTTTGAGAATACGACGATAATTTGCATATTTTTAGACTTAGGCTTAAAAACATGGCGTTAGAGGGTGAAAACTTGAAACAACCCTCTAACGGCCCCGTGGGTGGCACCAACACCTCCCACGGGACCAATGTAAATCATTGGAAGCGACCCCGCAGCCGCGGGACTCCCAGTTTGAGAATACGACGATAATTTGCGTATTTTTAGACTTAGGCTTAAAAATATGACGTTAGAGGGTAAAATCTCGAAACAACCCTCTAACGGCCCCATGGGTGGCACCAACACCTCCCACGGGACCAATGTAAATCGTAGGAACCGACCCCGCAGCCGCGGGACTCCCGGTTTGAGAATACGACGATAATTTGCATATTTTTAGACTTAGGCTTAAAAACATGGCGTTAGAGGGTGAAAACTCGAAACAGCCCTCAAACGGCCCGTTAGTGGCACCAACACCTCCCACGGGACCAATGTAACTCGTAGGAACTGACTCCACACCCGCGGGAGTCCCGGTTTGAGAATACGACGATAATTTGCATAATTTTAGAGTTAGGCTTAAAAACATGGCGTTAGAGGGTGAAAATTCGAAACAGCCCGCTAACGGCCCCGTGGGTGGCACCAACACCACCCACGGGACCAATCTAACTCGTAGGAACTGAACCCGCAGCAGCGGGACTCCCGGTTTGAGAATACGATGACAATTTACATATTTCTAGACTTAGGCTTAAAAACATGGCATTAGAGGGTGAGAACTTGAAACAGCCCCCTAACGGCCCCGTTGGTGGCACCAACACCTCTCACGGGACCAGTGTAACTCGTAAAAATTGACCCCGCAGCCGCGGGACTCCCGGTTTGAGAATACGACGATAATTTGCATATTTTTAGACTTAGGCTTAAAAACATGGCGTTAGAGGGTGAGAATTTGAAACAGCCCTCTAACGGCCCCGTGAGAGGCACCAACACCTCCCACGGGACCAAGGTAACTCGTAGGAACTGACCCCGCAGTCGCGGGACTCCGGGTTTGAGGATACGACAATAATTTGCATATTTCTAGACTTAGGATTAAAAACATGGCATTAGAGGGTGAGAATTTGAAAAAGCCCACGAACGGCCCCGTGGGTGACACCAACACCTCACACGGGACCAATGTAACTCGTAGGAAATAACCCCGCGGTCGTGGGACTCCCGGTTTGAGAATGCGACGGTAATTTGCATAATTCTAGACTTAGGTTAGAGGGTGAAAACTCGAAACAGCCCTCTAACGGCCCCGTGGGTGGCCCCAACACCTCCCACGGGACCAATGTAACTCGTAGGAACTGACCCCGCAGCCGCGGGACTCCCGGTTTGAGAATACGAGGATGATTTGCATCTTTTTAGACATAGGCTTAAAAACATGGCGTTAGAGGGTGAAAACTCGAAACAACCCTCTACCGGACCCGTGGGTGGCACGAACACCTCCCACGGGACCAATGTAACCCGTAGGAACTGACCCCGCACCCGCGGGACTCCCGGTTTGAGAATATGACGATAATTTGCATATTTTTAGAGTTAGGCTAAAAAACATGGCGTTAGAGGGTGAAAACTCGAAACAGCCCTCTAACGGCCCCGTGGGTGGCATCAACACCTCCCACGGGACCAATGTAACTCGTAGAAACTGACTCCACACCCGCGGGAATCCCGGTTTGAGAATACGACGATAATTTTCATATTTCTAGACTTAGGCTTAAAAACATGGCATTAGAGGGCGAGAACTAGAAACAACCCCCTAACGGCCCCGTGGGTGGCACCAACACCTCCCACGGGACCAATGTAATGCGTAGGAACTGACCCCGCAGCCGCGGGACTCCCGGTTTGAGAATACGATGACAATTTACATATTTCTAGACTTAGGCTTAAAAACATGGCATTAGAGGGTGAAAACTCGAAACAGCTCCCAAACGGCCCCGTGGGTGGCACCAACACCTCCCACGGGACCAATGTAAATCGTAGGAACCGACCCCGCAGCCGCGGGATTCCCAGTTTGAGAATAGGATGATAATTTACATCTTCTTAGACTTAGGCTTAAAAACATGGCGTTAGAGGGTAAAAACTCGAAACAGCCGTCTAACGGCCCCGTGTGTGGAACCAACACCACCCACGGGACCAATGTAACTCGTAGGAACTGACTCCACACCCGCGGGAGTCCCGGTTTGAGAATACGACGATAATTTGCATATTTTTAGAGTTAGGCTTAAAAACATGGCGTTAGAGGGTGAAAATTCGAAACAGCCCGCTAACGGCCCCGTGGGTGGCACCAACACCACCCACGGGACCAATCTAACTCGTAGGAACTGAACCCGCAGCAGCGGGACTCCCGGTTTGAGAATACGATGACAATTTACATATTTCTAGACTTAGGCTTAAAAACATGGCATTAGAGGGTGAGAACTTGAAACAGCCCCCTAACGGCCCCGTTGGTGGCACCAACACCTCTCACGGGACCAGTGTAACTCGTAGAAATTGACCCCGCAGCCGCGGGATTCCCGGTTTGAGAATACAGCGGTAATTTGCATATTTTTAGACTTAGGCTTAAAAACATGGCGTTAGAGGGTGAAAACTTGAAACAGCCCTCTAACGGCCCCCTGTGTGGCACCAACACCTCCCACGGGACCAAGGTAACTCGTAAGAACTGACCCGCAGCCGCGGGACTCCGGGTTTGAGGATACGACAATAATTTGCATATTTCTAGACTTAGGCTTAAAAACATGGCATTTGAGGGTGAGAACTTGAAACAACCCCCGAACGGCCCCGTGGGTGACACCAACACCTCCCACGGGACCAATGTAACTAGTAGGAACTGACCCCGCGGCCGCGGGACTCCCGGTTTGAGAATACGATGGTAATTTGCATATTTCTAGACTTAGGCTTAAAAACATGGGGTTAGAGGGTGAAAACTCGAAACAGCGCTATAACGGCCCCGTGGGTGTTCCCAACACCTCCCACGGGACCAATGTAACTCGTAAAAACTGGCCCCGCAGCCGCGGGACTCCCGGTTAGAGAATACGACGATAATTTGCATATTTTTAAACTTAGGCTTGAAAACATGGCGTTAGAGGGTAAGAACTAGAAACAGCCCCCGAACGGCCCCGTGGGTGGCACCAACACCTCCCACGGGACCAAATGTAACTCGTAGGAACTGACCCCGCATCCGCGGGACTCCCGGTTTGTGAATACGTTGGTAATTTGCATATTTCTAGACATAAGCAAAACATGGCGTTAGAGAGTGAAAAATCGAAACATCCCCCGAACGGCCCCGTGGGTGGAACCAACACCTCCCACGGGATCAATGTAATGCCTAGGAACCGACCCCGCAGCCGCGGGACTCCCGGTTTGAGAATACGACGATAATTTGCATATTTTCAGACTTAGGCTTAAAAACAAGGCGTTAGAGGGTGAAAACTCGAAACAGCCCTCTATCGGCCCCGTTGGTGGCACCAACACCTCTCACGGGACCAATGTAACTCGTAGGAATTGACTCCGTAGATACGGAATCCCGGTTTCAGAATACGGCGGTAATTTGCATATTTCTAAACTTAAGCAAAACATGGCGTTAGAGGGTGAAAACTCAAAACCGCCCCCGAACGGCCCCGTGGATGGCACCAACACCTCCCACGGGACCAATGTAACTCGTAGGAACTGACCCCGCAGCCGCGGGATTCCCGGTTTGATAATACGACTGTAATTTGCAGATTTCTAGACTTAGGCTTAGAAACATGGCGTTAGAGGGTGAAAACTCGAAACAGCCCTCTAACGGCCTCGTGGTTGGCACCAACACCTCCCACGGGACCAATGTAACTCGTAGGAACTGACCCCGCAGCCGCGGGACTCCCGGTTTGAGAATACGACGATAATTTGCATATTTTTAGACTTAGGCTTAAAAACATGGCGTTAGAGGGTGAGAATTTGAAACAGCCCTCTAACGGCCCCGTGAGAGGCACCAACACCTCCCACGGGACCAAGGTAACTCGTAGGAACTGACCCCACAGTCGCGGGACTCCGGGTTTGAGGATACGACAATAATTTGCATATTTCTAGACTTAGGATTAAAAACATGGCATTAGAGGGTGAGAATTTGAAAAAGCCCACGAACGGCCCCGTGGGTGACACCAACACCTCCCACGGGACCAATGTAACTCGTAGGAAATAACCCCGCGGTCGTGGGACTCCCGGTTTGAGAATGCGACGGTAATTTGCATAATTCTAAACTTAGGTTAGAGGTTGAAAACTCGAAACAGCCTTCTAACGGCCCAGTGGGTGGCCCCAACACCTCCCACGGGACCAATGTAACTCGTAGGAACTGACCCCGCAGCCGCGGGACTCCCGGTTTGAGAATACGAGGATAATTTGCATCTTTTTAGACATAGGCTTAAAAACATGGCGTTAGAGGGTGAAAACTCGAAACAACCCTCTACCGGACCCGTGGGTGGCACGAACACCTCCCACGGGACCAATGTAACCCGTAGGAACTGACCCCGCACCCGCGGGACTCCCGGTTTGAGAATATGACGATAATTTGCATATTTTTAGAGTTAGGCTAAAAAACATGGCGTTAGAGGGTGAAAACTCGAAACAGCCCTCTAACGGCCCCGTGGGTGGCATCAACACCTCCCACGGGACCAATGTAACTCGTAGGAACTGACTCCACACCCGCGGGAGTCCCGGTTTGAGAATACGACGATAATTTGCATATTTCTAGACTTAGGCTTAAAAACATGGCATTATAGGGGAAGAACTAGAAACAACCCCCTAACGGCCCCGTGGGTGGCACCAACACCTCCCACGGGACCAATGTAACGCGTAGGAACTGACCCCGCAGCCGCGGGACTCCCGGTTTGAGAATACGATGACAATTTACATATTTCTAGACTTAGGCTTAAAAACATGGCATTAGAGGGTGAAAACTCGAAACAGCTCCCAAACGGCCCCGTGGGTGGCACCAACACCTCCCACGGGACCAATGTAAACCGTAGGAACCGACCCCGCAGCCGCGGGATTCCCAGTTTGAGAATACGATGATAATTTGCATCTTCTTAGACTTAGGCTTAAAAACATGGCATTAGAGGGTAGAAACTCGAAACAGCCCTCTAACGGCCCCGTGTGTGGCACCAACACCACCCACGGGACCAATGTAACTCGTAGGAACTGACTCCACACCCGCGGGAGTCCCGGTTTGAGAATACGACGATAATTTGCATATTTTTAGAGTTAGGCTTAAAAACATGGCGTTAGAGGGTGAAAATTCGAAACAGCCTCTAACGGCCCCGTGGGTGGCACCAACACCACCCACGGGACCAATCTAACTCGTAGGAACTGAACCCACAGCCGCGGGACTCCCGGTTTGAGAATACGATGACAATTTACATATTTCTAGACTTAGGCTTAAAAACATGGCATTAGAGGGTGAGAACTTGAAACAGCCCCCTAACGGCCCGTTGGTGGAACAAACACCTCTCACGGGACCAGTGTAACTCGTAGAAATTGACCCCGCAGCCGCGGGATTCCCGGTTTGAGAATACGAGGATAATTTGCATCTTTTTAAACTTAGGCTTAAAAACATGGCGTTAGAGGGTGAAAACTCGAAACAGCCCTCTAACGGACCCATGGGTAGCACCAACACCTCCCACGGGACCAATGTAACTCGTAGGAAATGACTCCGCACCCGCGGGACTCCCGGTTTGAGAATATGACGATAATTTACATATTTTTAGAGTTAGGCTAAAAAAACATGGCGTTAGAGGTTCAAAACTCGAAACAACCCTCTAACGGCCCCGTGGGAGGCACCAACACCTCCCACGGGACCAATCTACCTCGTAGGAACTGACCCCGCAGCCGCGGGACTCCCGGTTTGAGAATACGATGACAATTTGCATATTTCTAGACTTAGGCTTAAAAACATGGCATTAGAGGGCGAGAACTTGAAACAACCCTCTAACGGCCCCATGGGGGCACCAACACCTCCCACGGGACCAATGTAACTCGTAGGAACTGACCCCGCACCCGCGGGATTCCCGGTTTGAGAATACAATGGTAATTTTCAGATTTCTAGACTTAGGCTTAAAACCATGGCGTTATAGGGTGAAAACTCAAAACAGCCTTCTAACGGCTCCGTGGGTGGCACCAACACCTCCCACGGGACCAATGTAAATCGTAGGAACCGACCCCGCAGCCGCGGGACTCCCGGTTTGAGAATACGATGATTATTTGCATCTTTTTAGACTTAGGCTTAAAAACATGGAGTTAGAGGGTGAAAACTCGAAACAACCCTCTAACGGCCCCATGGGTGGCACCAACACCTCCCACGGGACCAATGTAACTCGTAGGAACTCACCCCGCAGTCGCGGGACTCCCGGTTTAAGAATACGACTATAATTTACATATTTCTAGACTTAGGCTTAAAAACTTGGCATTAGTGGGTGAGAACTTGAAATAGCCCCTGAACGGCCCCGTGGGTGGCACCAACACCTCCCACGGGACCAATGTAACTCGTAGGAATTGACTCCGCAGATACGGAATCCCGGTTTGAGAATACGGCGGTAATTTGCATATTTCTAAACTCAAGCAAAACATGGCGTTAGAGGGTGAAAACTCGAAATAGCCCCCAACCGACCCCGTGGATGGCACCAACACCTCCCACGGGACCAATCTAACTCGTAGGAACTGACCCCACAGCCGCGAGACTCCCGGTTTGAGAATACGATGACAATTTGCAGATTTCTAGACTTAGGCTTAAAAACATGGCATTAGAGGGTGAGAATCTGAAACAGCCCCCGAACGGCCCCGTGGGTGGCACCAACACCTCCCACGGGACCAATGTAAATCGTAGGAACCGACCCCGCAGCCGCGGGACTCCCGGTTTGAGAATACGACGATAATTTGCGTATTTTTAGACTTAGGCTTAAAAACATTGCGTTAGAGGGTGAAAACTCGAAACAACCCTCTAACGGCCCCATGGGTGGCACCAACACCTCCCACGGGACCAATGTAACTCGTAGGAACTGACACCGCAGCCGCGGGACTCCCGGTTTGAGGATACAACGATAATTTGCATATTTCTAGACTTAGGCTTAAAAACATGGCATTAGAGGGTGAGAACATGAAACAGCCCCCAAACGGCCCCGTGGGTCCCACGGGACCAATGTAACTCGTAGAGACTGACCCCGCAGCCGAGGGACTCCCGATTTGAGAATACGGCGGTAATTTACATATTTCAAAACTTAATCAAACATGGCGTTAGAGGGTGAAAACTCGAAATAGCCCCCGAACGACCCCGTGGGTGGCACCAACACCTCCCACGGGACCAATGTAACTCGTAGGAACTGACCCCGTAGTCGCGGGACTCCCGGTTTGAGAATACGATGATAATTTGCATCTTTTTAGACTTAGGCTTAAAAACATGGCGTTAGAGGGTGAAAACTCGAAACAACCCTCTAACAGCCCCATGGGTGGCACCAACACCTCCCACGGGACCAATGTAACTCGTAGGAACTGACTCCACACCCGCGGGAGTCCCGGTTTGAGAATACGACGATAATTTGCATATTTTGAGAGTTTGGCTTAAAAACATGGCGTTAGAGGGTGAAAACTCGAAACAGCCCTCTAACGGCCCCGTGGGTGGCACCAACACCTCCCACGGGACCAATCTAACTCGTAGGAACTGACCCCGCAGCCGCGGGAATCCCGGTTTGAGAATACGATGACAATTTACATATTTCTATACTTAGGCTTAAAAACATGGCATTAGAGGGTGATAAGTTGAAACAGCCCCCTAATGGCCCCGTGGGTGGCACCAACACCTCCCACGGGACCAATGTAACTCGTAGGAACTGACCCGGCAGCCGCGGGATTCCCAGTTTGAGAATACGACGGTAATTTGCAGATTTCTAGACTTAGGCTTAAAATCATGGCGTTAGAGGGTGAAAACTCAAAACAACCCTCTAACGGCCCCGTGGGTGGCACCAACACCTCCTACGGGACCGATGTAAATCGTAGGAACCGACCCCGCATCCGCGGGACTCCCGGTTTGAGAATACGACGATAATTTGCATATTTTTAGACTTAGGCTTAAAAACATGGCGTTAGAATGTGAAAAATGAAACAGCCCTCTAACGGCCCCGTGAGTGGCACCAACACCTCCCACGGGACGAAATGTAACTCGTAGGAACTAACCCCGCAGCCGCGGGACTCCCGGTTTGAGAACACGTCGGCAATTTGCATATTTCTAGACATAAGAAAAACATGGCGTTAGAGAGTGAAAATTCGAAACATCCCCCGAACGGCCCCGTGGGTGGGACCAACACCTCCCACGGGATCAATGTAACGCATAGGAACTGACCCCGCAGCCGCGGGACTCCCGGTATGAGAATACGATGATAATTTGAATATTTTTAGACTTAGGCTTAAAAACATGGCGTTAGAGGGTGAAAACTCGAAACAGCCCTCTAACGGCCCCGTGGGTGGCACCCACACCTCCTAGGGGACCAATGTAAATCGTAGTAACTGACTCCGTACCCGCGGGACTCCCTGTTTGAGAATACAACGGTAATTTGTATATTTCTAAACTTAAGCAAAACATGTCGTTAGAGAGTGAAAACTCAAAATAGCCCCCCAACGGCCCCGTGGGTGGTACCCACACCTCCCACGGGACCAATATAACTCGTAGGAACTGACCCCGCAGCCGCGGGATTCCCGGTTTGAGAATACGATGATAATTTGCATCTTTTTAGACTTAGGCTTAAAAACATGGCGTTAGAGGGTGACAACTCGAAACAGCCATCTAACGGCCCCATGGGTGGCACCAACACCTCCCACGGGACCAATCTAACCCGTAGGAACTGACCCAGCAGCCGTGGGACTCCCGGTTTTAGAATACGACGATAATTTGCATAATTTTGGGGTTAGGCTTAAAAATAAGGCGTTAGAGGGTGAAAACTCAAAACAGCCCCCGAACGGCCCCGTGGGTGGCACCAACACCTCCCACGGGACCAATGTAACTCGTAGGAACTGACCCCGCAGTCGCGGGACTCCCGGTATAAGAATACGACTATAATTTTTACATTTCTAGACTTAGGCTTAAAAACTTGGCATTAGTGGGTGAGAACTCGAAACAGCCCCCGAACGGCCCCGTGGGTGACACCAACACCTCCCACGGGACCAATGTAACTCGTAGGAACTGACCCCGCGGCCGCAAGACTCCCGGTTTCAGAATATGACGGTAATTGGCATATTTCTAGACTTAGGTTAGAGGGTGAAAACTCGAAACAGCCCTCTAACGGCCCCGTGGGTGGCCCCAACACCTACCACGGGACCAATGTAACTCGTAGGAACTGACCCCGCAGCCGCGGGACTCCCGGTTTGAGAATACGAGGATAATTTGCATATTTTTAAACTTAGGCTTAAAAACATGGCTTTAGAGGGTTTAAACTCGAAACAGCCCTCTAACGGACCCATGGGTGGCACCAACACCTCCCACGGGACCAATGTAACTCGTAGGAACTGACTCCGCACCCTCGGGACTCCCGGTTTGAGAATATGACGATAATTTGCATATTTTTAGAGTTAGGCTAAAAAACATGGCGTTAGAGGGTGAGAACTCGAAACAGCCCTCTAACGGCCCCGTGGGTAGCACCAACACCTCCCACGGGACCAATGTAACTCGTAGGAATTGACTCCGCAGATACGGAATCCCGGTTTGAGAATACGGCGGTAATTTGCATATTTCTAAACTTAAGCAAAACATGGCGTTAGAGGGTGAAAACTCGAAACAGCCCCCGAACGGCCCCGTGAATGGCACCAACACCTCCCACGGGACCAATCTAACTCGTAGGACATGACCCCGCAACCGCGGGACTCTCGGTTTTAGAATACGATGACAATTTGCATATTTCTAGACTTAGGCTTAAAAACATGGCATTAGAGCGTGAGAATTTGAAACAGCCCCCTAACGGCCCCTGAGTGGCACCAACACCTCCCACGGGACCAATGTAACTCGTAGGCCACACCCCACAGCCGCGGGATTCCCGGTTTGAGAATACGACGGTAATTTGCAGATTTCTAGACTTAGGCTTAGAAACATGGCGTTAGAGGGTGAAAACTCGAAACAGCCCCCTAACGGCCTCGTGGGTGGCACCAACACCTCCCACGGGACTAATGTAACTCGTAGGAACTGACCCCGCAGCCGCGGGACTCCCGGTTTGAGAATACGACGATAATTTGCATATTTTAAGACTTAGGCTTAAAAACATGGCGTTAGAGGGTGAAAACTTGAAGCAGACCTCTAACGGCCCCGTGAGTGGCACCAACACCTCCCACGGGACCAAGGTAACTCGTAGGAACTGACCCCGCAGCAGCGGGACTCCCGGTTTGAGGATACGATGATAATTTGCATATTTCTAGACTTTGGCTTAAATACATGGCATTAGAGGGTGAGAACTTGATACAGCCCCCGAACGGTCCCGTGGGTGGCACCAACCCCTCCCACGGAACCAATGTAACTCGTAGAAACTGACCCCGTAGCCGCGGGACTCCCGATTTGAGAATACGGCGGTAATTTGCATATTTCTAAACTTAATCAAACATTGCGTTAGAGGGTTAAAACTCGAAATAGCCACAGCACGACCCCGTGGGTGGCACCAACACCTACCACGGGACCAATGTAACTCGTAGGAACTGACCCCGCAGCCGCGGGACTCCCGGTTTGAGAATACGATGATAATTTGCATCTTTTTAGACTTAGGCTTAAAAACATGGAGTTAGAGGGTGAAAACTCGAAACAGCCCTCTAACGGCCTCGTGGGTGGCACCAACACCTCCCACGGGACCAATGTAACTCGTAGGAACTGACCCCGCAGCCGCGGGACTCCCGGTTAGAGAATACGACGATAATTTGCATATTTTTAAACTTAGGCTTGAAAACATGGCGTTAGAGGGTAAGAACTAGAAACAGCCCCCGAACGGCCCCGTGGGTGGCACCAACACCTCCCACGGGACCAAATGTAACTCGTAGGAACTGACCCCGCATCCGCGGGACTCCCGGTTTGTGAATACGTTGGTAATTTGCATATTTCTAGACATAAGCAAAACATGGCGTTAGAGAGTGAAAAATCGAAACATCCCCCGAACGGCCCCGTGGGTGGGACCAACACCTCCCACGGGATCAATGTAATGCCTAGGAACCGACCCCGCAGCCGCGGGACTCCCGGTTTGAGAATACGACGATAATTTGCATATTTTCAGACTTAGGCTTAAAAACAAGGCGTTAGAGGGTGAAAACTCGAAACAGCCCTCTATCGGCCCCGTTGGTGGCACCAACACCTCTCACGGGACCAATGTAACTCGTAGGAATTGACTCCGTAGATACGGAATCCCGGTTTCAGAATACGGCGGTAATTTGCATATTTCTAAACTTAAGCAAAACATGGCGTTAGAGGGTGAAAACTCAAAACCGCACCCGAACGGCCCCGTGGATGGCACCAACACCTCCCACGGGACCAATGTAACTCGTAGGAACTGACCCCGCAGCCGCGGGATTCCCGGTTTGATAATACGACTGTAATTTGCAGATTTCTAGACTTAGGCTTAGAAACATGGCGTTAGAGGGTGAAAACTCGAAACAGCCCTCTAACGGCCCCGTGGTTGGCACCAACACCTCCCACGGGACCAATGTAACTCGTAGGAACTGACCCCGCAGCCGCGGGACTCCCGGTTTGAGAATACGACGATAATTTGCATATTTTTAGACTTAGGCTTAAAAACATGGCGTTAGAGGGTGAGAATTTGAAACAGCCCTCTAACGGCCCCGTGAGAGGCACCAACACCTCCCACGGGACCAAGGTAACTCGTAGGAACTGACCCCACAGTCGCGGGACTCCGGGTTTGAGGATACGACAATAATTTGCATATTTCTGGACTTAGGATTAAAAACATGGCATTAGAGGGTGAGAATTTGAAAAAGCCCACGAACGGCCCCGTGGGTGACACCAACACCTCCCACGGGACCAATGTAACTCGTAGTAAATAACCCCGCGGTCGTGGGACTCCCGGTTTGAGAATGCGACGGTAATTTGCATAATTCTAAACTTAGGTTAGAGGTTGAAAACTCGAAACAGCCCTCTAACGGCCCAGTGGGTGGCCCCAACACCTCCCACGGGACCAATGTAACTCGTAGGAACTGAACCCGCAGCCGCGGGACTCCCGGTTTGAGAATACGAGGATAATTTGCATCTTTTTAGACATAGGCTTAAAAACATGGCGTTAGAGGGTGAAAACTCGAAACAACCCTCTACCGGACCCGTGGGTGGCACGAACACCTCCCACGGGACCAATGTAACCCGTAGGAACTGACCCCGCACCCGCGGGACTCCCGGTTTGAGAATATGACGATAATTTGCATATTTTTAGAGTTAGGCTAAAAAACATGGCGTTAGAGGGTGAAAACTCGAAACAGCCCTCTAACGGCCCCGTGGGTGGCATCAACACCTCCCACGGGACCAATGTAACTCGTAGGAACTGACTCCACACCCGCGGGAGTCCCGGTTTGAGAATACGACGATAATTTGCATATTTCTAGACTTAGGCTTAAAAACATGGCATTATAGGGGAAGAACTAGAAACAACCCCCTAACGGCCCCGTGGGTGGCACCAACACCTCCCACGGTACCAATGTAACGCGTAGGAACTGACCCCGCAGCCGCGGGACTCCCGGTTTGAGAATACGATGACAATTTACATATTTCTAGACTTAGGCTTAAAAACATGGCACTAGAGGGTGAAAACTCGAAACAGCTCCCAAACGGCCCCGTGGGTGGCACCAACACCTCCCACGGGACCAATGTAAATCGTAGGAACCGACCCCGCAGCCGCGGGATTCCCAGTTTGAGAATACGATGATAATTTGCATCTTCTTAGACTTAGGCTTAAAAACATGGCATTAGAGGGTAGAAGCTCGAAACAGCCCTCTAACGGCCCCGTGTGTGGCACCAACACCACCCACGGGACCAATGTAACTCGTAGGAACTGACTCCACACCCGCGGGAGTCCCGGTTTGAGAATACGACGATAATTTGCATATTTTTAGAGTTAGGCTTAAAAACATGGCGTTAGAGGGTGAAAATTCGAAACAGCCCTCTAACGGCCCCGTGGGTGGCACCAACACCACCCACGGGACCAATCTAACTCGTAGGAACTGAACCCGCAGCCGCGGGACTCCCGGTTTGAGAATACGATGACAATTTACATATTTCTAGACTTAGGCTTAAAAACATGGCATTAGAGGGTGAGAACTTGAAACAGCCCCCTAACGGCCCGTTGGTGGAACAAACACCTCTCACGGGACCAGTGTAACTCGTAGAAATTGACCCCGCAGCCGCGGGATTCCCGATTTGAGAATACAGCGGTAATTTGCATATTTCTAATCTTAATCAAACATGGCGTTAGAGGGTGAAAACTTGAAACAACCCTCTAACGGCCCCCTGTGTGGCACCAACACCTCCCACGGGACCAATGTAACTCGTAGGAACTGACCCCGCAGCCGCGGGACTCCCGCTTTTAGGATACGACGATAATTTGTATATTTCTAGACTTTGGCTTAAAAACATGGCATTAGAGGGTGAGAACTTGAAACAGCCCCCGAACGGCCTCGTGGGTGGCACCAACACTCCCACGGGACCAATGTAACTCGTAGGAACTGACCCCGCAGCCGCGGGACTCCCGATTTGAGAATACGGCGGTAATTTGCATATTTCTAAACTTAATCCAAAATTGCGTTAGAGTGTTAAAACTCGAAATAGCCCCCGTACGACCCCGTGGGTGGCACCAACACCTCCCACAGGACCAATGTAACTTGTAGGAACTGACCCCGCAGCCGCGGGACTCCCGGTTTGAGAATACGATGATACTTTGCATCTTTTTAGACTTAGGCTTAAAAATATCGAGTTAGAGGGTGAAAACTCGAAACAACCCTCTAACGGCACCATGGGTGGCACCAACACCTCCCACGGGACCAATGTAACTCGTAGGAACTGACTCCACACCCGCGGGACTCCCGGTTTGAGAATACGACGATAATTTGCATATTTTTAGAGTTAGGCTTAAAAACATGGCGTTAGAGGGTGAAAACTCGAAACAGCCCTCTAACGGCCCCGTGGGTGGCACCAGCACCACCCACGGGACCAATCTAACTCGTAGGACTTGACCCCGCAGTCGCGGGACTCCCGGTTTGAGAATACGATGACAATTTACATATTTCTCGACTTAGGCTTAAAAACATGGCATTAGAGGGTGAGAACATGAAACAGCCCCCTAACGGCCCCGTGGGTGGCACCAACACCTCCCACGGGACCAATGTAATTCGTAGGAACTGACCCCGCAGCCGCGAGATTCCCAGTTTGAGAATACGACGGTAATTTGCAGATTTCTAGACTTAGGCCTAAAATCATGGCGTTAGAGGGTGAAAACTCGAAACAACCCTCTAACGGCCCCGTGGGTGGCACCAACACCTCCCACGGGACCAATGTAAATCATTGGCACCGACCCCGCAGCCGCGGGACTCCCGGTTTGAGAATACGACGATAATTTGCGTATTTTTAGACTTAGGCTTAAAAACATGGCGTTAGAGGGTGAAATCTCGAAACAACCCTCTAACGGCCCCATGGGTGGCACCAACACCTCCCACGGGACCAATGTAAATCGTAGGAACCGACCCCGCAGCCGCGGGACTCCCGGTTTGAGAATACGACGATAATTTGCATATTTTTAGACTTAGGCTTAAAAACATGGCGTTAGAGGGTGAAAACTTGAAACAGCCCTCTAACGGCCCCGTTAGTGGCACCAACACCTCCCACGGGACCAAGGTAACTCGTAAGAACTGACCCGCAGCCGCGGGACTCTGGGTTTGAGGATACGACAATAATTTGCATATTTCTAGACTTAGGCTTAAAAACATGGCATTAGAGGGTGAGAACTTGAAACAACCCCCGAACGGCCCCGTGGGTGACACCAACACCTCCCACGGGACCAATGTAACTAGTAGAAACTGACCCCGTGGCCGCGGGACTCCCGGTTTGAGAATACGACGGTAATTTGCATAATTCTAGACTTAGGCTTAAAAACATGGGGTTAGAGGGTGAAAACTCTAAACAGCGCTCTAACGGCCCCGTGGGTGGTCCCAACACCTCCCACGGGACCAATGTAACTCGTAAAAACTGGCACCGCAGCCGCGGGACTCCCGGTTAGAGAATACGACGATAATTTGCATATTTTTAAACTTAGGCTTGAAAACATGGCGTTAGATGGTGAGAACTAGAAACAGCCCCCGAACGGCCCCATGGGTGGCACCAACACCTCCCACGGGACCAAATGTAACTCGTAGGAACTGACCCCGCATCCGCGGGACTCCCGGTTTGAGAATACGTCGGTAATTTGCATATTTCTAGACGTAAGCAAAACATGGCGTTAGAGAGTGAAAAATCGAAACATCCCCTGAACGGCCCCCTGGGTGGGATCAACACCTCCCACAGGATCAATGTAACGCGTAGGAACTGAGCCCGCAGCCGCGGGACTCCCTTGTTTGAGAATACGACGATAATTTGCATATTTTTAGACTTAGGCTTAAAAACAAGGCGTTAGAGGGTGAAAACTCGAAACAGCCCTCTAACGGCCCCGTGGGCGGCACCCACACCTCCCACGGGAGCAATGTAAATCGTAGGAACTGACTCCGTAGCCGCGGGACTCCCGGTTTGAGAATACAATGGTAATTTGTATATTTCTAAACTTAAGCAAAACATGACGTTAGAGCGTGAAAACTCGAAACAGCCCACGAACGACCCCGTGGGTGGCACCCACACCTCCCACGGGACCAATGTAACTCGTTGGAACTGACCCCGCAGTCGCGGGATTCCCGGTTTGAGAATAGGACGGTAACTTGCAGATTTCTAGACTTAGGCTTAAAAACATGGCGTTAGAGGGTGAAAACTCGAAACAACCCTCTAACGGCCCCATGGGTGGCACCAACACCTCCCACGAGACCAATGTAACTCGTAGGAACTGACCCCGCAATCTCGGGACTCCCTGTTTAAGAATACGACTATAATTCGCATATTTCTAAACATAGGCTTAAAAACTTGGCATTAGTGGGTGAGAACTTGAAACAGCCCCTGAACGGCCCCGTGGGTGGCACCAACACCTCCCACGGGACCAATGTAACTCGTAGGAATTGACTCCGTAGATATGGAATCCCGGTTTCAGAATACGTCGGTAATTTGCATATTTTTAAACTTAAGCAAAACATGGCGTTAGAGGGAGAAAACTCAAAACAGCCCCCGAATGGCCCCGTGGATGGCACCAACACCTCCCACGGGACCAATGTAACTCGTAGGAACTGACCCCGCAAGCGGGATTCCCGGTTTGAGAATACGACTATAATTTGCAGATTTCTAGACTTAGGCTTAGAAACATGGCGTTAGAGGGTAAAAACTCGAAACAGCCCTCTAACGGCCCCGTGGGTGGCACCAACACCTCCCACGGGACCAATGTAACTCGTAGGAACTGACCCCGCAGCCGCGGGACTCCCGGTTTGAGAATACGACGATAATTTGCATATTTTTAGACTTAGGCTTAAAAACATGGCGTTAGAGGGTGAGAATTTGAAACAGCCCTCTAACGGCCCCGTGAGAGGCACCAACACCTCCCACGGGACCAAGGTACCTCGTAGGAACTCACCCCGCAGTCGCGGGACTCCGGGTTTGAGGATACGACAATAATTTGTATATTTCTAGACTTAGGCTTAAAAACATGGCATTAGAGGGTGAGAATTTGAAACAGCCCCCGAACGGCCCCGTGGGTGACACCAACACCTCCCACGGGACCAATGTAACTCGTAGGAACTAACCCCGCGAGGACTCCCAGTTTGAGAATACGACGGTAATTTGCATATTTCTAGACTTAGGTTAGAGGGTGAAAACTCGAAACAGCCCTCTAACGTCCCCGTGGGAGGCCCCAACACCTCCCACGGGATCAATGTAACTCGTTGGATTTGACCCCGCAGCCGCGGGACTCCCGGTTTGAGAATACGAGGATAATTTGCATCTTTTTAAACTTAGGCTTAAAAACATGGCGTTAGAGGGTGAAAACTCGAAACAGCCCTCTAACGGACCCATGGGTAGCACCAACACCTCCCACGGGACCAATGTAACTCGTAGGAACGGACTCCGCACCCGCGGGACTCCCGGTTTGAGAATATGACGATAATTTACATATTTTTAGAGTTAGGCTAATAAAACATGGCGTTAGAGGTTCAAAACTCGAAACAGCCCTCTAACGGCCCCGTGGGAGGCACCAACACCTCCCACGGGACCAATCTACCTCGTAGGAACTGACCCCGCAGCCGCGGGACTCCCGGTTTGAGAATACGATGACAATTTGCATATTTCTAGACTTAGGCTTAAAAACATGGCATTAGAGGGCGAGAACTTGAAACAACCCTCTAACGGCCCCATGGGGGCACCAACACCTCCCACGGGACCAATGTAACTCGTAGGAACTGACCCCGCACCCGCGGGATTCCCGGTTTGAGAATACGATGGTAATTTGCAGATTTCTAGACTTAGGCTTAAAACCATGGCGTTATAGGGTGAAAACTCAAAACAGCCTTCTAATGGCTCCGTGGGTGGCACCAACACCTCCCACGGGACCAATGTAAATCGTAGGAACCGACCCCGCAGCCGCGGGACTCCCGGTTTGAGAATACGATGATTATTTGCATCTTTTTAGACTTAGGCTTAAAAACATGGAGTTAGAGGGTGAAAACTCGAAACAACCCTCTAACGGCCCCATGGGTGGCACCAACACCTCCCACGGGACCAATGTAACTCGTAGGAACTCACCCCGCAGTCGCGGGACTCCCGGTTTAAGAATACGACTATAATTTACATATTTCTGGACTTAGGCTTAAAAACTTGGCATTAGTGGGTGAGAACTTGAAATAGCCCCTGAACGGCCCCGTGGGTGGCACCAACACCTCCCACGGGACCAATGTAACTCGTAGGAATTGACTCCGCAGATACGGAATCCCGGTTTGAGAATACGGCGGTAATTTGCATATTTCTAAACTCAAGCAAAACATGGCGTTAGAGGGTGAAAACTCGAAATAGCCCCCAACCGACCCCGTGGATGGCACCAACACCTCCCACGGGACCAATCTAACTCGTAGGAACTGACCCCACAGCCGCGAGACTCCCGGTTTGAGAATACGATGACAATTTGCAGATTTCTAGACTTAGGCTTAAAAACATGGCATTAGAGGGTGAGAATCTGAAACAGCCCCCGAACGGCCCCGTGGGTGGCACCAACACCTCCCACGGGACCAATGTAAATCGTAGGAACCGACCCCGCAGCCGCGGGACTCCCGGTTTGAGAATACGACGATAATTTGCGTATTTTTAGACTTAGGCTTAAAAACATTGCGTTAGAGGGTGAAAACTCGAAACAACCCTCTAACGGCCCCATGGGTGGCACCAACACCTCCCACGGGACCAATGTAACTCGTAGGAACTGACACCGCAGCCGCGGGACTCCCGGTTTGAGGATACAACGATAATTTGCATATTTCTAGACTTAGGCTTAAAAACATGGCATTAGAGGGTGAGAACATGAAACAGCCCCCAAACGGCCCCGTGGGTCCCACGGGACCAATGTAACTCGTAGAGACTGACCCCGCAGCCGAGGGACTCCCGATTTGAGAATACGGCGGTAATTTACATATTTCAAAACTTAATCAAACATGGCGTTAGAGGGTGAAAACTCGAAATAGCCCCCGAACGACCCCGTGGGTGGCACCAACACCTCCCACGGGACCAATGTAACTCGTAGGAACTGACCCCGTAGTCGCGGGACTCCCGGTTTGAGAATACGATGATAATTTGCATCTTTTTAGACTTAGGCTTAAAAACATGGCGTTAGAGGGTGAAAACTCGAAACAACCCTCTAACAGCCCCATGGGTGGCACCAACACCTCCCACGGGACCAATGTAACTCGTAGGAACTGACTCCACACCCGCGGGAGTCCCGGTTTGAGAATACGACGATAATTTGCATATTTTGAGAGTTTGGCTTAAAAACATGGCGTTAGAGGGTGAAAACTCGAAACAGCCCTCTAACGGCCCCGTGGGTGGCACCAACACCTCCCACGGGACCAATCTAACTCGTAGGAACTGACCCCGCAGCCGCGGGAATCCCGGTTTGAGAATACGATGACAATTTACATATTTCTATACTTAGGCTTAAAAACATGGCATTAGAGGGTGATAAGTTGAAACAGCCCCCTAATGGCCCCGTGGGTGGCACCAACACCTCCCACGGGACCAATGTAACTCGTAGGAACTGACCCGGCAGCCGCGGGATTCCCAGTTTGAGAATACGACGGTAATTTGCAGATTTCTAGACTTAGGCTTAAAATCATGGCGTTAGAGGGTGAAAACTCAAAACAACCCTCTAACGGCCCCGTGGGTGGCACCAACACCTCCTACGGGACCGATGTAAATCGTAGGAACCGACCCCGCATCCGCGGGACTCCCGGTTTGAGAATACGACGATAATTTGCATATTTTTAGACTTAGGCTTAAAAACATGGCGTTAGAATGTGAAAAATGAAACAGCCCTCTAACGGCCCCGTGAGTGGCACCAACACCTCCCACGGGACGAAATGTAACTCGTAGGAACTAACCCCGCAGCCGCGGGACTCCCGGTTTGAGAACACGTCGGCAATTTGCATATTTCTAGACATAAGAAAAACATGGCGTTAGAGAGTGAAAATTCGAAACATCCCCCGAACGGCCCCGTGGGTGGGACCAACACCTCCCACGGGATCAATGTAACGCGTAGGAACTGACCCCGCAGCCGCGGGACTCCCGGTATGAGAATACGATGATAATTTGAATATTTTTAGACTTAGGCTTAAAAACATGGCGTTAGAGGGTGAAAACTCGAAACAGCCCTCTAACGGCCCCGTGGGTGGCACCCACACCTCCTAGGGGACCAATGTAAATCGTAGGAACTGACTCCGTACCCGCGGGACTCCCTGTTTGAGAATACAACGGTAATTTGTATATTTCTAAACTTAAGCAAAACATGTCGTTAGAGAGTGAACACTCAAAATAGCCCCCCAACGGCCCCGTGGGTGGTACCCACACCTCCCACGGGACCAATATAACTCGTAGGAACTGACCCCGCAGCCGCGGGATTCCCGGTTTGAGAATACGATGATAATTTGCATCTTTTTAGACTTAGGCTTAAAAACATGGCGTTAGAGGGTGACAACTCGAAACAGCCATCTAACGGCCCCATGGGTGGCACCAACACCTCCCACGGGACCAATCTAACCCGTAGGAACTGACCCAGCAGCCGTGGGACTCCCGGTTTTAGAATACGACGATAATTTGCATAATTTTGGGGTTAGGCTTAAAAATAAGGCGTTAGAGGGTGAAAACTCAAAACAGCCCCCGAACGGCTCCGTGGGTGGCACCAACACCTCCCACGGGACCAATGTAACTCGTAGGAACTGACCCCACAGTCGCGGGACTCCCGGTATAAGAATACGACTATAATTTTTACATTTCTAGACTTAGGCTTAAAAACTTGGCATTAGTGGGTGAGAACTCGAAACAGCCCCCGAACGGCCCCGTGGGTGACACCAACACCTCCCACGGGACCAATGTAACTCGTAGGAACTGACCCCGCGGCCGCAAGACTCCCGGTTTCAGAATATGACGGTAATTGGCATATTTCTAGACTTAGGTTAGAGGGTGAAAACTCGAAACAGCCCTCTAACGGCCCCGTGGGTGGCCCCAACACCTACCACGGGACCAATGTAACTCGTAGGAACTGACCCCGCAGCCGCGGGACTCCCGGTTTGAGAATACGAGGATAATTTGCATATTTTTAAACTTAGGCTTAAAAACATGGCTTTAGAGGGTTTAAACTCGAAACAGCCCTCTAACGGACCCATGGATGGCACCAACACCTCCCACGGGACCAATGTAACTCGTAGGAACTGACTCCGCACCCTCGGGACTCCCGGTTTGAGAATATGACGATAATTTGCATATTTTTAGAGTTAGGCTAAAAAACATGGCGTTAGAGGGTGAGAACTCGAAACAGCCCTCTAACGGCCCCGTGGGTAGCACCAACACCTCCCACGGGACCAATGTAACTCGTAGGAATTGACTCCGCAGATACGGAATCCCGGTTTGAGAATACGGCGGTAATTTGCATATTTCTAAACTTAAGCAAAACATGGCGTTAGAGGGTGAAAACTCGAAACAGCCCCCGAACGGCCCCGTGAATGGCACCAACACCTCCCACGGGACCAATCTAACTCGTAGGACATGACCCCGCAACCGCGGGACTCTCGGTTTTAGAATACGATGACAATTTGCATATTTCTAGACTTAGGCTTAAAAACATGGCATTAGAGCGTGAGAATTTGAAACAGCCCCCTAACGGCCCCTGAGTGGCACCAACACCTCCCACGGGACCAATGTAACTCGTAGGCCACACCCCACAGCCGCGGGATTCCCGGTTTGAGAATACGACGGTAATTTGCAGATTTCTAGACTTAGGCTTAGAAACATGGCGTTAGAGGGTGAAAACTCGAAACAGCCCTCTAACGGCCTCGTGGGTGGCACCAACACCTCCCACGGGACCAATGTAACTCGTAGGAACTGACCCCGCAGCCGCGGGACTCCCGGTTTGAGAATACGACGATAATTTGCATATTTTAAGACTTAGGCTTAAAAACATGGCGTTAGAGGGTGAAAACTTGAAGCAGCCCTCTAACGGCCCCGTGAGTGGCACCAACACCTCCCACGGGACCAAGGTAACTCGTAGGAACTGACCCCACAGCAGCGGGACTCCCGGTTTGAGGATACGATGATAATTTGCATATTTCTAGACTTTGGCTTAAATACATGGCATTAGAGGGTGAGAACTTGAAACAGCCCCCGAACGGTCCCGTGGGTGGCACCAACCCCTCCCACGGAACCAATGTAACTCGTAGAAACTGACCCCGTAGCCGCGGGACTCCCGATTTGAGAATACGGCGGTAATTTGCATATTTCTAAACTTAATCAAACATTGCGTTAGAGGGTTAAAACTCGAAATAGCCCCCGCACGACCCCGTGGGTGGCACCAACACCTACCACGGGACCAATGTAACTCGTAGGAACTGACCCCGCAGCCGCGGGACTCCCGGTTTGAGAATACGATGATAATTTGCATCTTTTTAGACTTAGGCTTAAAAACATGGAGTTAGAGGGTGAAAACTCGAAACAGCCCTCTAACGGCCCCATGGGTGGCACCAACACCTCCCACGGGACCAATCTAACTCGTAGGAACTAACCCCGCAGCCGCGGGACTCCCGGTTTGAGAATACGATGAGAATGAACATATTTCTAGATTTAGGCTTAAAAACATCTCATTAGAGGGTGAGAACTTGAAACAGCCCCCTAACGGCCCCGTGGGTGGCACCAACTCATCCCACGAGACCAATGTAACTCATAGGAACTGACCCCGCAGCCGCGTGATTCCGATTTTGAGAATATGACGGTAATTTGCAGATTTCTAGACTTAGGCCTAAAATCATGGCGTTAGAGGGTGAAAACTCGAAACAACCCTCTAACGTCCCCGTGGGTGGCACCAACACCTCCCACGGGACCAATGTAAATCATAGGAACCGACCCCGCAGCCTCGGGACTCCCGGTTTGAGAATACGACGATAATTTGCGTATTTTTAGACTTAGGCTTAAAAACATGGCGTTAGAGGGTGAAAACTCGAAACAACCCTCTAACGGCCCCATGGGGGCACCAACACCTCCCACGGGACCAATGTAACTCGTAGGAACTGACCCCGCATCCGCGGGACTCCCGGTTTGAGGATACGATGATAATTTGCATATTTCTAGACTTAGGCTTAAAAACATAGTTTATATTCACCTTAAATCTCAAAATTGTTTTAATATTGAAAAAGCTAAAAAAATAAGAAAAAGTGAAAAGTCCAAAAAGAAATTAAATAAAAAATGAATTACATTAGTTTTTCTCTCGTTTCACTCCTTTGATTTGGATTGATACCTCCACTTACCACTATTCTCTAGTTTTGTTATATTTTTGTAGGTATGAATGGTTTTGATTAGAGGATCTTTTCAAACAACGACGCATATATACCGAAAAGTTCCTTTATCAAAAGGCTCTTTATTTATGATGCAACGGGGCTAACAAGTCCAAGATTTTTGTATAGTTAATGTAAAATAATACACTCATCAAATACTCCCAAACCTAAACTTTTCTCATCCTCGAATAAAATTAAAATTTTAAAATATAACTCACTTTTATAGGAATCACGATTGCACTTAGCATGTGCAACAAGACGTTAAATCCCTAGGTTGCCCTAGTGGACGAGTTTTGTCCCATCAGGGTTTGCAGTGAATATACCCATAAACTTAAAAAACTTGACTCAATTTACAAAAGACACCTAGGTAATATAACCAAGTCTTAAATAAAAATTTCATAAATATAGTCCAAATTTACTTTTCAATCATAACTTATTATCCGTATGTGCATAGCCAATATAATCGTCTAATTCAAAAGATTTGATCATGTACCTTATCTGAAAGTTCGTTTTGATTCAAATTCTCACAGGATAAACTCACAATCGAAACTCGAAAATGGCTAATTTTTTCTCGATATATGTGAATAAGAAGGTGAATTTAATGATCAAATCTCATATATACATGATGAAAAATGAACATTTTATAATGGATGATTATGATCTCGCAAACGGAAAATTGATTACTCTTTGAAACTTTGAATCACACCATATATCATATTTATCTTCTCTCCACGCTATAACTAATTTCACTAGAGATAAATTAGGACTTTTTCGGTTGTATTGTAGGCTCGGTTTTTGGCTAGAAAGAGCAAATTTTGGAGTTACAAGTATTATTCTGATAATATAGAGGTTTCTCGGTACTTTTAGGCACTTTTTCTAACCTCCACTTTCTTTTATTTTTTTCATACTCTTTTTTTTTCATTTTTCATTTCATTTTCGCATTCTTTCTTCCCTTTTCTTCTTTCTTTTCACGTATTATTCTTGCAAACATTTTTCTTTTGGCCTTTTCAATGGGTATGGATTTTGAATTTTCAAAAAAAGGACCATTTTTTTTTCACATATGGGCTTGGAGCGGAATTATGTAAAAAGGGTCAAATTCAAATTTTATTTTTGGTCTTTCAAAACGATAGTCTAATCTCATTTTTCAAGTTTTGTCTAGTTAATTTTGTGTCTCAAATCAACTTAGTAAGACATCTAGTGCGTAAGATTCACATTTTGACTTTTTATTTTTCAATAATCAAACAAAGTAAAGAATTTGAGATCATCGACGAATTATTCACTGAAAAATAAGTTTGAGTTATCTTACTCGAATTATTTTAAATTTCTCAAAAACAACGAATGGCACAAAAATCTCACCAGGTTAAAATCTCCATACGTTTTTTATAAGTCTATTAACTTTTGTCTCAATATCCATTTTTGATCATATTCAAATTGTCAAAATTTTATATGTTGAGAGATTTGAGAATTAATTCTATATTAATAAATCGTTTCAAAACTCAATTATATTAAAAAGATTAAATAAAAATATGGACAAAGAAAATAAAGTAAAGAAGTAAAAGGAAGATATTATTAATGAATTTTCACTTTTGTCACCTACTTTCAAACTATACAAATCTATGTCAGCCATAAAACAAATAAAATTGTATGAAAACAACCTAAAAAAATTTCTAAGAAAGAAAAAAAATTAATTACATACGAAGGCATTACAATTATCACCATCTCCGTAAATTAATAATCGAAATAATTGTCGATCAATCCAATTAATAATATTTTTTAGCACGAAGTGAAAAAAATCATAAACTCGATTATATGATCACACAGTAATAATCTCAACCTTAAATGCATGGTCATAATGGTGATTATTAACATTAAAAATTAGGAATTCTAAATCACATGAATCAAATGGCAATTTTTTATACGAGGGTAATAAATCACAATGAGGTTCCATCAAACTATTATCCATTTTCTTAAAATAGTCACGTAAAATTAGAGATGCATATTCCACTCCTAGAAAACACGAGACGAGAAGATATCATGTGGGGATACTTTCTTCACAAAAAACACGAGACGAGAAGATATCACGTGGGGATACTTTCTTCATAAAAAATGGGAGGACCATCATAATCACTAGAATTATTGATAAAATCAGGTGACGAATCCTCAATTAATTTTTTTCACATATGAGGTGAAGTAGAATTTTTTCCAATTAAATTATAAGAAAAAAGTTGAATAAAAACAACATCCAAATCATTACAAGTGTCAATTTTGCCAATTTTCTCCTTACAAATTTGACTAGCCTCAATTATTTCATGACTATTTTTAGAAATATCGCCATTACAATGTTTTTTTACCTCTTCCCAATTGATAAACTTTGGTGAAAAATATTAATTAAAGGAGTTGGACTCTCATCCACGTGTTCTTTAATTTTTTTTAAAATTATTACTGATTCATCAGACTCGAATCGAAATATGTAGTCATCCGAATTTTCAGTATTTTTAAGCCACGCATCTAAAGGATCAATATAGGAATCTGAAATAGATGATGGGATAACAATATGCGGATCACCCATTATAGTTTACTAAATTTTTTCAATGAATGTGTTCCTGAAAAATAATACAAAAACAACTACACCAAGGGTAAAGTACGATACAAAAATATTAAATACAAATAGCATAACACATGCACTAACTGTCTAGTTTGACACGAGAAGAAGAAAAAGAAATAAACAAATAATAAAATAAAAAGGAAAACTGTGAGAATTTTTTATTTCAAAAAAAATTATACACTACTCGAATTACTATTATTTTTTTGAATTTTTGGATTTTTTTAAATAAAAAACATTTTTTTTGTTAAAAAAAATTAGTCCAAATTATAGAAACAATGAAATCTGAAAATTTCCCGAAAAACAAAATTATTATTTCCGAATTTTTCAAGTTTTTGGATACTTTTGTAAGATAACTAATGTCAAAAATAACTATTTACTCACAAAAGACTTAAATCTGATTTTAATATATATATATATATATATATATATGTGTGTGTGTGTGTGTGTGTGTTTGTGTGTGTGTGTGTGTGTGTATTATTTTCTTAAAATAATAACCAAAATTGCTACTGGAATTTTTTTTTGAATTTTTTAAAATTTAAACTAGTCCAAAAGTCAATGTTTTTAAAATCCGCTGAAACCCCTGGAAACGGCGCCAAAAACTTGTTGTCAAATTTCAAATGATAAAATTATTGCAAGTGCATGGGCTATTGTAATATAGCGAGTGTAAGTACGGGTCGAACCCACAGAGATTTGATCAATTCATATAAATTATTGACCGCTTGACATGACAAAATGAGTGTAGAAATATTATACTGAGATAAAATAAAATAAAACAATAATAAATGAGTGAATACAAATTATGTTACAAATATGGAGATGTTACTAGGATTTTGGATTCATTTGTTATTTTTATTGGCTTATGATTAATTAGTCTAACTCGCAATTCCTACTTATAACTCAAAATTGTACCTCCTCTTATCGCGTAAATTTCAGATGATGAAAGCGTGAAAGTTTGAATAAATATTTTTATATATCTCTTTTTAGATGCCAAAAATCTCTATTTCCTTAAAAATATCACTCCTAAGCATAAAATGTCAAACATAAGTATGGACTATCAAACAATTAAACATAAGCGTAACTCATTAAACGTAAGTACATAAAATCAAAGGATATAAAACAATCAATTTGAAGGTTTAAAATATCACTCTCGTGACTATATTAAATGAATACCGAATTTTTAAAACGTTTTTGGAACGAGTTGGGAATTTAAGTGAATAGAACCAATTAAAACATGCATTGAATAATCATGGTAAATTCCACCTCATCCCAGAAATTTAGATTAAATTGACATCATAATTGAAATACAAAAATCGCAAGATGAAATATTAATTCTCATTAATAATAATCTACTTACAAAATTTGATTTCTAATATTCAAATGCCAATATAATAAAATTCACCCCAAACTTGCACACAAATAATTTTAGGAGCACCAAACATAAAAATATCAAAATTTACTATTTTTTATGCCCTTAAAAAGACACTCTAAAATTTTCTCTCCCTCCTTACATAATATGTGTACAAAATAATTAAAATCTGCCACAAAAAAAAGAATAATGGACAAAAGAAGACAAAAATATGGTACAAAAATGTGGGGGACATCAGACAAAAAGATGGGAAGAAACAAAGACAAAAAACACAAGAAGAAAACATCTCGATTAAGACATATCACATGGGGTCGTGTTAGAAAATGGGTATTGGACAATAAAATTTGATCAAATTTGAGTTCAAATTTAGATGGAACCCACACCATGATAATTGTGGGACCATATATGAACGTGTTCTCCTTCGCAAGGAGATTAATGTGGTATATTCATATGTCCAATTCCATTAATTATGAATGAAAAATATGTCTCAAAAGTGACTCATAAAGCAATGAAAGTTAATGAATTGGGTGTGTATAAACTTTGTCCCACATAGGAAGAATATTGGGAATTTGAAGAGTTAATAAAACCCCGAATGTGGACTAAGACTTGTATGCCTTTGGGGTATCCCAACTCTTTGAAGGGGAGATGGCCTACACTATGCAAGTGTTGGGTTGGGCCAAAAGCCCACATGCGCGCTCGCCGTCCGGCTGACCGACCGACTAGAAATGCTTTGACAATTTTAAAAAAATAATGTTGCATCACTGCATTCATTTCTTCTGCATTAGTTGTGGTGTTTGGTTGAGTAAATACACAGAATTGTGTTCGCTGGGATTATACATTGTTGTGCTACTTGTTTAATCCGTAAATCTGTTCTATCTTGGGAGGTAAATTGTTCATCAACCTTGAAGCACTTATTGGAGGGAATAAATTTGCCTTAACGACATTGTTGATAAACAGGGCTCGGATTCTTGTTATTACTTTCTTTCAAATATATTATGAATTATCATATTCTTTCAAGTAAGTCTCTCAAACTGTATATATTCCTTTACATTCTATAATGACTAAATTTTATTTTGTTTTATTTTGAATTTATAATATCAGTAGCATAACAATCTTAAGGCAAATTTAATCTTGCTACTGTTTATAATTAAGTACAGAATAATTTTCAAATTATAGGAATTTATGTAATACCCCGTATTTTTTACTATATTTATTTTGGGATTAATTAATTAAATTGCGTATTAATTGGAAATTAATCCGGGTTATAAATAGCGAATTGGTATTTGATTATGTGCATATATGATTATATATGTATTTGGTATTATAAAATTTGTCGTGAGATTTATATACGGCATTTTAGAAATTTTGTTGAGACGCGTGGGACCGCCGCGTCACGGTATAATATTTTGTTAATAAAAGTGAATTTAAAATCTATAATCCGTATAGTCGTTTTGAGTGCGCCAACGCGTCCGGAAGGGTCGAAATAGTCAGAAAACACTAGCCGGGGGTATAGTTTGGGTCCCGGGGTATTTTTAGACCATACCGGTAACTTAAAGGGCATTTTAGTAATTTGGTATTTCTGGGTAATTAAAAGTGACGAAAATTGAGAGTTGTAATCTGATAAGGATTGACCCCAACCAACCCTTATTAACCCAACAAGCTACGGAGGTTTATTAAATTAGGTTTTCATAAGTCCCCAAAGCAAACCCTAGCCACCATAGCTTTTTAGAGAAGAAAGCTTGGAGAAGGAGAGAGAGAGAGGAATTCTGCAGAAATTCTACACCAAATCCACACCAAATTCAGAGACAAACAAGGCAAGTGGTTTAACTATGTTTAATTTCAAAGGATGTTCTTTCCATGTTAGAAAATTGATGTTTTACAAATTGTTCTTGGAAGATAAATGAAAACCCATGTTAATTGGACCTAGGATTTGATTATTGAGGACCATTTGTACGTAGAATAGTGTGGAGACGAAATTATATGTTGATTATACATGATTGGGTGAAACAAAAACGAATTTAAATTGATGAATTGAGGGTTTGAAAATTAGGGTTCTTGTTCATGTATAATTTGGGGGGAAAGTTTAATATTTGCAAATTTGATGGATGATTAGGATGAGTTAATCCATAAAAACGTGATAGGATGTGGTTATATTGTGTTTAGAATTGTTTAGATATCTTAAATCAATCATTGGAACATATTTTGGAGAAGATTTGAGGAGTATAAATGGTGAAAAACGATTTTTGGGAAGTTCTGGGCCGAAACTGGCATCTCGTTAGAAGCAGCCCCAGGTCGTTCGAACGAACTCGTTCGAACGAGCTTCTAACGAGTTGACCAGTCGTTATTAACGAGTAGGGATTTTCGTTCGATATCTCGTTCGAACGAGATATCGTTAGAAGGGTCAGTTCGTTCGAACGAACTGGGATCTCGTTCGAACAGTCTCGTTCGAACGAGACTTCTAACGACCTGACAGTCCAAACTCGTTCGAAGCCTCGTTCGAACGAGACTTCTAACGAGTTGACAGTTTTGTCCTTTTTGGACTGTTTTAATTTTTGGAGTCCCGGAAACTGGTTCGAGGGTAGAGTTAACATTCTTTAATGATGTAAGGATAAATTTGGGACTTTTGGGTTATTGAGGAGGAATTTACATACGAGAGTGTTATTGCATGGACGGATTTGGGTTGAGACGTGAGTATCTACTACGACGTGAGATAGTTATGGCGCGTAAAATTATAAACCGGAATAGTATGAATTGTGTTAATTATAGTTAGTATGAGAATATATACTACGATTAAAATACGGTATTACTAAGATATGTGGTTACTTAGTATTAGTATATGGATTGTGTGTATGACATACCTACCATACTTGCTATCACGGGAGGTTGCGTTCGCTTAGGACCCTCTATTCCTTGTGTGCCTACGGGGAGGATATAGACTGGTACCTTGATGAACATAGGTCATAGAAAGACTTATTGTGATATTAATAAGTCCGCTGACCATGGGAGTGTAGGTATGTGCGTGACCCATGTGATGGTGACTGTGTTCGCCTCCACTATTTGTGATTTGTGTTATCTGAACTATTCCTGAGAGATTCGGAATATGTGATCCTTATGTACGTGATGTACCGGGATGGATAGCAGAGTATGTGTGTACCATAGCTTAGATTGCGGGGTACTTGTATCGTATATTTATGATGTGAATAATATACATTAAATTGATGGAAATCCTCATGTTAATATTGTAAAATATTACGGTATTGTTTTGAGAAATATGACGAGTTAACTGATAGTTATATCAATGGCATATTTAGTAACTGAGTTTACGTTAAACCTCTATTTAATTACGAGCGTTGTTATGTTAATTGGAACCGAGTAAAATGGGTAGAACTTTTGGTAGTCTAGCTAGTTACGTTGTCACTTAGCTAGTGGAAAGGGTAGTTATAGATGGGTACTTACGTTAGGAGTGCACAGTTAGTCGAGAGGTGAGAATTTAATGTGAGTGCACGTCCTAACATGTACTTTGCATTTAATGTTTTAAATGTTTTTAAAGCACTTGCAGGTTTTTAAAATGATTTCCACTTTCGGGCTCTGACCCATTTGCTTTCAAATATATTTTCTTGTAAAACCATTTTAGGTGCCCAGCCACAGGGACACCAAGCATAGGATACTCATTCAGGTGACGAGCTGTAGCTGCTTGTGGAAGCTACAGGGATTTGCATGTAGACGCTTCTATCTTTTGGATTCCAGAGTCACCATCTATCCGTTGTAGGGCATGTTGCCCATTTCTATTTAGAGACATCTTTTATACTTCAGTTTTCAGACTTTAGCACGTTTTATTATTTGTTTCAGTTCATTTATTTCAGTTATGGGATTGTAGTGAGGGGTTTCCTCCAGACTTTAATTACTCTATTGTGATGGTTATTCGTTTTACTTCAGTATGGTGAATGGTGTTATTTATTTCTTCATTACACTTGTTGCATGTTAATCAGACTTAAGTTAAAATTTGGCAACTTGCTTTTTAAATACTAGGTGGTTAGATATAATAAAAATGTTTTCGACAGTGATGCTATTAACTGAGCCAACTTGGCATTTTGAATTAATTTTATAAAGGAGTAGCTACCCGGTGTTTAATTAGTCGGGGTGTCACAATTTATTACTATCATATAAATTTGTTTTATAGAAAATTAAACAAAGTATTGTTTTATTACATAAATTTAATAAAACAGTTTATGTTATTTTATTGTTACAAAAATTATAATTTTGTACCATTTTACATTTATAATTAAAAATTTCAAATTTTAATTATTCTTAAAATTCTGTTTTGTACAGGGGGTTTATAAACTGTGTAATTTCTAAAATTTCAGTTTTGTATAGACTTCAAATAATCATCTAATTAATTTACACATAATTTTTTTAATCAATTTAGACTAGTAAAATTACTATTTACTATTTGTTTAATTCTATGTTTTATATTTCATAATAATGTTTATAATTCTTGTTAGATTTTGTTTGGCATTAATTATAATTTGAGGAAATTCATATAACACAATTTGGTATTCTGTTTTGAGAAATTCATTACAAATGAATATTATTATTGATAAAAATTATGTTTTTGTAACAGAAATAGAATCACAAAGTACAAACACAGTCCCACCGATCGTGAATGTGACTCATGCTACTATTACTTCCCCCGTGAACATGCCACATGAGGAGAAACATGAAAAATTTAATGGGGTCGATTTCAAACGTTGGCAAGGACAGATGTACTTCTATCTCAAAACCTTTCAATTGGCAAGGTTTGTGTATGAGGATTGTCCACCTTAGCAAGAAGGATATGAAACTTTGAAAGTTGTTATCGTTAAAGCAAGGAAACATTCTGACTTTTTGTGCTGAAACTACATCCTGACATGCTTGGACAAGACGTTGTACCATGTGTACAACACCATGAAAACCGGTAAGAAATTATGGAAGTCTTTAGAGAAGAAATACAGAACAAAAGACTTCAAAATGGTTGACACCAAGCCGATTATTGCACAAGTTCAGGAACTGCAGGTTATTATTCATTACATTCATGCTGAAGGAATCTCAGTTAATGACACATTTCAAGTAGCGATAATAATTGAAAAACTGCCTCTATCTTGGAACTTATTCAAAAATTATCTCAAGCACAAATGCAAGGAGATGAATGTTGAAGAATTAGTAGTGCGATCGCGGATTGAAGAAGACAATCGTGAATCTCAAAAGAAAAGTGGGAAGAGCATCATGGAGTCCAAGGCTCATGTGGTTGAAGGTCCTAAATCCTAACGTAAGCATGATGGGGAAGGCACATCTAAGCAAAGAAAAAAATTCCAAAGTAAATGCTACAATTGCGGCACCGCTCAAGCGAGTGTCACAAACCAAAGAATGCTAAAAAGAATAATGCTCAAGAAAATGTGACGGAGGGTGAGAACATTTTCGATTGTATTGCAGATATAAATCTTTCTAATGTTGTCTCTAAATACAATCTGGTAGGAAATACCAAGGAATGGTGGGTGGATATTGGAATTTCACCTCACATTTGGGCAAACAAATGGATGTTTACTACTTATAAGGCTTTGGAAAATGAGTAGACCCTCTTTATGGGGAACTCTTTGAGTACTAAAGTCGCGGGACAAGGAAAGATCATTCTGAAGATAACTTCGGGAAAGGAGATTACTTTTAACAATGTGCTGCACGTGCCTGACGTCCGTAAAAATCTGATTTTCGGATCACTTTTAAGCAAGAATGGGTTTAAAATTGTCTTTGTCTCTAATAAGATTGTGTTGTCCAAAAAAAATGTGTATGTGGGAAAAGGGATACCTGTCTGAGGGGATCTTTAAAATGAATGTAATGATATTGATGCCAAAGTCATCCCCAGTGAATGAAATTGCTAGTTCTACTTACTTGATTGAGTCATCTAATATTTGGCATGCTAGATTAGGACATGTTAATTTTGATACCTTGCATAGATTAATTAACATAATTTTTTTTTGCTAATATTGATAAAAATCATAAATGTGATATTTGTGTGGAATCAAAATTAGCTAGATTACCTTTTCATTCTATTGAAAGGATCACTGGACCATTTGATTTAATTCACACAGATATTTGTGATTTAAGATTTATACAAACTAGAGGTGGGAAAAAGTACTTTATTACTTTTATTGATGACTGCAAAAAATATTGCTATGTATATTTGTTACATAGTATAGATGAGGCTATTGATGCATTTAAACAATAAAAAAATGAAGCCAATAGTCAATTAAATAAAAAGATAGAGGCTATAATATGAATCTCCTTTTGAGGAATTTTGTTCTGAACATGGAATTATCCATCACACCACCGCTCCTTATTCTCCTCAATCGAATGGTATTATTGAACGCAAAAAACGTACATTGAAGGAGATGATGAACTCTATGTTGATAAGTTCAGGAGCTCCCCAGAATTTGTGTGGGGAAGCCTTATTATCCGCTAATTATATTCTTAACAAAGTTCCACGCAAGAAAACTCACAAGACACCTTATGAGTTATGGAAAGGTCGAATACCTTGCTATAAATATTAACGAGTGTGGGGGTTCTTATCCAAGGTGATGGTTCCTAAACCTAAAAAGGTAAAAATAGGACCAAAGACCGATGATTGTGTGTTCATCAGTTATGCTATAAATAGCATTGCATATCATTTCTTAGTTTGTAAATTTGAGATTACGGATATTCATGTAAATACGATTATTGAATCGAGGGCTGCTTCATTTTTTAAAAATGAATTTCCATATAACATGACTCGAGAATCTGGTCCTTCTAAAAGGACAAATCAAGCTACTACAAATGACACTCATCAACCTATTGAATCAATAGAGAGTGAACCAAGATGTAGTAAAAGGGAAAGGACCTCGACTTCCTTCGGTTCGAATTTTCAAACATATTTTCTATAAAATGAACCTTAATCATACAAAGAAACGATATCCTCACCCGATGCTTCTAATCGGAAAGAAGCAATTAACATCGAAATTGAATCCATTTTGCAAAATCATACTTGGGAACTAGTGGATCCTCCACCAAGTTCGAAACCACTAGGTTACATATGGATCTTCAAAATGAAATTGAAGGCCGATGGATCAATTGATAAATATAAATCTAGACTTGTAGCTAAAGGCTATAGGCGAAAGTAAGGGTTGGATTACTTTGGTAGCAATAATTACGTTCATTCGAATTTTAATAGCAATAGCTTCCATTAATGGACTTGAAATACATCAAAAGGATGTAAAATCTGCTTTCTTAAACGGTGAATTAGACGAGGAAATTTATATGGAGCAACTTGAAGGGTTCAAGGCTCTTAGACAAGAACGAATAGTGTGTAAGCTTGTGAAATCACTTTACAGATTAAAACAAGCACCTAAACAATGGCATGAAAATTTTGATAATGTAATGTTATCAAATAATTTCAAAATTAATGAGTGCGATAAATGTGTTTACTTTAAACGATTTCAAAATGGATACGCCATCGTATGCCTCGTGTTATATTAGGAATTAAATTGTATTCTCTATGTAATGTGTTTACTTTAAAAGAATTCAAAATGGATACGTCATCGTATGCCTCGTGTCAAATCTATAAAACATATGTTAAGTAGTCGATTTGACATGAAAGATTTAGGTATCGCCAATGTTATATTAGGAATTAAAATTTCTAAAATATCGGATAGACTTCAAACAAAGAAGTTATGAAGATTCAACATTTGAAACTAAAAAAAACTCAAAAGTCCTAAACCTGCACTGCCACATGGTATGATCTTGTGATGTCACGTGCCGTGATCATGCGTTAACACTTGTCGCAATTTTATGGGGCCCTATGGCATTGCTACTGCTTCTTAAAAATAAATGGCATTAGGGATAGTTGAACCGAGGACCTCCCCCTCCCCCTCCCCATTCCCCTTTATTGCCATCGGAGCAACCTATCATTCATTAATCACTATGTACACATTAATATATAACCCATAATTCAACTCAGTTTCTTTCCCCATCTTTTTGCACCCACACTCTTTATCACCTTTGAATTTTTTTTATTCTTCCTTTCCTCCACTTTCTTCGTCCCCTATAACTTCTTGGGCAACCATCCATGCTTGCAATAAACTATCCCTTCGCCCATTTCATTCCCAGCATGGTATTAATTAAAAGGAAAAAAAGCAAAAAATCTTTATACAAACGTGAGACCATCTTTCACAATTTGAGGAGCGGTTTTCTTCCACCCCTTTCACCGGACAACTCACTCAAAAATTAATAAACTCACCCGTAAAACATGAATTCCCATTTTTACCTCCATTACGAATTTCCTCACCTATAAAAGGGACGCTTGAGTTCATTTTTTTAGACATCCAATTTTTAGTGTAAGAAGCTCTAAATATTATGGTCTTCTTCTTAATCAGTTTTGTAATTTGTAATATAATTTTAGTTCTTGATAAAAAAAATTGTTAATTGATTTGCTTTCAATAATTATTTTAAATGCTTTCAAAATTAGTTAACTATTTTCATAAAGAGTTTACTTGTTTAAAAATAGTTTTTTTTTTTAAAATTACAACATCTCATAAATTATTTTAGTTAATTATTTACCTTGCTTTCGAGGTAATTAAATCAGGTTGAGATTAATAAAGGGTATTTAGTTGCTTCGATATGGTATGATGTGTAACACCCCGCACTTTTGGGGATAATTAAAATTCATAAGTAAGTGTAATTTGGGAATTTGAGAAATTATCGTGAATAGTAATTTTTGGAGTTTGCAAGGATTAGATGATTTTTGATGGGTGTTATATTTACTTTTGGGATTAAGTAAATGAGCTGGAGTATTTTAATTATATGTCGCAGCTGGGTAAAGCGACAGAGGATAATATTTTAATGGAAAATCCCGCATTAAGTTGTGTTGGGTTAAATTAGTGATCTGCGATCAAGTACCTCGGATGGAGATTCCGATTGCGCGGTTGGTCTCAGAATGGCCGAGATAGTCAGAATAGAGTATCCGGGGGGCCGTAATGGAGTTTTGAGAATTTTTGGACCAGTAGGGACTCGTAATTGAGTAAACGAGTCATTTTTGGGTTTAGTAAGGGATAAACCCTTTTCTCCCATATAAAAGACACGAGAGAGGTAGAAAGGAAAGAAAAAGGAGACAGAAGAAAGGAAGGGAGAACAAGGAGGAAAATGGAGATTTCGGCCAAACTCCGCGGGATTCGACTCAGGATCGTTGGATTTTATCCTCGAGGCAAATGTTTACTTGCTTTATTTATTTTTAGCATAAACCTCATATCATAATTGGTAATAACAAACTATATGATTTAGGGATTGGGATTTCGAGAATCAAAACGGGTTTTTCGGAAAGGTTAATGGGTAAATCCTAGAAAATACCAAATTGGAGAAACTTAGAAATTAATTAAATTTAGTTGTTAATTCTTGGTTCTAGGATGATTATAACCTATTTCCTTTGTGTATATGTAGTTGGGTGTGGTTGTATGTTGGTGGGAAAATAGGTAAAAAGCTTGGTGGGCTATTAATGGCCGAAATAGACCCGTTGGAGAAGAAGCAGTTTCGGCTGCCCTGTTTGATTGATCGATCCTACAGAATTTTTTGCAATTCGTGTTGGTTCAATTTATATGGGATAAATTCCCAAATTAAGGATTTTTAGCCTATTTAATTGAGAAAATAAATAGACCTAACTAAGGAAGATATATTTATCGAATTGAGGGAATTTATGGGGGGCTAGGAGGGTGCTATAATTGTGTGGCACTAAGAATTATAATTTTTGAGAAAAATAAATAATTAAATAATTGGACGATTGGGGTTCCCAAAAAGAGAGTGGGGACTTCTAAATTATTTTGGAGTGGTATGTATATCTTGGGTTAGGTGAGTAAAAATCCAGGACTTATTTATTTAGGGGTATTTGGGACGAGTAACACCCGGGGGAATATTTCGGTGGGAGATTATATACAGATAATGGTACACGTAGATAATGTGATTCTATGCCTACTATAATTGAGTAAATCCTATGAGGCGACTAGGATGGAGTTTGGGATGTTTGGAGAGTATATAACTCCTTAAACGTAAATAAGGTACAGGTTATTTATCAAGTGAGGGAATAATTTTGGATGTAGTATCGTGAGTGTGCGAATACTTAAATATTATTATTAGTGAGAATCTTTGGGATTATTGGCCATTGTTAGGTGTGATTGGCAATTGTGGCCATTTATATTTGAGGGGCGATATAGAATATATATATAAGATGTGACTACAGTATATATATAAAATATGATACGGATATATATATATATATAGTGTATATATATTTATGTGAAGCATACCCCCTCTAATGCTATCATGGGAAGTTGCGCGATGTGGATGAGGCCCCCTGGCTTGAGGAACAGGCTCTATTAGATAAAATGAGAAAGGATTAATTCTCATTCCGGAAGATTATATCCGGTAGTATATAGTGATATGCATATGAAAGTGAGTATGATAATGCATATAATTATATGAGTATACCCATATACGTTGTGTGCTGAGGGACTAATGGATCTCGACGATCGACGCTGCTAAGTGGTAGTGTATCGGGGGGGTTCCTTGTTTGGATTTCGCTTCGCGAGAAACCCCACGCACGAACATGGCACAGTGTTGAAATTGGGGAGAAGTTTGCCCTTAGTACTCGGATTATATATATATATATATATATATATATATATATATATATACGTTGTGGGTTGAGGGCTTAATGGATCTCGACGAACAACACTGCCAAGTGGTAGTGTATCGAGGGGTTCCTTGTTTGGATTTCACTTCGAATATATATATATATATATATATATATATATATATATATATATATATATATATATATATATATATATATATATATATATATATACGTTGTGGGTTGAGGGCTTAATGGATCTCGACGAACAACATTGCCAAGTGGTAGTGTATCGAGGGGTTCCTTGTTTGGATTTCACTTCGTGAGGCACCCCACGCACAAATTTAGCACAGTGTTGGGAATGGGGAGAAGTTTAGCTCTTAGTACCCAATTTACTTAGGACTTTTAGGGTTTGGGGGTGACGGATTAGTTAGGCAGAGTAGCTTGACTAGGATGTTTAGAGGGATACGTTAGGTGTGCACTATTAGAAGAGAGGTAAGGGGTATCTCATGGGAGTGCGATACCAATTTAAATATATTTTGATAAATAAAGCAAATATGCACTTGCAAAATATTTTCACAACTCGGGCTCTGACCCGTTTCTATATTTTTCCCTCTCTTGCTATATATATATAGGTGTCCAGACACAGGGACGCCTGGATGATGATCCTTTCGAGTCAGACGTTGCTGCAGCAGCTATGGATGCATGCAGGTTTATTTTTTAGACGCTTCTCCTCTCGTGATAGCATCGTGGTAACATTCGGGCTAATAACCCAATTTCATTTATTTATTCTTTTACCGCCTTTTAGTGCGGCATTCGTTTTGGTTGTATATTATTAAACCGAGTGTTCTGTTATTGTATTTCTTTTCAGTTTCATTTATATAAATTGTGTGGATGTTGTATATTAATTAATTTGTTTAAAAAGACGAGTTAAGTAAAATTCTGGTGCTAGCCTAATAGGTTAATAGTAATTAAATTGGTTTTCGACAGTGATGCTGAGAATGAACCATATGAGACTCCTGTTTTAATTTGGTACAGGAGTGATCGCCCGGTATTATATTAGGCGGGGTGTCACATGAAGGTAGACAACTTGTTTTGACGGTTAATTTTTCTCAATTTTTCATCTAGGAACCTTAATGGGCTATATAGCGTATGCACCATATTTACTACCTTGCACGTGTAATTTTGGGAATATTATTAACGCCAAACTCATATTTAGACTTTTATGGAAATTTGGGGAGTGACACCCCGAGTTTAAATATTTGTTTAAATGAGTATTAATCGTGTTTTAAACTTGTTTAGTCATGTAACCATTTATGCTATGCATTTTGGTGTGAGGTATTTAATTCTCAACCTATAGTTTTCATATTTTAAATTAATTTAGCTTCAATACTCACTAAGATTAATTGTAGAATAAAATCTTTAAAAAATTAAAAACAAATGATATTTTACACTTTATTTTAAAGTAATAAATCAATTAAATTTTAAACACAATTCTCAATTGATCTGATACCTTATGCACCGTTATTCTCGTAAAACAAGTGCAATAATTATCTAATTCTTTGTATTGAGATGGTAAACCAACCAACGACAGTGTCCTTACACGACCACTCGGTTTTCACTCGATCACAAAGATAAGTGATCTCTACATGGAATCTGCAAATGGGCCCATTTATCCTATGACTGATCTATGTCTTCGAAGGAATTTAACCCAAATATCATAGTCCAAGTCCAACATAGGAAAGCCTCAAGAAAGGAAGAGTTTGTAAAGCTCCTAATCTCATCATTGCAATAAAACTCAAGGGATAGTTGGTCCCATCTCAGAACCACTTCTCTCTAACATGGGAAGATTTGAATTTTGAAGCACTTGAGGTCGTCGAATGTATAGACTTTTTAAGGGAATAATTGGATATTCTCCATGATATGGAACAATGACTCCGTTGATTTTGATGAACCAGATAATGAGACTGATTATGAAGTTACCATTATGCATGCCTCTTTTTTTTGGTGGGGGGGGGGGGGGGGGGGTCTCTTTTGAAGAACTCTTGTCTGCAATAAAAGAATCCTCTGGTATCCCCAAAGTGGATGAAGAAATAGGATTCCTCTTTTATCCCTAATTAGTGAATCACATGACCCGATTAGGCCAGTACTACAAAGACGCAATTCTTTCGCATACAGTATGCCCATAAATAAGTGGAAAAAAGTTGTTAAAGAACCACTAATGCCTGAAATGATGATAGAGGAGAGAAAAATCCTTGAGTAACAAAAGAAGACCTAATCCAACATCACACTATGGGGGCTATTAATGTCCTCTCAACTCCACATAAACTCTCATCAAACTGCTAATGCAAGCCACAATTCATCCAACTACATTTCTTGATGAGGTTATCCGCATAGTTGGTACCTTGACCGCCAAGAGGCTCATCTCCTTTGCCAATTGAAAAAATTCCCAAATATGGTCTCGACCAAAATTATGCTCTCATTATCTCAGTTTATGTCTTACAAAAAATCGTTATGTTGCTATTAGTTGATAACAGTTTTGCTCTGAATGTTTGTCCACTCTGACTGCTCTTATGCCTGGGGTTGTAAGTCAGTGATCTCACTCCCACATTTGTCATTGTGATTGCCTATGATAAGAGGTTATGGAATTAATTCTTCTCACACTTGGAATTATTTTATTCCCCTCAAGTGTATTTTCAAGTGATTGACATTCCAAATTGTTTTAACCTACTTCTTCATCCCCTATGGCTCCACGATATTAGAGGTGTTGTTCTTCTCTCCATCAAAATCTCAAGTTCTATAGCATACGACCAAATCATAACGATCATTGGGGATGGCAATAATTCAGATGATATCGACACTAGCAATCTGGTCTTAGAGATCTAGAATCGCATGTCTTAGGTTTTAAAATTGACCCACTCTCTCTCCCAGCAGGAGATGATTTTAAATAAAGCTTAAACCTCGATAATATCCCTCACGGAAACTTAAATGTGATTCAGAAGTTCAAGAAGATGAACTAGATGCCCAAAATGGAGCTCTGCCGCGGAAAAGAAGGGATTATTGATCCGATTATACTAAAAACTGCTTATCCAGTGCATGATTTGGGGTACCAACCTTTTTCGACAGAAATCATAGATCTCCGCCAACCATACAAGAAGAGCATGTTAAAAAGAAAGGAAATTATCAGCATGTTGAAAAAAAAGGATGTTATCTCTTGAGACTCCCTAAATGATCATTTCATCAAAGTGCGCGAATAATTTCCCCACTACGGTTTCCCTAAGTCATGGTATGATATAGCTGAGAAGAAGATGAAACCTCACTTTGATATATTATTTAAAGACAAGATTACCTAGACTGAGGAATCTAAGCACGAGGTGAAGCCATTAGCCATCAGATCCTCTAACTTGATCTTTTTCGATAGTGAAAGCACCGATAGAACTGAAAATGATGAATTTTTCAACCTTGTTGAACTTGGGATGGATGTTTGCAAGCTTTGTGCTGAATTTGAGTCATCTGACCCTATAAGAAGATCTTATCAGGTGAAAAGCCTCTGCGCAATGAGTGGAGTATCTCAGAAAGTCTGTCCCTACCAATAAACAACCCTTCCATTTACCAACTTTAGACTGAACCTATTCTTGTTTTTCCTATTTTTGATGTTGATTTGAATAAGGCCTCCTTTGAGGAGGTTCTCAATGTTGTTTTTTCAAAAGATAATATTAATTAAATATACGTAGATTTTGAGTATCTTAATGTGCCTTATATCTTGATTCTATTAATTAAATAATTGATGAAGACGATTTAATGGATGAATAATTCTTAACTAATCTCAAAAAGGAAAATATAAAACAACATAATCGTGTTCAAACTAATATTGAGAAAACTACTATCATTAACTTTGGTTAAGTAGAAATCTGCCTGAGATCGGGATAGGATCAACTCTTAATAAGTAAAAATAATCATAATTTGAAGAGAATTTGGAGGAGTTTGTGGACATCTTCACATGGTCTTATAACGACATGCTCGGTATTGATCTTGAAATTGTGCAATACAACATACCTACATACATTGAATGTAAGCTTGTCAAGCAAAAGGCAAGGAAGCTTCGACTCGAATGGTCCCTCAAGGTCAAAGAGAAAGTGGTCGGGAAACTAAATGTGGGTTTCATTCGTGTGGTTGAATATCTGACTTGGCTCGCCAACATAGTCCTCGTGCCTAAATCTAGAGGTAACATCTGCATGTGCATCGACTATCAAGATTTGAACAAAGTCTCTCCAAAGGATGACTATCCTTTTTCCAATATTGATATGATGATTAGAATTACTACTAATCACGCTCTGAAGTTTTTCATCGATGTTTTTTTTTTGGTATAATGATAACAAGATGCACCCAAATCATCAAGAGAAAACTGCGTTTATTAACCTTTTGTTAAACTGGCATGCCTTTCAGTCTCAAGAATGTCGGGGATATCTACCAAAGGGTAGCTATAAGCATCCTGCGTGATCTTATTTTAAAGGAATTTAAAGTCTATGCTAACGACATGATCATTAAATCTAAAACTCGAGAAGGGTACATATCTGCCTTGAGGAAGTTCTTCGAACAACTGCAATAGCATCAAATGTGCCTCAACCCACAAAAATGAATCTTCGATGTTACCAAAGGAAAACTCATAGGATTCATGGTCAATGAAAAAGGTTTTGAAGCAGATCTTTCCAAAATTAAAGCAATTATCGACATCACACCGCCTCAAATTGAGAAAGAAGTAAGGTATTACTTAGGAATACTCCAATACATAAACAGATTCACCACCCAACTCACTTCCTGTTGCGAACTTATATCTTCAAGCTCCTCCAAAAGGATTCAACCAAGGTCTGGAATGAGTCATGTGAAGAATCCTTCAAAAAAATCAAGCAATTGCTTACCCAAGCATTAGTTCTCATGCTAATGTAACCTATCCTACCCCTCTTTCCTAATCATCACTGATACTACTAATGGGGCAATGTTAATGTAATGCCTCGTGATTTTGGACCATAAATATCTTTTTAAAAATCAAAATTTGGTAAAATATTTTAATTAGATTTAATTATTTTTAGTATTTAAAAATGTTGGTTTTGTTATATAAGAAATAAGGTTTTAATTGGATTCGAAATCAAAAATAAAATTGGATTTTTTCAACTTCTATTCTCTATCGGTTGGGGGGAATAGATTCGCCCTTGGAGGGGAACATATTTGCCCAAGGGGAATTGATTCGATCCAAGGCATATTTGGAGAACTTCCTTATTTTTAGGTGTTTAAGTTGGTTTCAAACTCTTTTGTTTTCCTATATTAAAAAGTCTCGAATTTAGACTTTTTCCAACATTTTTAACTCATCTAAAAAAGAAATAGCCTCCCAATTATTCTTTCCTCTCTTCTATAAAGCCTAAACTCCATTAAAAATAAGTTTCAACTCAGGTTTTGAATATTAAAACCATGTTTTCTCATGAACAAAGGAGTCTTTTTTTTGGTAATTAAAAATGTATTAGAAACAAAAGGAACAGATATACAACAACCCCAAGGCTAAGAAGTCAACTAGATACAGGCATCTAGAGACCAACAAACAAAACAATTTAATCATACTATACAGAGTTGGATAATCCCCATAAGTTACAAGTCATCTGGTTGGTGTAGGATCTTCTAGCTTTCTTCCATCTGCTTGTCTTGCCTTGCACCATCTCCTCAATACTTCTAATCATCTTATTAACAAAGGAAGAGCCTTTATTATGAAGTTTACTGTTCCTCTCTTGCCAAAGACAGTAGGTGGTGGCAGTGAATGAAGTGGTCTTTACCATGGAGTTGAGGTTCTTCCCTTTAGCATCAGCAGTAGCCCTACTAATCTCAGCATCCCAACTATCCAAGGCTCTATAGGATTGATTACGAAATAGAACCTCATCCCAAAAAAGGTTGGAGAAAGGGCATTCATTCATGATGTGCTTGATTGTCTCAATCCCAAAGTTGCAGAGAATACAATTGTTATTGTCAGTTATCAAAGAGCTTATCGTTAGTCACTAAGGCACTTCTTCAAGCAAGACAAAGAATGAAGGAACACTTGGGAATGCTAACCTTGTTCCAAACCATTGAGCAACATTCCCCATAGGATAGATGGCATCATAAGCAGAAGCAATAGAGAAACTCCCTAAGCTGTGAGGAGTCCACTTTATACTATCAGTCAGAAGAGGGTTGATAGGAGGACGGGAGAGTTCTTGATATCATTCAGCTCCCAAGTGATGGTTGCTGGCCATTTCCAATTGTAACCATCAAATGAGTCAGAAACCATAGCTTTGGAATTTCTAGCAGCATCATAAATGGTTCTATCCCCAAATAGAGGTTGAAGAGGGCCAAGATGGTGCCAATTGTCATGCCATATGAAGGTGTTCCTGCCATTGCCAAAAGTAGCTTTTATCATTAGCCTATAATCCTCTCTAGCTTTATGAATTTTCCTCCAGCTCCAAGAAGAGTCTTGAGGAATGTTAATGGCCTAAATACTTCTTCATTTTATCTTGTATGTATGACGCCGCTTGACCCAAAGACTATCCTTTTTATTGAATAGATTCCATAGGTTTTTCATAGTAACAGCCTTGTTCCAATGAGTCAGACTTTTGATACCCAAATCCCCTTCCTTTTTTGGCTTACGTACCTCTTCCCAGGCCACTTTGGCACCACTGTGCTTGAACTCAGTCCCTATCCAAGTGAAATCTCTAATGCATTGCTCAATAGTTTTCACCACACTTTTAGGCAAAATGAAGATAGAAGCCCAATAGATTTGGGAGCTGAACAGGACAGAGATAGCTAGATGCAATCTACCAGCAAAACTAAGGAATCTGGTGGTCCAACTCTTAACCTTGTTAGTAATTTTGTCAATAAGATCAATGCAATCCAGGTCATTAAGTCTGGTAGAAATGAGGGGGACTCCCAAGTACTTAAAAGGAGGTTTTTGGTGGGTGATTCCCAGATAGGAAGACATAGCATTGATAGTATCAGCATTAACTCCAAAATAATAAAAATTAGTCTTAGAGAGATTAGAGTATAGCCCACTGAACTCAGCAAATTCCTCTAGAGCCTCCTTAATACACTCAACTGACTGAATATCACCACAGCTGAACACCACAAGGTCATCAGCAAAGCATAGATTATTTATGTTGTTGTTTTTGTTATTTCGCGAGAGGATTCCAATCATGTAATCAGAATTTTAAGGAAGAATGTTACGAGTTTTAAAGTCTTAACATTATTTGAATTATATTAAGGTACGGGGTTACATAATATGCTCCTCCAAATCTCTCGAGAGTATTTTTCTTATTCCTTATTTATTTGTATTCCTCTAAAAAATATTATGGTATTTATTGGAATCCGTTGTGTTATTCGATTGAAATATTGTGTATATGTTTATTTGGGCATTGCATCATGAAATTTTAATATGACATTGATAGTGGTCATCGGTCAAATGTCCAAAAGTCCAACAACCGGAATAATGCCTTGAGATGCCTAAGTGAGGCCCGGTGACTCATTGATGTGTTAACGAGAAATGACTTGGTATAATGTTTGGGGTGTCGGATTGAACTCATATACAGTCTTCGTATTGTTGCATTTTTGTTTACCAATATTGTTTTGTGCGTCTATTCTTGTGATATTGTGTACTTTCCCATCTTTTTTTAGTGACAGGTAAGCGTGGATTTGGACGATATTGGTTTATGAAGAATATTAAGAGCACACCATTTTGAGAATATTATTTTTATACAAAATTAACATTGTAAATATTTGGGATCTCGTGTTATTTATTAGTGAAAAAATGTATTTATTTCGAGGTGTAAATTGATATAACATTTTTAAGAGACTTTTTAAATTGGCGTGTACACTGGATTATTAATTGGACATTATGTATTTTTATTTTTGTCGAATATAGATGTTCTGTATGGATTATTAAGGATATTAGTACATTTTTAAGCAAAGTGATGGCCCAAATTTATCGATTTGTCGCAGTTGGTATTAGAGCATGGTCTTAGGTCTCGAAGGTTGTGAGTTCGTTTAAGTTTCGCATTACCGATATTTGATACCCTTTATTGATTTGTACTCTCTAAGATATCTGTTCTAGCATATGTATTAGTTGTGTTTCTAGGAGATGCGCAGTTTTATGTTAAGGTCGTTGTAGGCATTGAGGCTAGAAGTAGCAATCTTGATGTGAGGATCCTTAGAGTTGATTTTGGAGACGAAATTTATTTTCATATCATTAGTCATATGTTAGGAATCTCTAATATCGATGTGGTGATGCGATTTGTTTGAGTACTAAAGCATTATGATAGCTTTTGGAGATAGAATCGAGTGGTGATTCGTGGGTGTTTGTTCGTGGGGTAGGTGCATGTACGATTGGGTGTAGGGGTGCCCAATCATTGCAATCTATGGGTAGGCATATATGAGCCTTATTTTATTTTCATGGATTTACGCTTTATGTATATACTTCGTCAAATTTCGAGGACGAAATTCATGTATAAGTGGGGGAGAATATAATACACCATGATTTTGGACCGTAAATATCCTTTTGCAAATCAAAAATTGTAAAAATATTTTTATTTGATTTACTTACTTTTAATTATGAAAAAAAAAAGTTTTGATATATAAGATTTTAATCGAAAACGAAATTGGATTTTTTCAAATATTTTTCTCTGTCGGCTGAACAAAGGGGGGATAGATTTGCCCCTGGGGGTAGGGGTGGAAAGATTCGCCCAAGGGAGAATCGATTTGGCCCTAGGGTGGAATCAATTCTGTCCAAGGCAGATTTGGAAAATTTGCTTATATTTGTTGTTTGAGTTCGTTAACTCTTTTCTTTTCCTATATTAAAAAGGCTCGGGTTTGGATTTTTTTTAACACTCCTAACTCTTCCAAAAAAGAAACAGTCTTCAAATTATTCTTACCTCTCTACTACAAAACCTAAACCCCACTAAAAATAAGTTTTAACTCAAGTTTTGAAGATTCAAGTCATGTTTTATCAAGAACAACCAAGAAAGACTCTTTGTTATTTTTGCAACGGGATCACAACCGTATAATCATAATTTCTAGGAAGCATGTTATGAGTTTTCAATTGTTAAGATTATTTGAATTATATTAAGGTACGATGTTTACACAATATGCTCCCATAAATCTCTCGAGAGTATTTTATTGTTCCTTATTTATTTGTATTCCTCTTGAAAAATGTTGTGATATTTATTGGAATCCCATGTGTAATTCGATTGAAATATTGTGTATTTGTTTATTTAGGCATGGTTTCATGAAATTTCAATACAACATAGAGAATGGTCACCCGCCAAAAGTCTAAAAGTTCAACAGTCGAAATAAGTATTTGAGATCCCTAGGTGAGGTGAGGTGAGGCCCGGTGACCCATTGATATGTTATTAAGAAATGAATAGTTACAATGTTTGGGGTGTCACATTGGACTCGAATCCAGTGTTCATACTGTTGCATTTTTGTTTACCAATATCGTTTTGAGCATCCATTCTTGTCATATTGTGTACTTGCCCATCTTTTTTAGTGACAGGTAAGCGTGGATTTGGACGATATTGGTTTATGAAGAATATTAAGAGCCCACCATTTTGAGAATATTATTTTTGTACAAAATTGGAATTGTAAATATTTCGGATCTAGTGTTATTTATTAGTGAAAAAATGTATTTAATTCGAGGTGTAAATTATATATAAACTTTTTTAAGAGTGATCATTGGATTATTAATTGGACATTATGTATTTTGTGCCTCGTTGTGTTTATTTTTGTGCAATTTAGATGCTCTATATGGATAATTGAGGATTTAAGTTTATTTTTAAACAAAGTGACGACTCTAATTTTTCAGGTTGTCACAGTTGGTATCAGGGCATGGTCTTAGGTCTCGTAGGTTGTGGGTCGTTTAGCTTTCGCAATGCTGATATTGGATTCCCTTTGTTGATCCGTACTCTCAAAGATATTGGTTCTAGCATACGTGATAGTTGTGTTTCTTGGAGATATGTAACTAATGTTGAGTCCATTGCAGGCATTGAGGTTAGAAGTAGTAATCTTGATGTGAGGATCCTTGGAGTTCAGTTTGGAGACAAAATTTATTTCTCAGGTCATTAGTACAAATGTTAGGTGTTTCTAATATCGATATGGTGATGTGATTTGATTTGAGTACTTGAGCATTGCGATAGCTTTTGGAGATAGAACCGAGTGGTTATTTGTGGGAGATCGTGATGCACCGTTAATTTCATAGTTATGCTTACATATATAGTTAAGATATGTATTACTTTTGTTCGTTGGGTATGTGCCTGTAGGATTGGGTGTATGGGGACCCAATCGTGGCATTCTGCAGGTAGGCATATGTTAGCGTTATTTTATTTGCATGACTTTACATTTTACGTGTTTGCTTCGTCGAATTTTGAGAACGAAATTCATGTATTAGTGGAGGAGAATGTAATACCCCTTGATTTAAGATCGTAAATATCCTTTTATAAATTGAAAATAAGAAAATTATTTTTATTGGACTTAATTATTTTTAGTATTTAAAAATATTGGTTTTGATATATAAGAAATAAGGTTTTAATAGGGTTCTGAATCGGAAACAAAATTGGATTTTTTCAACTTTCCTCTCTATCGGTTGAATGGGGGGGGGGGATATTCGACCTAGGGGGAATCCATTTGGCCCCTAGGGTGGAATCGATTTTGTATGAGGAAGATTTTGCAAATTTTACTTATTTTTAGGTGTTTGAGTTGGTTTCAAACTCTTTTGTTTCCTATATTAAAAATGCTCAGGTTTAGACTTTTTCCAACACTTTTGACTCATTTAAAAAGGCAATAGCCTCCTTATTATTCTTTCCTCCCTTCTACAAAACCTAAAACCCATTAAAAACAAGTTTCAACTCAAGTTTTGAAGATTTAAATCATGTTTTTTCAAGAACAACCAAGAACGAGCCTTTATTATTTTCGCGAGAGGATCACAACCGTGTAGTCAGAATTTCAAGGAAGAATGTTATCAGTTTTCAAGTGTTAACATCATTTGAATAATATTAAGGTACATGGTTTACATAGCATGGTCCTCTAAATATCTCGTGAGTATATTTCTTGTTCCTTATTTATTTTTATTCCTCTTGAAAATGTTGTGGTATTTATTGGAATCCCATGTGTTATTCGATTGAAATATTGTGTATTTATTTATTTGGGCATGGTGCCATGAAATTTTAATATGACATTAAGAATGGTCACCCACAAGAAGTCCAAAATTCCAACAACCGGAATAAGGCTTTGAGATATGCCTAGGTGAGGTGAGGTGAGGCCCAGTGACCCATTGATGTGTTATTGAGAAATTAATTGGTACAATGTTTAGGGTGTCGCATTGGACTCGTATACAATGTTTGCATTGTTGCATTTTTGTTTATCGTTATCGTTTTGAGAATCTATTCTTGTTATATTTTATACTTCCCCGTCTTTATCTTAGGGATAGGTAAGCGTGAATTTGGACGATATTTGTTTATGAAGAATATTAAGAGTGCGTCATTTTGAGGATATTATTTTTATAAAAAATTAGCATTATAAATATTTGGGATCTAATGTTATTTATCAGAGAAAAAATGTATTTATTTCGAGGTGTAAATTGTATATATATTTTCTTTAGAGACTTTTTAAATTGGCATGTACATTGGATTATTAACTGGACAATATGTATTTTGGTGACTCGTTATGTTTATTTTGTAGAATATAGATGCTCTTCATGGACTATTGAGGATTTTAGTTTATTTTTATGCAAAGTGACGACTCAAATTTGTCGGGTTGTCACAGTTGGTTTCGGGCATGATCTTTGGTCTCGTAGTTTGTGAGTCTGTTTAGCTTCCACATTATCGATATTTCATTACCTTTATTATTCATGTTGTCTAAGATATTGGTTCTAGTATACGTGTTAGTTGTATTTTTTGGAGATATGTAGTTTTATGTTAAGATCGTTGCAGGCATTGAGGTTAGATGTAGTAATCTTTATGTGAGGAATCTTAGAGTTCATTTTGGAGGCAAAATTTATTTTTTAGATCATTAGTATAGATGTTAGGCATCTCTAATATCGATGTGGTGATGATATTTTATTTGAGTACTTAAATATTGCAATAGCTTTTAGAGATAAAATCGAGTGGTTATTCATGTGAGATTGTGATACGTCATTATTTTCTTAGTTTTGCTTATATATATAGTTAAGATATGTATTGAACTTTTGTTGGTTGGGTAGGTGCGTGAAGGATTGGGTGTATGGGTACCTAATCATGGCATTCTAGGGTAGGCATATGTGAGCCTTAATTTATTCACACGGCTTCATGTTTTACATTTATGCTTTTTCGAATTTTGAGGACGAAATTCCTTTATTAGTAGGGGAGTATGTAATACCCCATGACTTTGGACCGTAAATATCTTTTTATAAATTAAAAATCAGAAAAATATTTTTATTGGACTTAAATATCGTGTCTGACCGAGACAAGATATTTGTTTCACGGTTTTGGGAGAGTTTTCAGGAGGCCATGGGCACGGAATTGCGGTTGAGTACGGCGTATCACCCGCAGACCGACGGGAAAACGGAGCGTACAAACCAAATGTTGGAGGACATGCTACGTATGAGTATCATTGATTTTGGGGGTGGATGGGAGCAGTATCTTCCACTGGTAGAGTTTGCTTACAACAACTCCTACCAGTTCACCATTGGCATGGCTCCATTTGAGGCGTTGTACGGTAGACCTTGTCGTTCCCCAGCATGTTGGTTGGAGGTAGGGGACAACAAACTACTTGGGCCGGAAGTGATTCAGGATACTTCGGCAAGGATAGAATTGATTCGGAGTCGCATTCGGGTAGCTCAGGACAGGCAGAAGAGCTATGCTGATGCGAAGAGGTTCTTTAGAGAGTTCCAAGTGGGGGACCAAGTTTTGCTCAGAGTATCTCCTATGAAGGGGATTATGCGTTTCGGGAAGAAAGGGAAGTTGGCACCGAGATTTGTGGGACCATTTCCTATTATTGAGCGGATTGGACCGGTTGTGTATAGGCTTGGGTTACCGGAGCATTTACATCGGATTCACGATGTGTTTCATATTTCCTCGCTAAGGAAATATCTTAGAGACGATTTGGCTCATTCTCACATTGCTTTGGAGGACATCGATCTCCAGCCTGATAGCTCCTACGAGGAGGGGCCGATTACGATTTTGGACCGAAGTGAGCGGAAACTGCGGTCAAAGATAGTCCCTTTAGTGCGTGTTCAGTGGCGACATCATAATATTGAGGAGTCCACATGGGAGCGCGAGGATGAGATGCGCGAACGTTATCCAGAGTTGTTCTTACCAGGTACTTTCTAGTTCCGAATTTCGGGACGAAATTCAGTTATTAGGGGGAAGTATGTAATACCCCGTATTTTTGTGATATTTATTTACGGGATTAATTAAATTAAATGCGTATTAATTGGAAATTAATCCGGATAAAAATACTAGCGAGATGCGAGTTGGTATTTGATTATAATGTGCATATATGATTATATATGAATATTGAAGTATGAAATTTGTCGTGAGATTGAAATACGATAAGTTGGAAAATTTTATTGAGACGCGTGTGACAGTCGCGTCAGGGAAATATTTATTTTAATTAAAAAGTGAATTTTAGTTCTATTAATCGTATGGTCGTTTTGAGTGCACCAACGCGTCCGGAAGGGTCGAAATAGTCAGAAAACACTAGCCGGGGGTTAAGTTTGGGTCCCGGGGCATTATTGGGCCATACCGGTAACTTATAAGGGCATTTTGGTAATTTCAGAAATTGGATAATTAAAACCCACGAAAATTAGAGTTAAAATCTGACTTAGTATTAACCCACTAAGCCATTTCCAACCCCAATTTAGGAAGTGGGCTACGGGAGAAGTTATAACTTGGCAAAACCAACCTCACCTCCATTAAAACCTTGAGAAGAAAAGCTTGTTGAGAGAGAGAGAAGGAATTCTGCAGAGAGAGAGAGAACACTTCAGAGATTCATCATCAAATTCAGAGATTCAAATAAGGCAAGTGATTTAATTTCGTTTTTATAGAGAATGTTTCTTCCATGTGTAGGAATTGATAAAAATCTGATTGTTCTTGGGAGTTAATGAAAAACCCATTTAATTGGAAATAGAATCTTACATATTGATGAGGAATTGCATGTAGAATTATATGTAGGCGATTATTATGATGTTAATAATATCTTGGATGAAACAAAAACGGATTATAGTAGGTTCAATTATGATGTATAAATGTTAGGGTTCATGTTCATGTAAATTGGGAATAAATAAAGAGATTTGAAGATTTGATGATGTTTAAGATGAGTTAGCCCTATATAAACGTTTGATTATGACCTATGAGTGTTTAGTAAGAATTATGAACCTTAAAATGATGTTGGAACGATTTTTATGTGGGATTAGGACTGAAGAAATTGGGAAAAACGAGATAGAAATTTCTGGGCTCGAATCTAGTCACTCGTTAGAAGACCTGCCCAGGTCGTTCGAACGAGCTCGTTCGAACGAGCTTCTAACGAGTTGACAGTTTGGGTTCTAATGAGAGGGATGTTCGTTCGAAGACTTTCGTTCGAACAAGATCTCGTTAGAAGGCCCAGTTCGTTCGAACAAACTCTCGTTCGAACAGCCTCGTTCGAACGAGACTTCGAACGAGTTGACAGTTTAGGCTTTTTAGCCTGTTTTGATCCCGAGTGCCCCGTAACCTTGTGTTTAGGTAGAGATAGCCTTCCCTTGATGAGTAATTGATATATTTGGGATGTTTGGGATATAATGAGGAGTCAAACCTAGAAGTGTAGTTTGAACCTAAGGGAAAATAGGAAGTAGGACGTGAGTGTCTATTACGTTGCGAGAACTATTGACGGCCTAATTTATGTTATTAACCGGGAACATATAAATTGTGTAGTATTATATGTCGGTACGAGAATGAGAAGTGTACCACCAATAATATGGTGATTACTAAGATGTGCGAATACTTAGTATATGTATTGATTTTATGTGTATGACATACCTACCATACTTGCTATCACGGGAGGTTTGCGTTCGCTTAGGGCCTTCTAATCCTTGTGTTGCCCGGATTTAGATTGATTACCTCGATGAACATAGGTCAGAGAAGGACTTATTGGGATGTTAATTAAGTCTGCTGATCGTGGGAGCGCAGGTATGTGCGTGACCCATGTGATGTGACTGTGTTCGCCTCCATTATTTGTGATGTTGTTATCTGAACGATTCTTGAGAGATTCGGAATGCGTGATCCTTATGTACGTGATGTACCGGGATGGATAGCAGAGTATGTGTGCACCGCAGCTTAGTTTCGAGGTGCTTGTATTGTATATTTATGATGTGAATAATATACACTTAATTAATGGGAACTTTCATGTTAATATTGTGAATAAAATTATGGTACTGTTTTGAGAAAACATAACGGGTTAACCGATAGTGAAATGTATTACATATTGAGAATCTGAGTTTAAGTAAAGCCCTCTATTTATTTGATAACGCTAGAATGTATTATGGGAATCGAGTAGTAAAGGGTAGAACTTATTACGGTTTGGTTAGATATGGATGTCTTATAGATGGGTACGGTACGTTAGGAGTGCACATGTAGTCGAGAGGTGAGAATTTCATGTGAGTGCACGTCCTAACATGAATTTTGCATTTAATGTTTTAATGTTATTAAAACACTTGCTGTTTTCAAAAAATTTTCCACTTTCGGGCTCTGACCCATTTGCTTTCAAATCTATTTTTGTAAAAACCATTTTAGGTGCCCAGCCACAAGGACACCATGCATAGGATTCTCATTCAGGTGACGAGCTGTAGCTGTTTGTGGAAGTTACAGGACTTTGCTTGTAGACGCTTCATCTATCTTAACTCGATATTCATCAGTTATCAGTTGTAGGGCATGTCGCCCATTTCTTTTAGAGACATTTTATTTATTTCAGTTATTCAGACCTTTGGCATGTAATTATTCAGGATTCAGACTTGTAGTATTATTCTTCAGTTGTGGGATTGTTGTGAGGAGTTTTCCTCCGGATTTATATTTATGTTGTTGGTTATTCATTACTTCATTATAGTGAATGGTTATTATTCTTTCATTATTCTTTTACTGCATGTTAATCAGACTTAACTTAAAATTTGGCACTTACTTTTAAATACTAGGTGGTTAGTAATTATTAAAATGTTTTCGACAGTGATGGTATTAATTGAACCAACTTGGCATTTTGAATTAATTTAATAAAGGAGTAGCTACCCGGTATTTAATTAGTCGGGGTGTCACAGATGGTTTAAGGTATGTAAGAATTTTTCATTTTTTCTTATTTTATTTTCCTGCATGTATGATGTTGCCTTATCTCCACGACCAACAAAGTTAAGTAGTAGTGTATTGGAGGGGTTCCTTGTTTGGATTTCTCTTTGCGAGACGCTCCACGCATGAACCTTAACGACGTTGGGAGTGGAGAGATGTTGCATTTCTTTTCTTTTGTTTGTTTCTTTCTATTGTTAGAATGTTGGGTTGGAGGGTTTAGCCAAAAATCACGTGATTGAGTGATTATAAGGCTAAGTTAATGTGCGGTATAGAAGCACTGTAAATAGTTCTCTCCTCTGATCGATGTGAGGGAGACCTAGATAAGAAAGTTAGATCGAGACTCATGGTTATGCCTTGATGAGAAGGCCATTTACGAAGATGGGGACAAAGTATTTGTAACACCTTACAGAAAGTAAGCGCTAGATTAGTTAAAATTTTCAATGATTTGAAATGGTAGGACATGGAAGTAGAAGCGCATTAGTAGGGTTACGAGTTAGAATTTTAGTGGTCCCGATCATGTGTTTTAGACCGTTATATCTTGATGACCGACGGTGCGAGGTAGTAGAGTAACTGGAGGGTTCCTTGTTTGGATTTCGCTTCGCGAGACGTCCCACGCATGAAACCGAGCGAATGTCGAAAGTTGAGAAAGGTCTCGGACACTAGGGATATAATTAGTATAATACTTATACGACTTGATTAGGATATATATCGACCTTAGGACTATTAGGACATAAGGCCTTACGGCATGTGACGTTGTTTTAGGAAGGCGGTAGGGAATTGACCACGAGTAGGTTTGTGGGTTAACTCTAAGAGGGATTAGGTCCCTGGAAACAAGAAGTATGGAATCTCGAGTGATTCGGAATGTTAGGCCAAAGGATATGAGGCCTCTCTTAGATAGAGCGTTACGTCGGTAACCTAACTTTTGGGGAGTCAAAAGGATGAACTAACTTTTACTCCTTCACTCGTGTTGTTAAGATCGAGAGTGGATTTAACGAACGAGTCTCTGCCAGGAATGGGAAGTATTAATACTGGAGCATGGACCCATTGTTTATGCGTCTCACAAACTTAAAACTCGTGAGAAGTATTATCCCACACTTGATGTAGAGTTCATAGCGGTAGTATTTGCCTTAAAGAAATAAAGGCACTACCTCCTGGGCAGGAAATTTAGTCTTTTCGCGAGCAACAAGTTGTCGGAATATGTTGTTGGAGCAACAGAGTTGGTGTTCGGAGTTCGTAAAGGACTATCAATTGGACATTCCCTTTCGCTAAGGAAATGCGAATGGGGTAGCTGATGCGCTGAGTAGAAAACCCGTCGGAGAGATTAGTGAAGGCATGGAAAGCCAAGTAGAACGAGCCTAACTAGGAGGACTTTGCAGCAAGAGCATTCATGTCCGTGATTGACCATTTCACCTACTAGTGTGGAAGACATTAGTGGGGGAACGAGGAAGGGTATATCCATGGATATTTTCATTGAATTGTCAGCACTGCAATGGTCATGATCCTATTTGAGAAAATTGGTGATCGTTTGACCAAATCACCGCTTTTTCGGCCAGTATGGGCGGACTAATTATGGAGGAGTACGCCCATCTATTTATGGCGGAGTTAGGGAGCTGTATAAGGTGCCTATCAAAATAGTGATGGACCGAGACTAGATTTTCGTGTCAAAGTTTTTGGTAAAGTTTCCAGGTAGTATGGGAACAAAAGTGAAGTTGGGTACAACCTACCACCCGTAAGTGGATGAATGAACGGAGAAAGTTAACCAAATGCCTAAAGGCATACTTCGAATGGGCGTGTTCGACTTAAAGGAAGGATGGGATCAGTAGCTTTTATGAATCAAAATTCCGTACAATAAATTCGAATCGTTTTTCTATAAGGATGGAACCGTCTGTGGCCTGGTGTAGCCGGCTAAATAATTCGCCTGCTCGTTGGATGGAACTAGCGCACAATATATTCCTTGGACTTGGGTGGTCCAAGAATATTTCTTTAATGATAGGGTTCATGGAGCCGCATACTTTGAAGGGATACGCCAACGCGAATAGAAGTTGAGTAGTGTTAGGGTTAAGTGATTAAGTGTTAGTGTAGGTAGGAAGGGTATAATGTGATTCAGGAGGAAATGCAACTTATGCCGAGCTATGTAGGCATCTTCTTCTGTCGTAGAAAGGTAGGATCGATAGTTCATGAGGAACGACTAGATGCTATTTTAGAGCATAAAGAATGTAGACTAAGATCGATAGTGATGACCTTAGTCCAAGTCCAATGGGGACGCCACACTGCCGAGGAGTTTGCTAAGGATGAACAAACGATAGTTTAGAATAGTACACCCTTAATATGGTTATATGGTACGCCTGAATTTTGAGGGCAAAATTCCCTTATAAGGGGGGAGTATGTAACAACCCAGACTTTTGAGCAACTATTTTATATTATTTTTGCCTGATGGGCTAATTTTATAAAATAGAGAAAGTTGGGGTAAATATTATTTCCCGTGAGTTAAGGAATAATATTTACCATTGTTAACAAAGGAAAAAGGAAGCTTTTTCCCTAAGAAATAACCAACCATGCTGTTCTCCCAACGTCCATATGCTTTGCTGATTACCTGATGATATTTTGTGGGGGGTATGAGCAGACAATTGACTGCATCAATCATACTATTGAGGAGTTTGCTCTTCTTTCTGGGCTTTGTCCCAACATGGAGAAAAGCAACATTTACTGTGGGGGAATGGATGTTCTCCAGGCTCAGGCTCAGGCTCAGGCTCAGGCTTTGGCTAACAAAATTGGGTTCCAAGTAAAGAAGCCTCCATTCAATTACCTTGGGGTGCCTTTGATCTCCACGAGACTTAGGAAGGAGGACTGCTTGGATCTCATCAATAGACTTACAAAGAGGATTAAAAGTTGGACCAACAAGATGCTCAGCTATGCTGGTAGACTTCAGCTTGCTCTCTCTATCCTTTTCAGTATACAAGTGTATTGGGCCAGTCTTTTCATCATGCCCAAAGGAGTCATTAAAGACATTGACCAACTGATTAGAGACTTCATCTGGCATGGTTCTGACCTGAAGCATAGTGGGGCCAAAGTGGCTTGGAGTAAGGTATGTAAGCCTAAATCCGAGGGAGGGTTGGGGATTAAATGTATTGAAGAATGGAATAAGGCTGCTATGATGAAACATATATGGAATATATGCAATAATAAAGAGAGTCTTTGGGTGAAATGGTGTCACATGTATAAAATCAAGAGAAGGAGTTTCTGGGCGATTGCTATTCCTAGCGATTGCTCATGGACATGGAAGAAAATTCTGAAAATGAGGAGGGAGAGCAGACCTCTCATTAAGTCTATCATTGGTAATGGTAATAACACTTTTATTTGGCATGATAACTGGCACCCTCTTGGGCCTCTACAACCTTTATTTGGGGATAGGACCATTTATGATGCAACCAGCAACTCCTATGCCAAGGTGGCTGAATTCATTAGAGGAACGGATTGGAGGTGGCCTTCCACAGTTACGTGGGAGCTTAATGACATCCAGAATGCCGTTCTTCCAGTTATTTCTCATCATGAGGATGTGGTAACTTGGGTTCCATATACCAATGGGATATTCTCCCTTCAATCTGCCTATAAGGCTATTTGCAGTCACAACAATGAGGTGGAATCGAATAGGTTGGTATGGAACCGTGCCAACATACCTAAATGCTCTTTCATCTCTTGGCTGGTCTGCAAAAGAAGTCTTATTACCAAAGATAAATTGATGGAGTGGGGGATAGTGGACAACAATAATTGCATGTTATGCACTAATGGGACTGAAACTTTATCGCACATACTTGCTGACTGCCCATACACTAAGGAGGTGTGGATGGAAGTTCTTTGCAGAAACCAATGCTACAGAAATTTAGGGACTTGGGAGATAGAGCTAGAGAGGGTTGTGGAGTATGCTAACAACAACAATCTCATCAACAAAGTCAGAACTCTATCTTTCACTACCACCATCTATTGTATTTGGATGGAAAGGAATGGCAGGCTGCACAGCAGAGGGGCTAGAACTCCTGGTCAGCTCATGAATGAGATTAATAATATGATGAAGATCAAGATCAGTACCTGGAAGAACACTAACAGAAGCTACACCAATTGGATGGTCTGCAATCAATGGGGGATTCCTGAATCCATGTTGTACCTCTAATGTTATTTTCTTTTGATTTACCTTCTTGATGTTTTGGGGTTATTTTGTTTTCTTTTGATTTCCTTTGTTGATGTTTGTTGGGAGGGGGGTATGCCCCACCTTCTGGTTACTAGCCTCTGGGCTTGGTGTTCTTCACCTTGTATATTTCTTTATTTTCAATATATTTAGTTACCAAAAAAAAAATATTTACCATGTTTTTCCTATTTACTGTTATGAGAAGGTAAATAACATTATATTGTGTTTTATTGCGTCGTTCTGCTTTACGCGACGGTTATGATTTATATTTAAATTTGAGCATAATTAATGAAATAATGACGTTGAACCCTAAAATATTATACGATACTCCGAATGCCAATTTAGGGGGTGCAGTTAGTTTTGGAATAGTCGAGATAGTCAAAATAGGTGCCAAGTTGTATTTTTGAGTTCCTGGCATTTTTGACAGGTTAACTCAATTATGTAGTTACGAGTCATTTTAATGGTGTATCAACATTTAAAAGAGGGGAATTTATGTTTTAATCCCGGTTAAGTCTCCCAAACCCTTTTATCCCTTATCTTATGTTATAAGCCAAGAGAGAGAGAGAGAGAGAGAGAGAGAGAGAGAGAGAGAGAGAGAGAGAAAGAAGAGAGAGCTTGGGAGAAATGGAGAAAAGAGGGAGCAATGGAAGATTTGAGCTGGAAATCGATGCTACGGGAAGAGAATCGGAGGCTACAAACTTGAGGCAAGTTTCTTACTTGCTAGATCATGATTTAATGTGATAAATTGCATGTATAGTTAGTTTTTGGAGATTTAAACCATAAATGGGTTTTTGATGATTTTGGTGTTTAAACCCTTGATTTTGTAGTTTAACTTGATTTGAGTTGGGAAAATTAGTTAGTTGATGTGTAGGATTGTTTTGGTGGAATTAGTTGTTGTTGATGTTGATAAAAATTCAAGATTTGGGCTTTGGGGAAATTTAGGGTTCTTAAACCCGTAGCCCAAATTGGGCATTTCTGCCAGGCCGAATCGATTCGGCTCCCAAGCGAATCGATTCGGTTACAGGGGAGGATACAGGTCTGGGAGACCAAATCGATTCGGATTGGGGAAGTAGGTTGGTTTTCATCACCGAATCGATTCGTTTGTCAGGGGCGAATCGATTTGGATGCCCTGTTTTTTGTGAGATTCTTCTAGTTTTATTTTTATCCCTTTTCTTTTAGGTTCGAAGTTTAGGAACCTTCCTTTGGGAATTAATGAAGAGTTTTAGAGGTTTGTGTTGGGTAGACAAATGTCCTAGGTATGGGGATATTTGGGCTTATCCCAAGAGTTAGTTTATAGAGATTAATGTTTCGTTTAATATAGGAAGTTCACCTAAAATTTAGATAAGGTAAAATAATACTGTTGGGACTTCTGGGAGACTATTATTGAGGGAGACTCACTTTGATGATTTAGGGTATTGTTTTGGACTCTTGGAGACTAGTGTGAGGATATTGGCACTTCGGGTCTTAGGTCATTAATAAAATATGACTTTAAGAATAAGACATGCATATTCTAAAATTTGGTACTTAATGGCTAAGTATAAATGGTTTTTGAGAATGTAAAAGTGAATGTTTTCAAAATGGAAAAATGATTTTCGTAAATGATAATTTACGTAAACACACCTCTCTAAATCGCTATCATAAGGGAAGTTGCGCGCGTGAGGTGAAGTCCCCTGGCTAATGAATGCAGGGTGAATAAAGTCCTAGGCCATATGATCGGTTATTATATGTTTATTTAGCGATGTGGGGTAATTTCGGGTGTGGTTATAACTCACTCGCTGGTATATGGCCGCTTCCCGACGTCTCGCGTTGTAGGATGCCCAGGTTGTCTTGTTTGATAGGCCCTGGAAGATGATAGCCATTTAGGGACGCGCACAGTGGGGAAACCCGGACGGGCGATCTTAGAAACGTTATATGATATGAAATATAATTATTCCTAATAATGTGGGACATTATTCATGTTAAAGCATTTTATGATAATAAAGTTGCTTTAATTACATTTCCTGGATGGAAGAAGGGAAATAGAACGATATGAGCTAAAAAGAATGAATTAATAACATTTTGTAAAATGAATTGCCACATATGTATTTCCTAAAGAGAAAAGGAATTGTGCAGTTATATTGTGAATAATTGATATGATTGTCTCCTTGAGTAATGTAGATGAGTTCTCCCATGCTTATATGATCATTGAGCATTAGCATTGATATTGCACTAGGTTGTGCTTTTAGAATGAGAGGTGAGAACCTTTATGTTTAAATTGCGAGAGATGGTTACGTTCATAACTGTCATGCATTTTAGTCACATGGTAATCAGATCAAACCGGGCCCTGACCCCTCTATATTTCTTTGTTTTGCATGAACTCCTTGTCCGTTCAGGTGCTCCTCCGTAAGGATGCCCGTATTGACCTCTCCATTCCAGTTGTCTTGGAGCTATAGCATTTTGCGGATGTTGTAGGATATTTTCTATAAACGCTTCTATTCATTGTACTCTAGTTACGTTCAGTTTATATATTCGGGCGTGTTGCCCATGCTTTGTACTCATTCATTATAATGTGATATTTAATTGTAATACTCGAAGTAACTTGTTTCTATTAGTCTGTTAACCGAAAGCTTATTCGGTTATTAATTTATGCATAATTGTCATTCTTTTACCCGTTGATTTTTGGTATCCACCTTCTTTGCAAATGGGATTGTCTAAGTGCTTTTCTTTTAACTTACAAAATTTCATTTGACAATCCGTTTTCTGAAATAATTGGTGGTTATCTCGTACTATTATTTTAACGACAGTGATGCTAAGAATGGACCATCTATGATTCCTGTGATTATTGGAGTATCGGGCTGGCCACCTCTTATTTTAGTAGGCGGGTTGTCACAGTTTTGTTATAAGAAATAAGGTTTTAATCGGATTCAAAATCAGAAACGAAATTAGATTTTTCAACTTTTTTCTGTCTGTTGAACGGAGCGGAACAGATTCGCTCACGGGGAATCCATTTGGACCTACAGTGGAATCGATTCAGTCTGACGCATATTTGGCGAATTTTCATTTTTTTAGGTGTTTGAGATGGTTTCAAACTCTTTTGTTTTTCGATATTAAAAAGGCTCGGGTTTAGACTTTCTCTAACACTTTCAACTCATCTAAAAAAGAAATAGCCCCCCAATTATTTTTTTCTTCTCTTATACAAAACCTAAACCCCATTAAATATAAATTTCAACTCAAGCTCCGAAGATGTAAATCATGTTTTCTCAAGAACAACCAAGAAGGATCCTTTATTCTTTTTGCGAGAGGATCGCAACCGTGTAATCAAAATTTCTAGAAATAATGTAACGTGTTTTCAAGTGTTAATATTACATAATAATCAGCTCTAAATCTCTCAAGAGTATTTTTCTTATTCCTTATATATTTGTATTCCTATTGAAAATTCTGTGGTATTTATTGGAATCCCATGTGTTATTCGATTCAAATATTGTGTATTTTTTTATCTCGGCATAGTGCCATGAAATTTTAATATGACATTGAGAATGGTCACCCGTCAAAAGTCCAAAAGTCCAACAGCCGGAATAAGGCATTGAGATATGTCTTGGTGAGGTCAGGTGAGGTGAGGCCCGAGGACCCATTGATGTGTTATTGAGAAATGAATTGGTACAATATTTTGGGTGTCGCATTGGACTCGTATATAGGGTTCGTATTATTGCATTTTTGTTTACCGTTATGGTTTAGAGCATCTATTCTTGTCGTATTATGTACTTCCCCGTCTTTTTTTAGTGATAGCTAAGCGTGGATTTGGACGATATTGGTTTATAAAGAATATTAAGGGCACACCATTTGGAGAATATTATTTTTGTACAAAATTAGCGCTGTAAATATTTGGGATCTAGTGTTATTTTTTAGAGAAAAGTATTGATTTAAAGGTGTAAATTGTATATAAATTTTTTAAGAGACTTTTTAAATTGCCACGTACATTGGATTATTAATTGGGCATTATGTATTTTGGTGACTCATTATGTTTATTTTTATGGAATATAGATACTCTCTATGGATTATTGAGGATTTTAGTTTATTTTTATGCAAAGTGACGACTCAAATTTGTCGGGTTGTCACAGTTGGTTTCAGAGCATGATCTTAGGTCTAGTAGTATGTGAGTCTATTTAGCTTCCACATTATCGATATTTTGGTTCTAGTATATCTGTTAGTTGTATTTTTTGGAGATATGTAGTTTTATGTTAAGATCGTTGCAGGCATTGAGGTTAGAAGTAGTAATCTTTATGTGAGGATCCTTAGAGTTGATTTTGGAGACGAAATTTATTTTTTGAATCATTACTACAAATATTAGGTAATTTTGATATCGATGTGGTGATGTGATTTTATTTAAGTACGTAAGCATTGCAATAGCTTTTGGAGATAGAATCGAGTGGTGATTCGTGGGAGATCATGATACGTCGTTAATTTCATAGTTATGCTTATATATATCGCTAAGCTATATATGACATTTGTTTGTTGGGTATGTGTGTTTAGAATTTGGTGTATGGGTACCCAATCATCGCATTCTGCGGGTAGGCATATGTGAGCCTTATTTTATTTGCACGACTTTACATTTTACGTTTACGCTTCGTCAAATTTCAAGGACGAAATTCATGTATTAGTAGAGGAGATTGTAATACCACGTTATTTTGGACCGTAAATATCTTTTTAAAAATTGAAAATCAGAAAAATATTTTTATTGGACTTAATTATTTCTGGGCAACATGAACTTCAATTACCACCCTAAATGCAAAGAAATTGGTCTTAACCACCTATACTTTGCTGATGACCTGATGATCTTTTATGGGGGGGGATGAGCAGACAATTGACTGGATCAATCATACTATTGAGGAGTTTGCTCTTCTTTCTGGGCTTTATCCCAATATGGAGAAAAGCAACATCTACTGCGGGGGAATGGATGTTCTTCAAGCTCAGGCTTTGGCTGACAAAATTGGGTTCCAATTAATGAAGCCTCCTTTCAAATACCTTGGTGTGCCTTTGATCTCTACGAGACTTAGGAATGAGGACTGCTTGGATCTCATCAATAGACTTACTAAGAGGATTAAAAGTTGGACCAACAAGATGCTCAGCTATGCTGGTAGACTTCAGCTTGCACTCTCTATCCTTTTTAGTATACAGGTGTATTGGGCCAGTCTATTCATCATGCCCAAAGGAGTCATTAAAGCTATTGACCAACTGATTAGAGACTTCATCTAGCATGGTTCTGACCTGAAGCATAGTGGGGCCAAGGTGGCTTGGAATAAGGTATGTAAACCTAAATCATAGGGAGGTTTGGGGATTAAATGCATTGATGAATGGAATAAGGCTGCTATGATGAAACATATATGGAATATATGTAATAATAAAGAGAGTATTTGGGTGAAATGGTGTCACATGTATAAAATCAAGAGAAGGAGCTTCTGGGCAATTGCTATTCCTAGTGATTGCTCATGGACATGGAGGAAAATTCTGAAAATGAGGAGGGAGAGCAGACCTCTCATTAAGTCAATCATTGGTAATGGTAATAACACTTTTATTTGGCATAATAACTGGAACCCTCTTGGGCCTCTACAACCTTTATTTGGGGATAGGACCATTTATGATGCAGCCAACAACTCCTATGCCAAGGTGGCTGACTTCATTAGTGGTACGAATTGGAGGTGGCCTTCCACAGTTACGTGGGAGCTCAATGACATCCAGGCAGCCACTCTTCCAGTTATTTCTCATCAGAAGGATGTGGTAACTTGGGTACCTTCTACCAATGGGATATTCTCCATTCAGTCTGCCTATAAGGCTATTTGCAGTCACAACGCTGAGGTGGAATGGAATAAGTTAGTATGGAACCGTGCCAACATACCTAAATGCTCTTTCATCTCTTGGATGGCCTGCAGAAGAAGTCTTATTACCAAAGATAAACTGATGGAGTGGGGGATAGTGGACAACAATAAATGTCTTTTATGCACTAATGGGATTGAAACTTTATCGCACATACTTGTTGACGACCCATACGCTAAGGAGGTGTGGATGGAAGTTCTTTGCAGAAACCAATGCTACAGGAATATAAGGACTTGGGAGAGGGAGCTGGAGAGGGCTGTGGAGTACGCTAACAACAACAAACTCATCAATAAAGTCAGAACTTTATCTTTGACTACTACCATCTATTGTATTTGGATGGAAAGGAATGGCAGGTTTCACAATATAGGGGTTAGATGTCCTGAACAGCTCATGAATGAGATTAACAATATGATGAAGATCAAGATCAGTACTAGGAAAAACACTAGTAGAAGCTACAACAACCAATGGGGGCTTCCTGAATCCGTGATGTACATCTAATGTTGTTTTCTTTTGATTTCCTTTGTTGATGTTCTGGGGTTGATTTTTGATTTCTTTTGATTTCCTTTGTTGATGTTTGTTGGGAGGAGGGGTATGCCCCACCTTATGGTTACTAGCCTTTGGGCTTGCTGGTTCTTACACCTTGTATATCTTTCTTTCTTTTCAATATATTTAGTTACCAAAAAAAAATTTATTTTTAGTATTTAAAAATGTTGGTTTTATTTATATAAGAAATAAGGATTCAATCGGATTCAAAATCAGAAACAAAATTGGATTTTTTCAACTTTTCTTCTCTGTTGGCTGAACGGGGTCGAACTGATTCGCCCAGGGTGGAATCCATTTGGCCGTAGGATGGAATCGTTTCAGTCCAGCGCAGATTTGACGAATCTTCTTATTTTTTGGTATTTGTGTCGATTTCAAATTCTTTTTTTTTTCTTATATTAAAAAGGATTGGGTTTAGACTTTTTACAACATTTTTAACTCATCTAAAAAACAATAGCCTCCCAATTATTCTTTCATCTCTTCTACAAAACCTAAACCCCATTAAAAATAAGTTTCAACTCGAGTTTTTAATATTTAAATCAGTTTTCTCAAGAACATTTAAGAACGAGCCTTTGTTATTTTCGCGAGAGGATCGCAACCTTGTTATAGAATTTTGAGGAAGAATTCTATGAGTTTTCAAGTGTAAATATTATTTGAATTATATTAATGTATGGGTTTTACATAATAAGCTCCTCTAAATCTCTCGAGAGTATATTTCTTGTTCCTTATTTATTTGTATTCCTCTTGAAAATATTGTGGTATTTATTAAAGTCCCATGTGTTATTCGATTGAAACATTGTGTACTTGTTTATTTGGTCATGGTGCCCTGAAATTTTAATTTGACATTGAGAATGGTCACTCGCCAAAAGCCCAAAGGTTCAATAGCCAGAATAAGGCTTTGAGATGTGCCTAGATGAAGTGATGTGAGTCCCGGTGATCCATTGATGTGTTATTAAGAATTGAATTGGTACAATCATTGGGGTGTCGCATTGGACTCATATACAGTGTTCATATTTTTGCAATTTTGTTTATCGTTATCGTCTTGAGCATTTATTCTTGACATATTGTGTACTTCCCCGTCTTTTTTAGTGACAGGTAAGCGTGGATTTGGATGACATTGGTTTATGAAGAATATTGAGATTACAACATTTCAAGAATATTGTTTTTGTACATAATTAGCATTGTAAGTATATGGGATCTAGTGTTATTTATTAGAGAAAAAAATGTATATATTTCGAGGTGTAAATTGTATATGAATTTTTAAGGGGCACTTTTAAATTGGCGTGTACATTGGATTATTTATTGGAGATTATGTATTTTGGTGACTCATTATGTTTATTTTTATGGAATATAGATGCTCTGTATGGATTTCTGAGGATTTTAGTTTATGTTTAAGCAAAGTGACGACTTGAATTTTGGGGTTATCACAATTCGTATCCGAGCATGGTCTTTGGTCTCATATGTTGTGAGTTCGTTTTGCTTCCACATTATCGATATTTGATTCCCTTTATTGATTCGTACTCTCTAAGATATTGGTTCTCGCATACATGTTAGTTGTGTTTCTAGGAGATACATAGTTTATGTTAAGGTCGTTGTTGGCATTGAGGTTATAAGTAGTAATCTTGATGTGAGGATCCTTAGAGTTGCTTTTAGAGATGAATTTTATTTTTCAAATCATCAGTATAGATCTTAGGTATCTGTAATATCGATGTGGTGATGTGATTTGATTTGAGTACTTAAGTATTGCGATCGCTTTTGGAAATAGAATCGAGTGGTGATTTATGGGAGTTTGTTCGTGGGGTACAGGATTGGGTGTAGGGGCGCCCAATCGTAGCAAACTACATGTAGGCATATATGAGCCTTATTTTAATTACACGACTTTATGTTTTATGTTTATGTTTCGTAAAATTTCGAGGATGAAATATTAGTGGGGGAGAATGTAAAAAACCATGATTTTGGACCGTAAATATCTTTTTATAAATCAAAAATCGTAAAAATATTTTTATTGGATTTAATTACTTTTAGTATATAAAAATGTTGGTTTTGATATATAAGAAATAAGGTTTTAATCGGAAACAAAATTGGATTTTTTTTAAATATTCTTCTATGTCGGTCGAACATGGGGGAACAAATTTTCCCCTGGGGTGTGATGGCAAAGATTCGCCCAGGGGGAATCGATTTGGCCCTAGGGGGAAATCAATTCGGTCAAAGGCAGATTTGGCGAATTTGCTTATTTTTAGTTATTTGAGTTTGTTTCATACTCTTTTGTATTTATATATTAGAGAGGCTCGGATTTGGACCTTTTCAACACTTTTAACTCATATCGAAAAGAAATAGTCTCCAAATTATATTTTCCTCTCTTCTACAAAACCTAAACCCAATTAAAAACAAGTTTCAACTCAAGTTTTGAAGATTCAAGTCATGTTTTCTCAAGAACAACCAAGAAAGAGTCTTTGTTATTTTTGCCACGGGATCACAATCGCGTAATCAGAATTTCGAGGAAGAATGTTATGAGTTTTCAATTGTTAAGATTATTTGAATTATATTTAAGGTACAGGATTTACACAATATACTCCTATAAATCTCTCAAGAGTATTTATTGCTCCTTATTAATTTGTATTCCTCTTGAAAATGTTGTGATATTTATTGGAATTCCATGTGTAATTCGATTGAAATATTGTGTATTTGTTTATTTAGGCATGGTTCCATGAAATTTTAATATGACATTGAGAAAAGTCTAACAGCCGAAATCAGTATTTGATATGCCTAGGTGAGGTGAGGTCCGGTGACCCATTGATGTGTTATTGAGAAATGAATAGGTACAATGTTTGAGATGTCGCTTTGGACTCGTATACAGTGTTTTTTTTTTTTTTGGAATTTAATTGTATATAAAAAAGGACCAAAAGATATACAGAGGAAGAAACCCCTCACAGAACAAGAAAAACCCTAGGTCATACCCCACAGGCAAACAGGCCAACCAGGCCGGAACCAAACAAAACCTAAACTAGAAGTTTATCTTCAGGGATGTTCCAGTACATACAAGCCATCCAGTTAGTAAAACTCCTTCTGTCCTTCTTCCACGTGAGAGCTTTTGCTCTAACCATGTTTTCAATACCCTTGATAATAGAATCAAGGGAATTGGAGACATGCTTAAAGCATCTAGAATTCCTCTCCATCCAAATGCAATAGACAGTGGTAGTAAAGGAGAGGGATCTAATCTTGTCACAAAGGGTCTTCATAGAATGGTTAACAGTAGCCAAACCCAACTCACTATTCAGACCCTGGCCATCCCTCTAATATTGGTTCCTAAGCATCACCTCCTCCCAAATACATTTACTAAGGTTGCACTGAGAGAACAAATGGTTATATGATTCCCTTTCAGTCCCACATAACTCACACAGGTCATCCACAGAAACTCCCCATTCATGTAATTTAACTTTAGTGTTGATGGCCTTCCTAACCACCAACCAAGTTATGAAAGAGCATTTAGGGATACAAACCTTACTCCACACAAACTTGCTCCAGTTGACCATAGGCTTATGGGCCTTTAAAAGCTCCCAAGCGGACGCAATGGTGAATATTCCATGATTTGATGGAAGCCATACAACAGTATCAGTTCCCTCGTGGATTGTAGGAAGAGTAGCATTCTTCACTTCATTCAGCTCCCATGTCACTCTAGATGGCCATCTCCACTCCAAATGGTGTATAAAATCTGACACTTTAGCTTTTAGATTGCTAGCAGAATCATAGACAATGTTATCCCCATAAAGGGTATGTAAAGGGCCATTAGGGTGCCAATTATCGAACCACATAAAAGCATGCTCACCATTCCCAATGCAGGTCTTGATTTGACTTCTAAACTTCTCTCTGTTCTTGAGGATTTTCCTCCAACTCCATGAAGAATCATTTGGGATACTCAAAGCCCATATGCTTCTTCCTTTGATCTTGTAAGTATTACACCACTTGATCCATAAGCTGTCCTTCTTACTACAAAGATTCCACAAATGCTTCGCCATAGCCGCTGTGTTCCAAGTCTCTAAACATTTAATATTGAGCCCTCCTTCATCAAGAGAAACACAAAGATCCACCCAAGCAACTTTAGCCCCTTTGCTATTAGCCTCATCCCCTTTCCATAAGTAATTTCTCATAATTTGCTCAATCTTCTTTATAATACTCTTGGGCAGCATAAAAATGCTAGACCAATACACCTGAATGCTGAAAATCACAGTCTTCACTAGAAGGAGCCTACCTGCAAAACTCAAGAACTTATTAGTCCAACATCTGGTTCTCATAGTTATTCTATCCACCAAGTGAGAGCAGTCCTCCTTCTTCAACCTAGTTGTGATGAGAGGAACCCCAAGATATCGAAATTGAGGGGTCCCATGCTGAATGCCAAGAATAGTTGAAATGTCCTGAATCTCATCCTCACTAATCCCAGCAGTGAAAAGGTTGCTCTTCTCTAAGTTGATCATCAACCCAGATAAGGAGCTAAACTTTGATGTTGCCTCCTTCACAATGCTGCAGGAAACAGTGTCCCCTCCAGCAAAGACAATTAAATCATCAGCAAAACTAAGGTGAGTCAATGCTATCTCCTTGCATCTTGGGTGAAATCTGAACAGGTCTGATTCTGTAGCTTTAGTAATTATCCCAGAGAAAACCTCCATCACAAGCAAGAAAAGGTAGGGAGAGATAGGGTCCCCCTGCCTGAGCCCTCTTTTCCCATGAAAGAAGCCCTTAAGTTCCCCATTCAAGCTAATGGAGAATCTGGTAGTAGTCACACATTTGATGATCCACCCAATGACTTTGGATGGGAAACCAACATGGGCCAACAGCTTTAACAAAAAGTCCCAGCTCACAGTATCATATGCTTTCAGAATATCAATCTTGATTGCACATCTCGGAGGCCAAGAGTCCCTATGATAATTCCTCATTAACTCCTGTAATAACAAGATATTATCAGCAATGGATCTACCTTCAACAAAGGCAGCTTGATTAATACTAATAAGGCCAGGCATCAACTTCTTTAGCCTGCAAGTGATCACTTTGGAAATACACTTATACAAGGTGTTACAGCAAGAGATGGGTCTGAAATCCCTCATACTTCTAGGGGTAGCTACCTTTGGGATTAAAGCCAGAGCAGTACAATTCCACTGCTTGAAGAAAGTCCCCGTGTCAAAGAAGAACTTTATAGCCTCACACACCTCTCTCCCAATGAGCTCCCAATTCTTTTTAAAGAAGTAGCTGTTAAACCCATCAGGGCCCGGGGCCTTGTCAGACCCAATGCTAAACATAGCTTTCTTAATCTCATCATGAGTGACCTCTTCCTCCAGGACACAGGCCTGCTCAGGGGTTAACTTATTCTTGATCACCTCCCCCAGGACAGCATTTGCATTCTCACACTGCACCCTATTCCCTAACAAGTTCTGAAAAAACCTCACAGCTTCAGTAGACACCTGCTCACTGCCTTCAATTCTCACACCAAGATCATTCTCAATGCTCACAATTTTCCTTCTAGCCCTATTCTGGTTTACTTTCTTATGAAAGAAAGTGTTGTTTTGGTCGCCCAGCTGCAGCCATTTGGTTCTAGCCTTCTGTCTAAGGAAAGACTCCTCATCATTCCTTAATTCTGCATATTTGATTCTCAACTCATTAGCAGCCACATGTAGGACCATACTATCACCATCTCTGTCCAGCTCACTTTGAATAGCATCAAGCTTAATCTTGGTCTCAGCAACCTGAGTAGAAATCTTATTAAAGAATTTCTTATTAAAGTGCTTTAAAGAGGCTTTAACTCTATTAAGTTTGCTGTAGAGCCTCTGCATTGGATTCCCATCCACCTCAACATCCCAAGCATCAATGATTGTGGGAGAAAAATCAACATGATTCATCCAGAAGTTGAAAAACTTGAAAGGTAATGGGCCCCTATTGATAGTGTTATCCACAATGGTGATAATAGGACTATGATCAGAAATACCACAAGGCAGGGTAATAGCTTGTGAGTTGGGGAAAAAAGCAGTCCACCAATCATTGTGTAGGACCCTATCAATTCTGGACTGAACATTATTAACTCCAAGATGACTCTTATTCCAGGTGAACCACAGCCCACTATTAACCATATCATCAGCATTCAACTCATTAAGACACTCATTAAACTCATCAGTTGCAGCTCTGTCAATATCCAAAATCCCTCTTTTTTCCTCTTAGCATCTGACCACATTAAAATCCCCCATGAGTAACCAAGGCCTATCATTGATCACCATCTTATTTGCATAAAGGAATGTCCATAAACATCTCCTCTGCTCAGGCAGGTTATCACCATATATGAAAGTCGCATAGAAAGAGTTACTAGTACCAACGATATTTACAAGGCAGAAAAGAGCTTGTCTATGAGAAGCAATCACATCAATCTTCAAACTATTGGGGTTCCATCCCACAATTACTCTAGCCACTCCCCCATCCAAAGGGCAGTTGTGAATATACTCCCACTGATAGAAGCACATATTCTTGACAGTTACCATGTTGTTCCTTCTAATCTTAGTCTCCACAAGACTAATAAGGTCTAATTTATTATCTCTAATTAGCTTAACCACCTCCATCTGTTTGTGGGGAGCATTAAGACCCCTTATATTCCAAGTACCCATCCTGGTCATCTAAACTTTTTGTATTTGCTGCCCGAACTCTTCTTCACCTTGTTGTTGCTACTGCACACCTCTTTCCCATCCCTTCTGATGACATCTCCAAACCTCCCCTGATCAAGTTCATCCACTGCTTTAATTTTAAGGGTCAGCCCTGTAGGGGCAGGGGTTGTAACAAGAGGAGAGTCCTCCAAAACATCTAGAATACCAAACTGATTAGAGGTTGTAACCAAGTTTGGAGTATTCTCTCCATCTTCATTCTTACCTGTACTCACTATCTCACTAGTCATACCATCTATTTCCATCCCACTCTGGACTAAATCAACTGTTTCAACAGTTTTGGTTGGCTTATTGGCTTTAGTTTGCACTTTGGTCCAGCCTTCTTCCAAGGCCTTTTGAATCTCAGCTTGGCCTAAGATAGGATATACCTCTGCTTTATTATTTTTTGCCACCCAAGCTTTCTTCCCCTTAGGACAGTTGATCAGGGCATGACCAAATATTCCACAATGGACACAAGATGGAGGTATTCCACTCCAACTACTGCAATGGATCCATCCTCCATGGTGACATCAATGTTATTTGGGAATTCTGCCCTGACATTTAACTCCACACAAATCCTTGCAAAACTAATTCTCTTCATACCTTCAGTAACTGTATCAGCATACATAGGAACTCCCACTGAGCTAGCAACATAGCTAAGCCCCTCCTCTGTCCATAATTGGACAGGTATGTTATGGAACTTTACCCAAACAGGTATCTTTGAGGTTGAATCTTTGCTGAAAGAGAAGTTTGGTGTCCATTTTTGGATAATAATTGGGTTCCCCACAAAATGCCAAGGTCCATTATCAATTACCTCATCCCTCATATTGATGTATTGATGTTCGTATTGATGTATCTCTGTTTACCATTATCGTTTTAAGCATCTTATCTTGTCATATTGTGTACTTCCCCCTCTTTCTTTTAATAAGAGGTAAGCTTGGATTTGGACGATATTGACTTATGAAGAATATTAAGAGCACACCATTTTAAGAATATTATTTTTGTACAAAATTGGTATTGTAAATATTTGGATCTAGTGTTATTTATTAGTGAAAAAAGTATATTTATTTCGAGGTGTAAATTGTATATAATTTTGTAAGACTTTTTAAATTGGTATGTACATTGGATTATTATTTGGACATTATGTCTTTGGTATCTCGTTATGTTTATTTTTATGGAATATAGATGCTATGTTTGGATTATTGAGGATTTTAATTTATTTTTAAGCAAAGTGACGACTCAAATTTTCCAGGTTGACATAGTTGGTATCACGGCATGGTCTTAGATCTCATAGGTTGTAATTCGTTTAGCTTCTGCGGTACCAATATTTGATTTCTTTTGTTGATTTGTACTCTCAAAGATATTGGTTCTAGCATACGAGATAGTTGTGTTTCTTGGAGATGTGTAGTTTTGTGTTAAGGTCGTTGCAGGCATTGAAGTTAAAAGTAGTAATCTTGATGTAAGGATCCTTGGGGTTGATTTTGGAGGTGAAATTTATTTTTCTGATCATTAGTACACATGTTAGGTATTTCTGATATCGATGTGGTGATGTGATTTGATTTGAGTACTTAAGCATTGCGATAGCTTTTGGAGATAGGACCGCCTGGTGATTCATGGGAGATCATAATACACCGAAAATTTCATAATTATGCTTATATATATTGTTAAGATGTGTATTATTTTTGTTCGTTGGGTATGTTCGTATAGGATTGGATGTATGGGGATCCAATCATGGCAGTCTGCGAGTAGGCATATGTGAGCCTTATTTTGTTTTCGCGACTTTACATTTTAAGTTTACGCTTCGTCGAATTTTAAGGACGAAATTCCTGTATTAGTGGAGGAGAATGTAATACATCGTGATTTAGGATCGTGAATATCCTTTTATAAATTGAAAATCAGAAAAAGATTTTTATTGGAATTAAATTTTTTTTAGTATTTAAAATTGTTGGTTTTGATATATAAGAAATAAGGTTTTAATCGGGTTCAAAATCGAAAACAAAATTGGATTTTTTCAACTTTCTTCTCTATCGGTTGAACGAGGAGGGGACAACAGATTCGCCCTAGGATGGAATCCATTTGGTCCTAGGGTTGAATCAATTGAGTACGAGGAATATTTGGCGAATTTACTTATTTTGAGGTGTTTGAGTTGGCTTCAAACTCTTTTATTTTCCTATATTAAAAATGCTTGGGTTTAGATTTTTTCCAACAATTTTAACTCATCTAATAAAAAATAGCCTCTCAATTATTCTTTCCTTTCTTATAAAAAACCTAAACCCCATTAAAAACAAGTTTTAACTCAAGTTATGAAGATTAAAATCATGTTTTCTCAAGAACAACTAAGAATGAGTCTTTGTTATTTTCATGAGTGGATCGCAACCGTGTAATCAGAAATTCGAGGACGAATATTATGATTTTTAAAATGTTAACATTATTTGAATTATATTAAGGTACGAGGTTTACATAATATGCTCCTCTAATCTCTCGAGAGTATATTTCTTGTTCCTTGTTTATTTATATTCCTCTTGAAAATGTTTTGGTATTTATTGGAATCCCATGTGTGATTCGATTGAAATCTTATGTATTTTTTTATTTGGGCATGGTGCCATGAAATTTTAATATGATGTTGAGAATGTTCACCCGCCAGAAGTCCAACAGTCGGAATAAGGCTTTGAGATATGCCTAGCTGAGGTGAGGCCCGATGACCCATTGATGTGTTATTGAGAAATGAATTAGTACATTGTTTAGGGTGTTGCATTGAAATTCATATACAGTGTTTGTATTGTTGTATTTTTCTTTACCGTTATCGTTTTGAGTATCTATTCTTGTCATATTCTCGTATTTTACGAAATTTGTTTATGAAGAATATTAAGAGCACAACATTTTGGGAATAATAATTTTATACAAAGTTAGCATTGTAAATATTTGGGATCTAGTGTTATTTATTAGAGGAAAAAATGTATTTATTTCGAGGTGTAAATTGTGTGTAAATTTTTTAAGAGACTTTTTAAATTGATGTGTACATTGGATTAGTAATTGGACATTATGTATTTTGGTTACTCGTCATGTTTATATAGTTGCTTTGCATGGATTATTGAGGATTTTAGTTTATTTTTGAGAAAAGTGACGACTCAAATTTGTCGGGTTGTCACAATTCGTATCAGAGCATGGTCTTAGGTCTCGTAGTTTGTGACTCCGTTTAGCTTCCGCATTACCGATATTTGATTCCCTTTATTATTCATACTCTCTAAGATATTGTCTCTAGTATACGTGTTAGTTGTGCTTTTTGGTGATATGTTATTTTGTGTTAAGATCGTTGCAGGCATTGAGGTTAGTAGTAGTAATCTTGATGTGAGGATCCTTATAGTTGATTTTGGAGGCAAAATTTATTTTTCAGATCATTAGTATAAATGTTCGGTATATCTAATATCGATGTGGTGATGTGATTTTATTTGAGTACTTAAGCATTGCGATAGCCTTTGGAGATAGAATCGAGTGTTTATTCGTGTGAAATCGTGATACGCTGTTATTTTCATAGTTATACATATATATATAGTTAAGATATGTATTGTACTTTTGTTCGTTGGGTAAGTACGAGTAGGATTGGGTGTATGGGCACCCAATCATGGCATTCTACGGGTAGGTATATGAGAGCCTTATGTTATTTAAGCGACTTTATGTTTTACGTTTTCTCTTTGTCGAATTTCAAGGATGAAATTCATGTATTAGTGGGGGAGAATGTAATACCCCATGATTTTGGACCATAAATAAATATCTTTTTATAAATTTAAAATCAGAAAAATATTTTTATTGGACTTAATTATTTTTAGTATTTAAAAATGTTGGTTTTCTTTTATAGAAAAAATATTTTAATCGGATTCCAAATTAGAAACAAAATTGGATTTTTAACCTTTTTTCTGTGTCGGCTGAACAGGGGGAACAGATTCGCCCAGGGGGAATCCATTTGGACCAACGATGGAATCGATTCAGTCCAAGGCAGATTTGACGAATTCTCTTTCTTTTAGGTGTTTGATATTGTTTCAAACTCTTTTGTTTTTCTATATTAAATCGGCTCGGGTTTAGTGTGACACCCCGACTAATTAAATACCGGGTAGCTACTCCTTTATTAAATTAATTCAAAATGCCAAGTTGGCTCAGCTAATAGCATCACTGTCGAAAACATTTTATTATTACTAACCACCTAGTATTTAAAAAGTAAGTTGTCAAATTTTAATTAAAGTCTGATTAACATGCAACAAGTGTAATGAAGAATATCAACACCATTCACCATACTGAAGTAAAAAGAATAACCATCACATAATGTAGATAAAGTCTGGAGGAAAACTCCTCACTACAAATCCCACAACTGAAATAAGTAAACTGAATACTAAATCAATACATGCCAAAGTCTGAAAACTGTAATGGAAAGATGTCTCTAATAGAAATGGGCAACATGCCCTACAACTGATAGATAATGAATCTGGAATCCAAGTGATAGAAGCGTCTACAAGCAAATCCCTGTAGCTTCCACAAACAGCTACAGCTCGTCACCTGAATGAGTATCCTATGCATGGTGTCCTTGTGGCTGGGCACCTAAAATGGTTTTACAAAAAAAAAAGATTTGAAAGCAAACGGATCAGAGCCCGAATGTGGAGATATTTTAAAAACCTGCAAGTGCTTTAAAACATTTAAAACATTAAATGTTAAGTACATGTTAGGACGTGCACTCACATGATATTCTCACCTCTCGTCTAACTGTGCACTCCTAACGTAAGTACCCATCTAAAACGACACAAACCACTAGCTAAGTGACATCATATCTAGCTAGACTGTCATAGGTTTTACCCTTATTACTCGGTTCTCATTAATATAATAACGATCTCAATTAAATAGGGGCTTAACGTAAATTCAGGTTCTCACAAACGTAATACAACTCAGTATAGATTATCCCATTTATATTTTTCCATATTTACACACAATACCATATGAAAGTTCCCAGTTTATTAAGCGTATACTTTCCACAACATAAATATACAATATAAGCTCCCCGAGACTAAGCTGCGGTGCACACATACTCTGCTATCCATCCCGGTACATCACGTACATAAGGATCACATATTCCGAATCTCTCAGGAATAGTTCAGATAACACAAATCACAAATAGTGGAGGCGAACACAGTCACATCACATGGGTCACGCACATACTTGCGCTCCCACGATCAGCAGACTTATTAACATCCCAATAAGTCCTTCTCTGACCTATGTTCATCGAGGTAACCAGTCTAAATCCGGGCAACACAAGGATTAGAGGGCCCTAAGCGAACGCAAACCTCCCGTGATAGCAAGTATGGTAGGTATGTCATACACACAATTCATATACCAATACTAAGTAAACACACATCTTAGTAATCCCGTAGTTTGATTGTAGTACTTATCGCATTCTCGTACCAACTTAATACATATACAACTTATATAATCCAGGTCCATAATTACACGTGCCATAATTTATTCTAACGTCGTGGTAAACACTCACGTCTCAATCCCATATCAACCATTATGTAGATCACTCGTATATAATTTACTCCTCAAAATAACACAAACGTCCCAAACCTATCAATACATCATCAAAGGAAGGTTATCTATATCCTCGAACAAGATTACGGGACTCCCAAAATCAAAACAGGCCAAAAAGGCCTAAACTGCCAGCTCGTTAGAAGTCTCGTTCGAACGAGGCTGTTCGAACGAGATTCCAGTTCGTTCGAACGAACTGTACCTTCTAACGACGTCTCGTTCGAACGAATGTATCGAACGAAATACAGTTCGTTCGAACGAAGGTATCGAACGAAGTCTCCCTTCGTTAGAAGCGACTGGTCAACTCGTTAGAAGCTCGTTCAAACGACCTGGGAAGGTCTTCTAACGAGGGACCAGTTTCGGCCCAAAATTTCTTAGTTACGTTTTTCATCAATTTTTACTCCTCAAATCTCCTATAAACTTCGTCCCAACAATGTTTAAAGGTCTCTAATCACTCCTAAACATAATCAAGGTTATAAACTAACGTATTTTTTTGAGTTAATTCATCCCAATCATCATTAAATCATCAAGTCTCATCACTTTCCCCCAATTATTCAAGAACACAAACCCTAAAATTTTAATTCATGAATTAACCCAATAAAAATCCGTTTTAATTTCACCCAATCACTAATATCCTCAGTATAATCATCTACCTATCATTCTACATGCAATTTTCCTCAAGATTTCAAGTTCTAAGTTCCAAAATACATGGATTTTCATATTACACCAAGAACAAATCAATTTTATTAAATTCCTATACATGGAAAGAGCATTCTCTGAAATTAAATGATATTAAACCACTTGCCTTGAGTTTATTTCTGATTTTGATGTTGATTTGCTGAAGCTATCTCTCTCTCTCTGCAGAATTTCCTCTCTACAAGCTTTCTTCTCCAAAGGTGGCTATGGTGGCTAGGGTTTTTCTTTGGGAAAGTTGGAAACCTAATTTGATAACCTCCGTAGCTTATTGGGTCATTAAGGGTTGGTTAGTGGCTTAGTGGGTCAAATCCATATCAGATTAAACTCCCAATTTTCGTCACTTTTAATTCCTAAAAAAACGAAATTACCAAAATGCCCTTTATGTTGCCGGTATGGCCTAAAAATACCCCGGGACCCAAACTAAACCCCCGGCTAGTGTTTTCTGACTATCTCGACCCTTCCGGACGCGTTGGCGCACTTGAAACGACCATACGGTTAACAGAATTTAAATTCACTTTTATAAATAAAATAATTATATCCCGACGCGACTGTCACACGCGTCCCAATAAAATGACCAAATTGTCGTATATCAATCTCACGACAAATTTCATAATTCAATATTCATATAACATCATATATGCTCAATATAGTCAAATACCAACTCACATATCGCTAGTATTTTATCCGGATTAATTCCCAATTACTTCACATTTAATTAATTAATCCCAAAAATAAATATAGCCAAAAATACGGGGTATTACATACTTCCCAAACCTATCAATACATCATCAAAGGAAGGTTATCTATATCCTCGAACAAGATTACGGGACTCCCAAAATCAAAACAGGCCAAAAAGGCCTAAACTGCCAGCTCGTTAGAAGTCTCGTTCGAACGAGGCTGTTCGAACGAGATTCCAGTTCGTTCGAACGAACTGTACCTTCTAACGACGTCTCGTTCGAACGAATGTATCGAACAAAATACAGTTCGTTCGAATGAAGGTATCGAACGAAGTCTCCCGTCGTTAGAAGCGACTGGTCAACTCGTTAGAAGCTCGTTCGAACGACCTGGGAAGGTCTTCTAACGAGGGACCAGTTTCGGCCCAGAATTTCTTAGTTACGTTTTTCATCAATTTTTACTCCGCAAATCTCCTCTAAACTTCGTCCCAACAATGTTTAAAGATCTCTAATCACTCCTAAACATAATCAAGGTTATAAACTAACGTATTTTACTGAGTTAATTCATCCCAATCATCATTAAATCATCACTTTCCCCCAATTATTCAAGAACACAAACCCTAAAATTTTGATTCATGAATTAACCCAATAAAAATCCGTTTTAATTTCACCCAATCACTAATATCCTCAGTATAATCATCTACCTATCATTCTACATGCAATTCTCCTCAAGATTTCAAGTTCTAAGTTCCAAAATACATGGGTTTTCATATTACACCAAGAACAAATCAATTTTATTAAATTCCTATACATGGAAAGAGCATTCTCTGAAATTAAATGATATTAAACCACTTGCCTTGAGTTTATTTCTGATTTTGATGTTGATTTGCTGAAGCTATCTCTCTCTCTCTGCAGAATTTCCTCTCTACAAGCTTTCTTCTCCAAAGGTGGCTATGGTGGCTAGGGTTTTTCTTTGGGAAAGTTGGAAACCTAATTTGATAACCTCCGTAGCTTATTGGGTCATTAAGGGTTGGTTAGTGGCTTAGTGGGTCAAATCCATATCAGATTAAAACTCCCAATTTTCGTCACTTTTAATTCCTAAAAATATGAAATTACCAAAATGCCCTTTATGTTGCCGGTATGGCCTAAAAATACCCCGGGACCCAAACTAAACCCCCGGCTAGTGTTTTCTGACTATCTCGACCCTTCCGGACGCGTTGGCGCACTCGAAATGACCATACGGTTAACATAATTTAAATTCACTTTTATAAATAAAATAATTATATCCCGACGCGACTGTCACACGCGTCCCAATAAAATGACCAAATTGCTGTATATCAATCTCACGACAAATTTCATAATTCAATATTCATATAACATCATATATGCTCAATATAGTCAAATACCAACTCACATCTCGCTAGTATTTTATCCGGATTAATTCCCAATTACTTCACATTTAATTAATTAATCCCAAAAATAAATATAGCCAAAAATACGGGGTATTACATACTTCCCCCCTAATAACTGAATTTCGTCCCGAAATTCGGAACTAGAAAGTACCTGGTATGAACAACTCTGGATAACGTTCGCGCATCTCATCCTCGCGCTCCCATGTGGACTCCTCGACATTGTGATGTCGCCACTGAACACGCACTAACGGAACTATCTTTGACCGCAGCTTCCTCTCACTTCGGTCCAAAATAGCAATCGGCCCCTCCTCGTAGGAGCTATCCGGCTGGAGATCGATGTCCTCCACCGCAATGTGAGAATGAGCCAAATTATCTCTAAGGTATTTCCTTAGCGAGGAAATATGGAACACATCGTGGATCCGATGCAAATGCTCCGGTAATCCAAGTCTATACGCAACCGGTCCGATCCGCTCAATAATAGGAAACGGCCCCACATACCTCGGTGCCAACTTCCCCTTCTTCCCGAAACGCATAATCCCCTTCATAGGAGATACTCTGAGCAAAACCTGGTCCCCTACTTAGAACTCCCTGAAAAATCTCTTCGCATCAGCATAACTCTTCTGCCTGTCTTGAGCTACCCGAATGCGACTCCGAATCAACTCAATCCTTGCCGAAGTATCCTAAATCACTTCCGGCCCAAGTAGTTTGTTGTCCCCCACCTCTAACCAACATGATGGGGAACGACAAGGCCTACCGTACAACGCCTCAAACGGAGCCATGCCAATAGTGAACTGATAGGAGTTGTTGTAAGCAAACTCTACCAGTGGAAGATACTGCTCCCATTCACCCCCAAAGTCAATAATGCACATGCGTAGCATGTCCTCCAACATCTGATTTGTGCGCTCTGTCTGCCCATCGGTCTGCGGATGATAAGCCGTACTCAACCGCAATTCCGTGCCCATGGCCTCCTGGAAACTCTCCCAAAACCTCGAAACAAATATCTTGTCTCTGTCAGACACGATATTTAGGGGCACACCGTGAAGTCTCACAACCTCTGAAATGAAGAGCTGGGCATACTGTCCCGTAGTGTAGTCAGTCCTTACGGGTAAAAAGTGAGCGACCTTGGACAACCTGTCCACAATTACCCAAACGGAGTCGTGACCCCTTTGCGACGTAGGCAACTCCGTGATAAAGTCCATGGATATGCTCTCCCACATCCACACTGGGACCTCCAACGGCTGTAGCAGTCCTGCCGGTCTCTGATGATCCACTTTTACAAGCTGACAAGTGGCGCATTTCGAAACAAACTCAGCGATATCTCTCTTCATACCGCTCCACCAATACTGCCGTCTCATGTCTTGGTACATTTTGTCCCCTCCGGGATGCACCGCGAACCGTGAGCCGTGCGACTCTGCCATCACCTCGTGTCGCAATATCTCCCCCTCCGGAACTACCAATCTCCCATTGAAGCGTAATCCCCCATCTGAGCTGACGGTATAGGACTCGGCTCCCTCTGCTAGTAATCGAACTATCTGCTCCTGACAGAACGAGTCATTAGTCTGTGCCCGTACTACCTTCGTGACAATCTGCGGTGTAACGGTCATCACAGACATGAAAGATCGGGCCACTGCATCCTGGTGTCCCAACTCCTTCCACTTTTCCTTCCACACCTCTGCCACCTCATCTGCTGGCCTACGGCTCAACGCGTCTGCTACCACGTTAGCCTTACCTGGGTGATACTGGATATCGAACTGGTAGTCTTTCACAAACTCGAGCCACCTACGCTGCCACATATTCAACTCTTTCTGCGTGAACAGGTATTGTAGGGACTTGTGGTCCGTGAACAGTTGGAACTTCTCCCCCAAAAGATAGTGCCTCCAAATCCGTAGGGCAAATACCACTGCTGCCAACTCCAAATCATGCGTGGGGTAATTCTTCTCGTGAGGCTTAAGCTTACGGGAAGCATAAGCTATGGCCTGTCTCTCCTGCTGTAATACACCTCCAAGCCCTTGCAAAGACGCATCGGTGTAAACCAAATACTCAACTCCCGGTCTCGATAATGCTAACACAGGTGCTGAGGTCAATTTGTCCTTCAATTCATCGAATGCCAGCTGACAGGCATCACTCCAGATGTATGGCACACCCTTACGAGTCAGATGTGTCAAAGGACCTGCTATCTCTGAGAAACCCCGAATAAACCTCCTGTAGTATCCTGCTAGGCCCAAGAAACTACGAATCTCCGTCGGTGTCGTGGGCTGTCCCCACTCCCTCACCGCTGATACTTTCCCCGGATCAACGGATATTCCCCGGTCGGAAATGATATGTCCCCAAAACTGGACCTCCTTCAACCAAAACCCGCATTTCTCATATTTTGCATACAACTCGTTCTGACGAAGTGTCTGCAAAACCTGTCTCAAATGCTCGGCGTGCTCCTCCTCTGTCTGAGAGTAAACCAGAATGTCATCAATGAAGACAATGACAAACTGATCTAGGAAATTCCTGAACACTCTGTTCATCAAGTCCATAAACACTGTTGGAGCGTTGGTCAGACCAAAAGGCATAACCCGAAACTCGTATGAACCATATCTCGACAAGAACGCAGTCTTCGAGACATCCTCCTCCCTGATACGCAACTGATGGTATCCTGATCTCAAATCAATCTTCGAGAAGAAAGAAGCTCCTCTCAACTGGTCGAATAAGTCATCAATTCGAGGCAACGGATACTTATTCCGTATCGTGACCTTATTCAACTCTCGGTAGTCCACACACAATCTCATTGAACCGTCCCTCTTCTTCACAAACAAAACTGGAGCGCCCCAAGGTGAGGTACTCCTGCGAATAAAGCCCTGACCTAACAGCTGCTCTATCTGATCTCGTAGCTCTCGCATCTCTGCCGGAGCCATACGGTACGGTGCGCGTGCTATAGGCCTCGTATCTGGCAATAGGTCTATAACAAAGTCTATCTCTCGACTGGGGGGTAGGCCTAGTATCTCCTGAAACACATCCGAATATTCCCTGACAACCGGGATCGAATCTAAAGGAATCACAACCTCCTTAGAGGTATCCTCCTCTATGTAATACAGATGAGCGGTCGATCCTCCCTCTGGGCGAGGCATCGCCACTACGAACATCTCTTGCCCCGGAATGGCAAAAACAATGGTCCCGCTGAAGCAATCAATCATGGCCCTATAAGCTACGAGCCAATCCATACCGATAATCACATCGTGAACATGCATATCTAATACCAACATGTCTGCAGGTAATACCAAACCACCAATCTCGACCCCCACTCCCCGGCATATAAAGAATATAAGTGACCCACTCCCCAATGGTGAGTCGACACACGTCACTGTGCTCTCTGCCGTAGCTAACAATCCTACGGCTTTCGCGAAGTGTGTAGCTATAAAACAATGTGTGGCCCCCGTATCAAATAATACCCGACCCATAGTGCCATGGATAGGAAACGTACCCTCAATCGCGGGCGGTGCCTGTGGAACTGCTGCCTGGTGGACGTTGTAGACACGTCCATACTGTAGCTGTCCCTGCTGAACTGGGACTGCTGGAATGGGTGGCAATGCTGCCATCTATGGCGGTGCGGGGAGAGCGGCGGGAAACATAGGCCTCTGCGGCTCCTGGCGAGTACCCTGCTGCTGCTGCTGTGGGGCCCTGTCCCTATCAGGATAATCCTGTCGTTTATGGCCAGTCTTGCCACAAACAAAACACTTCCCTGGGAAGTTCCCTCCTCTCTGCCCCTGCGGTCCCCGGCCCTGGTGGCCGTTACCGTTCCTCCCTTGGCCCTGCTGGCCCTGCTGAAACTGCTGCCCATTCTGCCCCTGTTGGCCCTGATGACCATTTGGACCCTGATGGCCCTGACGGAAACCTCCCTGTCCCTGTCTGTAGTTCCCTGATCGGAACCTCTTCTGATCCCCCTGTTGAAAACCTTGCTCACCCTGTCTCTGCCCCTGAACAGATTGTGCCCCACCGGCACCATGTCCTCCAGTCCTGCCCTGATGGCTAGACTCTCCCGACCTCTTGCCCTCAGTCATATGAAAGCGGTGGTCCTGGCAGTGTAACAAAGCAACGTTAACCACATCAGAAAACGTGGCCAACGAAAGGTTCCCTAACAGATGTTGACGGATCCTCCATGTCAACCCGTCCGTGAACTTCTCAATCTTCTTCTTCTCTGTTGGTATCTCATCCGGAACGATATTCAACAGATTTGTGAACTCGGCCTCATACTCGGCCACGGTCTTACCCTCTTGCCTCAGACTCATCAATTTCCTCCTCATTTCCGTGTGAACAGCCGACGGAAAGTACTTGCGGTCAAACCGCACCCAGAAGTCCTGAATAGTGAGAGTATCCCTCTCCTCCACGGTGGTAATAGACTCCCACCACTGTAGCGCAGATCCAACTAGCTTGAAAGTAGCTAGCACCTGCTTCTGGACGTTTGTGCACTCATACATCCTTAAGTGCCTCTGCATATCCTTCCTCCACTGGCTCGAGACTACCACATCTGAGCTACCTGCAAACTCTGGCGGATGCGCTTTCTAAAAAGCGTCACGTACACGCTCCCAAGCAGACGGGAATGCATTTGCCTGTACTGGCGCGGCAACCGGCGCCTGAGGTGGTGCCTGCTGGACTACGGCAATTGCGGCATTTACCGCTTGGGCTACTATAGCTGCAACCTCAGCGGCGTTCATCATGCCCTGAACTGGAGCGGGCTGGGGTTCGGGCGTTGCATCCCTGGGAACTCGTCGTGCACGTCGTGGAGGCATTTGAAATAAGAACAAAGTTTATAAGTTTGCTGTTTATAAACTTAAAATAGATGAAGAACGAAGCATACACAAAAAGAGTACAACAGTCCTAAAATATAGGGCTCTATATCAAAGAAACTTAGCGGAAACATAATAGCCGTACAGATCCTAAAGGACACTAGAACCTGATGCTCTGATACCACCTGTGACACCCCGACTAATTAAATACCGGGTAGCTACTCCTTTATTAAATTAATTCAAAATGCCAAGTTGGCTCAGCTAATAGCATCACTGTCGAAAACATTTTATTATTACTAACCACCTAGTATTTAAAAAGTAAGTTGTCAAATTTTAATTAAAGTCTGATTAACATGCAACAAGTGTAATGAAGAATATCAACACCATTCACCATACTGAAGTAAAAAGAATAACCATCACATAATGTAGATAAAGTCTGGAGGAAAACTCCTCACTACAAATCCCACAACTGAAATAAGTAAACTGAATACTAAATCAATACATGCCAAAGTCTGAAAACTGTAATGGAAAGATGTCTCTAATAGAAATGGGCAACATGCCCTACAACTGATAGATAATGAATCTGGAATCCAAGTGATAGAAGCGTCTACAAGCAAATCCATGTAGCTTCCACAAACAGCTACAGCTCGTCACCTGAATGAGTATCCTATGCATGGTGTCCTTGTGGCTGGGCACCTAAAATGGTTTTACAAAAAAAAAAGATTTGAAAGCAAACGGGTCAGAGCCCGAATGTGGAGATATTTTAAAAACCTGCAAGTGCTTTAAAACATTTAAAACATTAAATGTTAAGTACATGTTAGGACGTGCACTCACATGATATTCTCACCTCTCGTCTAACTGTGCACTCCTAACGTAAGTACCCATCTAAAACGACACAAACCACTAGCTAAGTGACATCATATCTAGCTAGACTGTCATAGGTTTTACCCTTATTACTCGGTTCTCATTAATATAATAACGATCTCAATTAAATAGGGGCTTAACGTAAATTCAGGTTCTCACAAACGTAATACAACTCAGTATAGATTATCCCATTTATATTTTTCCATATTTACACACAATACCATATGAAAGTTCCCAGTTTATTAAGCGTATACTTTCCACAACATAAATATACAATATAAGCTCCCCGAGACTAAGCTGCGGTGCACACATACTCTGCTATCCATCCCGGTACATCACGTACATAAGGATCACATATTCCGAATCTCTCAGGAATAGTTCAGATAACACAAATCACAAATAGTGTAGGCGAACACAGTCACATCACATGGGTCACGCACATACCTACGCTCCCACGATCAGCAGACTTATTAACATCCCAATAAGTCCTTCTCTGACCTATGTTCATCGAGGTAACCAGTCTAAATCCGGGCAACACAAGGATTAGAGGGCCCTAAGCGAACGCAAACCTCCCATGATAGCAAGTATGGTAGGTATGTCATACACACAATTCATATACCAATACTAAGTAAACACACATCTTAGTAATCCCGTAGTTTGATTGTAGTACTTATCGCATTCTCGTACCAACTTAATACATATACAACTTATATAATCCAGGTCCATAATTACACGTGCCATAATTTATTCTAACGTCGTGGTAAACACTCACGTCTCAATCCCATATCAACCATTATGTAGATCACTCGTATATAATTTACTCCTCAAAATAACACAAACGTCCCAAACCTATCAATACATCATCAAAGGAAGGTTATCTATATCCTCGAACAAGATTACGGGACTCCCAAAATCAAAACAGGCCAAAAAGGCCTAAACTGCCAGCTCGTTAGAAGTCTCGTTCGAACGAGGCTGTTCGAACGAGATTCCAGTTCGTTCGAACGAACTGTACCTTCTAACGACGTCTCGTTCGAACGAATGTATCGAACGAAATACAGTTCGTTCGAACGAAGGTATCGAACGAAGTCTCCCTTCGTTAGAAGCGACTGGTCAACTCGTTAGAAGCTCGTTCAAACGACCTGGGAAGGTCTTCTAACGAGGGACCAGTTTCGGCCCAGAATTTCTTAGTTACGTTTTTCATCAATTTTTACTCCTCAAATCTCCTCTAAACTTCGTCCCAACAATGTTTAAAGGTCTCTAATCACTCCTAAACATAATCAAGGTTATAAACTAACGTATTTTACTGAGTTAATTCATCCCAATCATCATTAAATCATCAAGTCTCATCACTTTCCCCCAATTATTCAAGAACACAAACCCTAAAATTTTAATTCATGAATTAACCCAATAAAAATCCGTTTTAATTTCACCCAATCACTAATATACTCAGTATAATCATCTACCGATCATTCTACATGCAATTCTCCTCAAGATTTCAAGTTCTAAGTTCCAAAATACATGGGTTTTCATATTACACCAAGAACAAATCAATTTTATTAAATTCCTATACATGGAAAGAGCATTCTCTGAAATTAAATGATATTAAACCACTTGCCTTGAGTTTATTTCTGATTTTGATGTTGATTTGCTGAAGCTATCTCTCTCTCTCTGCAGAATTTCCTCTCTACAAGCTTTCTTCTCCAAAGGTGGCTATGGTGGCTAGGGTTTTTCTTTGGGAAAGTTGGAAACCTAATTTGATAACCTCCGTAGCTTATTGGGTCATTAAGGGTTGGTTAGTGGCTTAGTGGGTCAAATCCATATCAGATTAAAACTCCCAATTTTCGTCACTTTTAATTCCTAAAAATACGAAATTACCAAAATGCCCTTTATGTTGCCGGTATGGCCTAAAAATATCCCGGGACCCAAACTAAACCCCCGGCTAGTGTTTTCTGACTATCTCGACCCTTCCGGACGCGTTGGCGCACTCGAAACGACCATACGGTTAACAGAATTTAAATTCACTTTTATAAATAAAATAATTATATCCCGACGCGACTGTCATACGCGTCCCAATAAAATGACCAAATTGTCGTATATCAATCTCACGACAAATTTCATAATTCAATATTCATATAACATCATATATGCTCAATATAGTCAAATACCAACTCACATCTGGCTAGTATTTTATCCGGATTAATTCCCAATTACTTCACATTTAATTAATTAATCCCAAAAATAAATATAGCCAAAAATATGGGGTATTACATTTAGATTTTCTCCAACATTTTTAACTCATCTAAAAAAGCAATAGCCACCCAATTATTCTTTCCTCTCTAATACAAAATCTAAACTCTAGCAAAAATAAGTTTCAACTCCAGTTTTGAAGATGTAAATCATGTTTTCTCAAGAACAAATAATAATGAGCCTTTTTAATTTTCATAAGAGGGTCGCAATTGTGTAATCAGAATTCTGAGGAAGAATGTAACGAGTTTTCAAACTTAATATTATTTTAATTATAGTAAGGTACGGGGTTTACATAATAAGCTCCTCTAAATCTCTTGAGAGCATTTTTCTTGTTCCTTATTTATTTGTATTCCTCTTGAAAATGTTGTGGTATTTATTGGAATCCCATGTGTTATTCGATTGAAATATTGTGTATTTGTTTATTTGGGTATGGTGCCATGAAATTTTAATATGACATTGAGGTGAGGTGAGTCCCGGGGACCCATTGATGTGTTATTGAGAAATGAATTGGTACAATATTTGGGGTGTCACATTGGACTAGTATATATTGTTCGTATTGTTGCATTTTTTTACCGTTATGGTTTTGAGCATCTATTCTTGCCATATTATGTACTTACCCGTCTTTTTTATAGTGACAAGTAATCGTGGATTTGGACGATCTTGGTTTATGCAGAACATTAAGAGCACACCATTTTGAGAATATTATATTTGTACAAAATTAACATTGTAAATATTGGGGATCTAGTGTTATTTATTAGAGAAAGAAATGAGATGTATTTTATATAAAAAATTTTAAGATACTTTTTAAATTGGCGTGTACATTGGATTATTAAGTGGACATTATGTATTTTGGTGACTCGTTATGTTTATTTTTTGGAATATAGATGCACTCTATGGATTATTGAGGATTCTAGTTTGTTTTTCAGCAAAGTGATGACTCGAATTTATCGAGTTGTCACAGTTGGTATCAGAGCATGGTCTTAGGTATCTGTGACACCCCGCCTAATTAAATACCGAGTGATCAGTCCTTTATCAAATTATAATCAAGGTGGACGGTTGGTTCATTCTTAGCATCATTGTCGTAAAATAAACTTTCCAATTTAAACACCCTAAATAATTAAGCTAAGTGTCATAACCATTTAAAACATTATTTCCATTTTATTAAATCCAATTATGAAAACCTTTAATAAGTAACTGTTTAAGAATCACACAATTATTAAGACTGGAAATAAACACCCATGAATTTAACCATTCAGATAAACCAATACCAACTTTCAAACCACAAAGGAAAACCATCTTGATAGTAATCAAATCCCAAAGAGTAAAAATACAAAAAATAAATGAACATAATCTCTGACAAATCCAACGGAATAAGGAAACGGGCGACACTGCCCAACTAATTAGAACTGAAATAAGAGTTGAATCAACAACGAGGTCGTCTAAGCAAATGGCCTGCATCTCCCACATAAGCTGCAACACGTTCGGTCCAAAGAACCTAAGCATGACGCCCCTGTGGCTGGGCACCTGTAATATATACACATATTTTTTTTTTGGGAAATTAATTGTATATAAAAAAAGAAGAATACACAGAGGAAGGAACCTCAAAGATCAAAAACCCGGGGCATACCCCGAAGCCAATCAATAAGCAACGCTAAACAAGGCAAACATGCCAAACAAAAACTAGCTCAAAAGCCTATTTTCAGGGATGTTCCAATACATACAAGCCATCCAGTTAGTGTAATTTCTTCTATCCTTTTTCCAAGTAAGAACTTTGGCTCTAACCATGTTTTCAATACCCTTCATAATGGTGTCTAGAGAATTGAAGACATGCTTAAAGCACCTCAAATTCCTCTCCATCCAGATGCAGTAGATCGTAGTAGTGAAAGAAAGGGATCTAATCTTGTCACATAAGGATTTTGTAGAGTGGTTAACAGTGGCCAAGGATAACTCTCTATTCCAACTTTGAAACTTCTTGTACCGCTGATTTCTAAGCATCACCTCCTCCCATATACTCTTGCTAAGGATGCTTGAGAGAAAAGGTGGTTATATGTTTCCCTCTTAGAACCACATATCCCACACATGTCATCCTCATAAATACCCCATTCAAATAATTTGTCCTTAGTGTTGATGGGCTTTCGAAATACTAACCAAGTAATGAAAGAACACTTAGGAATGCAAACCTTGCTCCAAACAAAGTTGTTCCAAGTAACAGTAGGCTTGTGGGTCTTCAATAGCTCCCAAGCAGATGCAATGGTGAAGGTCCCTTTCTTGGAAGGAAGCCAAACCACATAGTCATTTCCCTCAAGAATTGCAGGTAAGTTAGCATTCTTCACTTCATTTAATTCCCAGGTCACAGTTAAGGGCCATCTCCACTCCATTTGGTGGATGAAATCAGAAACTTTAGCTTTTAGACTACTAGCTGAGTCATACACAATGTTGTTCCCATAAAGGGGAAACAGTGACCCATTTGGATGCCACAAATCAAACCACATAAAGGTTTGAGTCCCATTCCCAATGAATGTTTTGATTTGTCTTCTAAACTTTTCTCTTATCTTAAGAATTTTCCTCCAACTCCATGATGCATCATTTGGTATACTCAAAGCCCATATGCTCCTCCCTTTGATTTTGTATATATTGCACCACTTAATCCATAAACTATCCTTCTTACTGCATAGATTCCATAAGTGCTTAGCCATGGCAGCTATGTTCCATGTCTCTAGATTCTTGATATTTAGCCCTCCTTCCTCTAGAGACACACAGATGTCCTCCCAAGCAACTTTAGCACCTTTACTGTTAGTCTCATCCCCTTTCCACAGATAATTCTTCATAATTTGCTCAATCTTCTTTATGATGCTTTTAGGCAAAATAAAGGTGCAAGCCCAATAGACTTGTATGCTGAAAATGATAGTCTTCACAAGGAGGAGTCTACCTGCAAAACTTAAAAACTTATTAGTCCAGCATTTGATTCTCATGGTGATCCTATCCACCAGGATCTGTCAATCCTCCTTTTTCAGCCTAGTAGTAATGAGAGGCACCCCTAGATATTTAAAGGGGGGGTGCCCATGTTGAATGCCCAAGATAGAAGAAATCTCCTGAATCCCATCCATATTGATCCCAGCAGTGAAGAGACTACTTTTATTTAAGTTAACCATAAGTCCCGAATAGGAACTAAAATCAGCAATGGCATCCTTAACAATTCTTCAAGACTCTTTATCCCCGCCAGTAAAAACAACCAAGTTATCAGCAAAACTAAGATGGGTGACGGACATCTCCTTGCATTTAGGATGATATTTGAAAAGGGCAGATTCAGTTGCTTTGGATATAATCCCTGTGAACACTTCCATCACAAGCAGGAACAGATAGGGAGATAAAGGATCTCCCTATCTAAGCCCTCTCCTACCAGGAAAAAACCCATTCATCTCACCATTCAAATTAATAGAGAACCTGGTAGTGGTCACACACATAGTAATCCACCCAATGACCTTAGAGGGAAACCCAAACTGCACCAAAAGATTAAGCAAGAAATCCCAGCTAACCAAATCATATGCTTTGAGCATATCAATCTTGATAACACATCTAGGAGGGAGGGAGTCCCTGTGATAGTTCCTCATCAACTCTTGGAGTAAAAGGATATTGTCAGCAATAGACCTTCCCTCCACAAAAAAACAGCTTGGTTATTGCTGATAAGGATAGGCATCAGCTTCTTTAGCCTAAGAGTGATCACTTTGGATATGCATTTGTAGATGGTGTTACAGCATGATATAGGTCTGAAATCCTTCATAGAAATAGGTGTAGCCATCTTAGGAATTAAAGCCAAGGCAGTACAGTTCCACTGATCAAAGAACATACCAGTATCAAAGAAGTACTTTATTGCTTCACACACATCATCCCCCACAAGTTGCCAGTTTTCTTTAAAGAAATAGATATTAAAACCATCAGGTCCAGGAGTCTTGTCAGACCCAATTACAAACATAGCTGCCTTAATCTCATCATGGGAGACATCTGCTTCTAATAAATCTGCTTGGTGAGAGTTGAGTTTAGTCTCTATTACCTCCCTAAGAACATCATCAGCATCCACACACTGCACCCTATTCCCAAAAAGATTCTGAAAGTATCTCACAGATTCCCTAGCCACCTTCTCACATCCTTCCACCCTCACCCCCATATCATTCTCAATGCTAACAATTTTCCTTCTAGCCAAGTTTTGATTAACCTTCTTATGGAAGAAAGCATTGTTCTGATCACCAAGCTGCAACCACTTAGTCCTAGCCTTTTGCCTTAAGAAAGACTCTTCATCATTCCTCATGTAAGTATACTTCTCCCTCATCTCTTTCTCCTCCATTTGAAGCTCCTCATTGGATCCATCGTTGTCCAAAGCTCTCTGAAGATTATCCAACTTACTCTTTATGTCTGAATGGAGATTCTGTTAAAGAACTTCTTATTAAAATGCTTTAAGGATACTTTCACTCTATCCAGCTTCCTAAACAAACTCATCATCGGGTTACCATCCATCACAACATCCCATGCCTCAATAAGAATGGGCATGAATTCCTGGTGATTCATCCAGAAATTAAAAAACATGAAAGGCTTAGGCTTCCAGTTGCTACTGTAATCCAGAAGAGTAATAATAGGGCTATGGTCTGAGATTCCACACGGCAAGGTGATTGCCTGAGAGTTAGGAAATAATTCATTCCATATATCATATCAATCCTTGATTGCACATTATTGCAACCAAGCTGATTTTTATTCCAAGTAAACCAAAGCCCACTATTTACCATGTCATCTGCATTGAGATCCCTTAAATAGTTATTAAACTCATCAGTAGCAGCAGTGTCTATGCCATTAATACCTTTTTTCTCATCCTGATTTCTAACTACATTAAAATCACCCATGAGAATCCAAGGCCTATCATTAACCACAACTTTGTTCTCTATAAGATATTCCCATAAGCTCCTTCTATTTTCAGTCATGTTGTCCCCATAGATGAAAGTGTCATAAAAGGAATAATTGGTTCCTATAATATTCACCACTGTTCTAAAAAACCCGCCTAAGCTCCGCCTAGGCGCGCCTAGGCTTGAGGCTTGGGAGAAACGCCTCGCCTTAAGTTTTTGACGCCTTATGCTTGGTAAAACCCTTAAGGCACACTTTTTCTCTAAAACATCAATGCTTTAGTGAAACGATATTGCATTTTACAGATTTTTTTACAAACTGGAGCATTATCTCATCCAAAATAATCAAATAGTATTTTAATTTACAAATATTCAAACATATTTTTATGATATGTACAAATTTAGTATTTTAATAGCCTTGTTATGATTAAAAAATATAAAAATATATTAAAAAGGACTAAACGCCTTTTCAAGCCTTTTTACGCCTAAGGCCCGCTTAGGCTTCTAAGGCTTGGCCTCCACGCCTCGATCACGCCCCGCGTTTTTTATAACCTTGATATTCACAGCACAAAACAAAGCTTGTCTATGAGTACCAACCACCTCAATATTTAGAATCTTGGGATTCCATCCCATAATACACATATATATACACAAGAGAGAAAAAATGACAAGAGACGGGTCAGAGCCCGATTGTAAAATAGTTTAAATTTAGTTTAGCAAGTATTTAAAATGCTTACCGGCTAATGCAACAATCATGTTAGTATGCGACACTCTCTTGAAAAATTCTCACCTCTCACCTAGTGTGCACGCCAACCGCACTATTAACCCTGAAAGTTCACTTTAATGTAAATCTCCCATAAGGTTTCATGTGGACAATTTCTATGGCTATGATAATTATTTTCTGAGAATAGGGTTCGCACAGCTATCTCATTTCATTTGAAAAAAATACCAGTGTTGTCACAAGATTTCCAAACACTTTTTTTAAGTCGAAGTACTGATTCGTTACTGAACTACTTTTTATACACATGTGAAAGTTTCCAGTTTCATGTCTCTCTCTCTCTCTCTCTCTCTCTCTCTCTATATATATATATATATATATATATATATATAAAATCACTCATATAATATATATACTATTGGCACCCCACATAAACTTTATGGTGCTGACGTACTCTACTATCAAATCCCCGTATCACTCGTACTAAGGAAAATACTAGTTAGGAATCACTCTCGAATTGTATTAACACAGAACACATACAAATGGAGGCTAAGCATAGTCTCAAGTCACTAAAAGGTCAGCACATACCCTCACGTCTCTTAGGACCGTCTGACTATCAATCAGATAGCCTGTACCAAGGATTTCTATGTTCTAGGGTACAAGTCAATATCCCCCATAAAGGTCCCATCGAGATAAGACTGTCCCGACGCGGTAACCTCCGTGATATCAAGTAGCGCGGGCATGATTTTTCACATATATAATATATGCACAAACACACAGTCATATGTGTGTATATATATATATATTACTATCCCCATTTCTAAATTAGGTACCACCACGACCCATAACTATGATTATTCGTTCTTAGTACACTATACTCGATTATCCCATATAACGGACTCGTCTGTTTTATTCTTAATTATAGATTATTCCATACTTACTTCATGTCACTCGTAGTATTCTATCTCCCTATGTATAATTTCAGTAGGTACTCTCTTATCTTCTAACGTAACTTCCTTACGAGTCTCACTCCTTTAGTTATACGTTCCCATAATTTCCTATGTGTATATTACTCCCCGTTAACCCTAACTTCGTCTTACATTAAATACTCACTTTTTACTAAGTCATACTGGTCCTCTTTATGTCCCAAAATGTTCTAACAATAACGCTCAAAGGTTACTACACATTTTAATCGGAATAAACTATTATAAGAGGAATATGAGTTTTCCAGGAGGGGTCGATCGATCGATCGATGTTCTTTGATCGATCGATCGATCAAGCAGTTATGGCGAAGCTGCAGAAAACCCAGCTACGGAAATCATTCTCCAAACTCAACCAATTCATCATATTTATCTCCCAAACTCCCAACAATTGATACTATAAGCGTTATATACCCAAACACATAATTTTCTACGTAAAACATATGTTTACATCAATTATGACAATTAAAAGGGCAAAAACTATATAAACATCAAGAACCCTAATCTTTTCTTTAACTTTCAATTCTTCCACTTCTTTTTCCAGATTTTGTACTCCTAACTCAATGAAAATTCGTGGTTTATGCTCTACATGTGAATTAGAATTCCAGAATATGATTATTACCTCTACAACATGCGAATTCTAGTCTCCAATATATGCTTTCTTTCATGAAACTAGATCTAATCAACCCCTAGACTAACGTAATTGAAGCATTAACTAAAAATAAAGCAAGATAGATACTTGCCTGGAAATTTAGTTTCTGATTTGTGGAAGAAGGTGGTGTGGTTGTGTTCCTCATCGCGCGATCTATAATTTGGCGGTGACAGCGGTGCAAACGGCGGAGTTTTTGGCCTAGAACTCCGTGGAAAGCTTCTCCACTTCTTCTCCAATGGTCGTTCTTTGGTTTTGATTATTTTAAACCTAGATGACAACCCCTAACATCTGATATATCCTTGGTAAATTCGTGGGTTTAATTACCCAAAAGTATGAAACGTCCAAAACGCCCTCCCGGGATGCTAATTAGGCCTAAAAACGTCTTGAGACCCAAACTAAACCCCTGGGCACATTATTTTGACTATCTCGACCCTTCCGGACACATTGACGCACTCAAAACGACCATACGAGTGACTTATAATTTATTCACTTTTAATAATAATAATTTAGTCCCGACACGACACAGGCGCGTCCTGACTTAATTTTCATAATTGTCATATTATTCCCTCGTGACAATTTTAATAAATTCAATCCTACATATTACTCTACTCAATAAGTAATATTTAACAAATCAACAATTTTCCAATAATTACTAACTCTCGTCATGCTAGTAACATTTAAAACAAATTTCCGGATTAATATTAAATTAATTTATCTCAATTAAATTTAATAAATCCCTAAATTTAAAAGCTATAAAAATACGGGGTATTACAGTATCGTAGTTTGTGAGTCCATTCAGCTTATGCCTTACTGATATTTGATTCCCTTTGCTGATTCATTTTCTCTAAGATATTGGTTCTAGGATACGTGTTAGTTGTGCTTCTTGGAAATATGTAGTTTTATGTTAAGTTCGTTGCAGGTATTGAGGTAAGAAGTAGAGTAATCTCGATGTGAGGATCATTCTAGTTTATTTTTTATGCAGAATTTATTTTTCAAAGCATTAATACAAATTTTAGGTATCTCTGATATCGATGTGGTGATGTGATTTGATTTGAGTACTTAAGCACTGCGATAGCTTTTGGAGATAGAATCGAGAATGATTCGTGGGAGATCGTGATACGTCATTATTTTCTTAGTTATGCTTGTATATATAGTTAAGGTATGTATTGTACTTCTGTTTGTTGGGTAGGTGCATGTTTTAGGTGTATGAGCACCCAATCATGGCATTCTACGGGTAGGTATATGTGAGCCTTATTTTATTTAAGCAGCTTTACGTTTTACGTTTATGTTTTGTAAAATGTCGAAGATGAAATTCTGATATTAGTGGAGGGGGAATGTAATACCCCGCGATTTTGGATCGTAAATATCTTTTTATGAATTAAAAATTAAAAAATATTTTTATTGGACTTAATAGTATTTAAAAATGTTGGATTTTTTTATATAAGAAATAAGGTTTTAATCGGATTTGAAATGCGAAACAAAATTGGATTTTTTTAACTTTTCTTCTTTGTCGGCTGAACGACGGGAATAGATTCGCCCAGAGGGGAATCCACTTAGCCATAGGGTGGAATCATTTCAGTCCGAGGCAGATTTGGCGATTTTTTTTATTTTTAGGTGTTTGTGTTGGTTTCAAATTCTTTGCTTTTCTTATATTAAAAAGGCTCGGGTTTAGAATTTTTCCAACACTTTTAACTCATCTAAAAAAGCAATAGCCTCCCCATTACTCTTTACTCTCTTCTACAAAGCTTAAACCCCATTAAAAATAAGTTTCAACTCAGGTTTTGAGGATTTAAATCATGTTTTCTCAAGAACGTTTTAGAAGGAGCCTCTGTTATTTTCACGAGAGGATCGCAACCTTGTTTTCAGAATTTTGAGGAAGAATGTTACGAGTTTTCAAGGGTAAATATTATCTGAATTATATTAATGTATGGGCTTTACATAATTAGCTCTTATAAATCTCTCGAGGGTATTTCCATTTGAAAATGTTGTGGTATTTATTAGAATCCCATGTGTTTATTCGATTGAAATATTGTGTATTTGTTTATTTGGGCATGGTGCCATGAAAATTTATTTTGACATTGAGAATGGCCACTCGTCAAAATTCCAAAAGTCTAACAGCCGGAATAAGGATTTGAGATATGCCTATGTGAGGTGTGTAACAACTCACTTAATTAAATACCGGGTGGCCGGGCCTTTATCCAATTAATTCGAATTATTCAGTTGGCTCATTCTTAGCATCACTGTTGGAAAATATTTTTTTTTCTTTATTAACCACGTAGTAATCAATTAAGCTAGTGTTAAAATTTCCAATTTTCATTTTTAATAAAATTCCTTTTTGAACAATACCAGCAAGTTATAATATAAATCTCACAATATTGAATAATGAATAAATATCATCACAACTTAATTAATGTAACTGGATAAACTTCCCAGTTTCAATCATTTCAATACAATAAATCAATTAAAGCCAAATGTATCCAACACCAACACAAATAAAACCATTGACTAAGATAGAATGGAAATAACACGAATGCTTTGGCAACATGACATAATAGAAATGACTACAAAGTACAAGAACCAATAAAACGAAGCGTCTAATGCAAAGTCCACCCTCCAAAGCATCCATAGCGAATAAATATGCAATCCTCTAAGTCAAGCGTTCCTGTGGCTGGATGCCTGATATAATATATACAGAAGAGAGAAGAGAATATGCAAAGGAAAACGGGTCAGAGCCCAATTGTAAAAGATTTTAAAAACAACAAGTGAATAGATGCTACAATTAGCAATTATTATATACATATTAGATCCTCAGACTCTCACCTGAGATTCTCACCTCTCAACTAGAGGGCACGCCTAACGTACACCCAAATTATTCTAGTTACTATTCTCACTTTCACTAGATTATCTCAGTGTATCAACCAACCATAGACCTTATCTTTCCCCATGTATTTCCTTCACAATACATGTAATAAATAAATATACTAATTCAAATTTCAATATAATTAAGGTGAAATGGTGTCACATGTATAAAATCAAGAGAAGGAGCTTCTGGGCGATTGCTATTCCTAGCGATTGCTCATGGACATGGAGGAAAATTCTGAAAATGAGGAGGGAGAGCAGACCTCTCATTAAGTCTATCATTGGTAATGGTAACAACACTTTTATTTGGCATGATAACTGGCACCCTCTTGGGCCTCTACAACCTTTATTTGGGGATAGGACCATTTATGATGCAGCGAGCAACTCCTATGACAAGGTAGTTGATTTCATTAGTGGTACGAATTGGAGGTGGCCTTCCATAGTTACATGGGAGCTTAATGACATCCATAATGCCGCTCTTCCAGTTATTTCTCATCATGAGGATGTGGTAACTTGGGTACCTTCTTCCAATGGGATATTCTCCATTCAATATGCCTATAAGGCTATTTGCAGTCACAACACTGAGGTGGAATGGAATAGGTTGGTATGGAACCGTGCCAACATACCTAAATGCTCTTTCATCTCTTGGTTGGCCTACAGAAGAAGTCTTATTACCAAAGATAAATTGATGGAGTGGGGGATAGTGGACAACAATAATTGTCTATTATGCACTAATGGGACTGAAACTTTATCGCACATACTTGCTGACTGCCCATACGCTAAGGAGGTGTGGATGGAAGTTCTTTGCAGAAACCAATGCTACAGGAATATAGGGACTTGGGAGAGAGAGCTGGAGAGGGTTGTGGAGTATGCTAACAACAACAAACTCATCAATAAAGTCAGAACTCTATCTTTCACTACTACCATCTATTGTATTTGGATGGAAAGGAATGACAGGCTTCACAGCAGAGGGGCTAGATCTCCTGGTCAGCTCATGAATGAGATTAATAATATGATGAAGATCAAGATCAGTACTTGGAAGAACACTAACAGAAGCTACACCAATTGGATGGTCTGCAACCAATGGGGGACTCCTGAATCCATGTTGTACCTCTAATGTTATTTTCTTTTGATTTTGATGTTTGTTTTGGGGGGGGGGGGGGGGGGGGGGGTATGCCCCACCTTCTGGTTACTAGACTTTGGGCTTGGTGTTCTTCACCTTGTATATTTCTTTCTTTTCAATATATTTAGTTACCAAAAAAAAAAGTGTTCTCATATTTTAATTAATTTCAAATTTCTTTATCTTTCACGTCTATGTAAATTACACAGTAGATAATATCACATGTATATATATATATATATATATATATATACGTTCACTCTATTATATATATACAATACTGCACCCCGAGACACAGCTGTGGTGCACGCACTACTCTGCTATCTAATCCTAGTACATCTCGTCACTGTATAAAGTATTGTTGGTTCAGTATCTCACTCGAATCATCATCACAAATCACACATATTGGAGGCGAATATAGTTCCAAGCCTATGGGCTACGCACATACCTATGCACCCATATGACCTTCATCACTATCATTATCACAGATAGCCCATACCTAGGTTTTATATTCTAAAGCAAAAGTCAAAAATCCCCCCAAAGGCTCATCAGGATATGATTGTCCTCAATGCGCAAACCTCCCGACGATAGCAAGTAGGATATATATATATATATATATATCAACAATAAGGCATAAGCACATCCCATATCATAAGTCTCATACGTAGTATACTTATATCTCGAATATCCGACGCATCATGGTATTTTAAACCTCAATTATATTATAGTTATTCGCTCCACCTATGTATAATCAACAAATGGGTATACTCCCATTCCATATACAAATCCCACATGTAGTATATTTCAAGTTTGTCCCATAACTAATAATTCACATTTTATTCACATTTCTCATTACTCCTAACATCACTTATTAACTGAAAGGATTTAATTAATTATTTCAGTAGCTACCTTCAATTCATACTTATTGGTTCAAAACCCAGACTCATTATAACAAGTCCGGATTATATTTTAATTCCCAATAATCCTTTTTTTTTTTACAAATTTATAATTTGCCCAGAAAAAAAATTACAATTTTGAGACTTTTTTGCTCCGATTTTGAAAAAACTTAAAACTACAAAGTTGTGCAGAGCGTGATTTTATACAAAAAATGCTGAGCACACTACCAAATTTCGCTTAAAATAGTCCTAAGATTATCATACAATGTTCGTCCTTTTTTTTACATATTTCTACCTACGGGTTGTAACATAATTCATCCTCAAAACCTCCACCAAATGATCCCAAAATCCTTATAATTCATCCCAAATGATATACCCAAGTATGTACATGATTTATAACATCAAATCATATCAAAATCACCATGTAATTTCGATGAATCATACTAATCGTATTTTAAATTTAAGAAAATCTATTTAATAGAATTCTTTCTCAAGAACACATATAAACCCCAAATTCCCTCATCAATTAAACCCAAAATTTCACGATGTTAATTTTAATTTCATTGAAGGAATAATCCTAAATAATTTCCATTTCAAGAATTACATCAAAATCATCAAATTTTCATCTTTGATTTATAGTTTTCATGGATTTTTATCCCTTCTAATTTAACATGGATGTTATACTCACTAATTGGAACAAGAATTATACTTGCCTTAAGGTGCAGGTCTGAGCCTTTGGTGAAGATGTACATAGGATGCTTCCTCCTCCTTTCCAATCACTTTTTCAGTGGTGGTGCAAGGTGGTGCAACCCTTGGTTTGCTCTCAAAACCCCTCCTCTTCCTAGAGTTCTCTCCCTTCCTTTCCTTAGTCTTTTGGTAAATAATATCTTGGTTTAACACACTCTCATCTTAAATAATAAAACTCCAATCCCGCAGGTACTATTCACCTCCCCCAGAAAATGATCAAAATACCCCTCTGGGGTGTGCTTTTGGTTCCCTTTTGACCCTAGACCCAAATCAAACTCCCGAATAGACTTTTCTACCTATTTCGACCCTTCCAAACTCATTGGTGCAGTCAAAATGACAATATGGATGACTTAAAAATAATTTTACTTTTTTCCCTTTTAATTTAGTCCCGATACAACTCACACGCGCGTCCCGACTTAATTTCAATAATTCGCGTATTATTCACTCCTGACCATATAATCATATATTAATTTTAATCACTAAGTAATATTCAATATCAATCACATATTACTTTATTCTCTAGTAATATTCAATCTGGATTAATTCCAATTATTATTCATAATTAATTTCAGTTAATCCCCATTTTACTTTTAATTAATCCTATTGTAAACGTCATTAAAATTACGGGGTATTACAAGGTGAGGTGTGACCCGGTGACCCATTGATGTATTATTGAGAACTGAATTTGTATAATGTTTGGCATGTCACATTGCACTCGTATACAGTGTTCGTATTTTTGCAATTGTGTTTACTGTTATCATTTTGAGCATCTATTCTTATCATATTGTGTACTTTCCCATCTTTTTTTAGTGATAGGTAAGCGTGATTTTGGATGATATTGGTTTATGAAGAATATTAAGAGCACGACATTTTAAGAAAATAATTTTTGTACAAAATTAGCATTGTAAATATTTAGGATCTAGTGTTATTGATTAGAGAAAAAACTGTATATATTTCGAGGTGTAAATTGTATATGAATTTTTTAAGAGACATTTTTAAATTGGCGTGTATATTGGATTATTAATTGGACATTATTTATTTTGGTGACACGTTATGTTTATTTCTGTGGAATTTAGATGCTCTGTATGGATTTCTGAGAATTTATTTTATTTTTAAGCAAAGTGACGACTCGAATTTTTGGGTTGTCACAGTTCGTATCAAAGCATGGTCTTAGGTCTCGTAGGTTGTAAGTTTTTTTAGCTTTCGCATTATCGATTTTTTATTCCCTTTGTTGATATGTAGTTTAATGTTAAGATCATTACAGGCATTGGGGTTAGAAGTAGTAATCCTGATGTGAGGATCCTTAGAATTGATTTTAGAGACAAAATTTATTTCCAGATCATTAGTATAAATGTTAGGTATCTCTGATATCGATGTGTTGATGTGATTTGATTTGAGTACTTAAGCATTGCGATAGCATCGAAGATAGAATCGAGCGGTGATTCATGGGAGATCGTTATACGCCATTATTTTCATAATTATGCTCATACATATAGTTTAGATATATATCATACTTTTGTTCATGGAGCAGGCGTGTGTAGTATTTGGTGTATGGGTGCCCAAACGTGGCATTCTACGGGTTGACATATGTGAGCCTTATTTTATTTCCTCGACTTTACATTTTACGTTCACGCTTCTTCGAATTTTGAGGACGAAATTCTTGTATTAATAAGGGAGAATGTAAACCAAATGATTTTGGAACGTAAATAACTTTTTATAAATCGAAAATTGAAAAAAAATTCTTATAGGATTTAACTATTTTTAGTATTTAAAAATATTGGTTTTGATATATAAGAAATAAGGTTTTAAACTGATTTGAAATCGAAAACAAAATTGGATTTTTTTTCAACTTTTCTTCTCTGTCGGCTGAATGGTGGGGAGGGGAATAGATTCGTCTCGATCAGACCCTAGGTTGGAATCGATTCGGTTTGAGGCAGATTTGGCGAATTTTCTTGCTTTTAGGTGTTTGGGTTGGTTTCAAACTCTTTTATTTTTTATATTAAAAAGGCACAGGTTTAGACTTTTTCCAACACTTTTAACTCATCTAAAAAAGCAATGGCCTCCCAATTATTTTTTCCTCTCTTTTACAAAACCTAAACCCCATTAAAAACAAGTTTCAACTCAAGTTTTGAAGATTCAAGTCATGTTTTCTCAAAAAGAACCAAGAACGAGTCTTTATTATTTTCGCGAGAGGATTGCAACTATGTAATCAAAATTTCAAAGAAGAATGTTACGAGTTTTTAAGTGTTAACATTATTTAAATTATATTAAGGTTGTGGGTGATCCTTCTGCTTGAGGAAGAGGAGAATATATTCCCCAGGCCATAGCATCCGTTTATTTATATTGAGTGATTCTTATTAGGGGTGAGCCGTCTTGGGTATGATTCGTCTCACTTTTGAGGTTTGGAAGTAGGTCGCTTCCCGTACGTTGTGATTTGTTTTTACCAAGTCGGTGTGAGAGTTCGACCGTTTATAACCCAGGATGATATGTGAGAAATTTCCTAAAAGATGATAGCATTGTAGAGATTGCATCCTTGAGTTATAGCTCGGTGGGATGGTTATTATACTTATGATTGTGATAATGGTATAAATATACTTGTTGTGTATAGTATATTTAACGTATATGAAAATGTGGAATCATATAATTTAGACTTGTGTAAAGTGTAAGATGAATAAGATTTTATTCTCATTCTGGGAGATTTTTATCCGGATCTAAATTGTGATTCGTATATTAAAGTGAGAATTATATATATGGGATTTTATATACTAAACTGAAAATGGTATTTTTAAACTAGTGAAAGTTTCAGAATATGAACAGTATCTATATATATATAAATGAGAACTATATATTTACCTAATTGATGAGTATATCAACTAAAGCTTAGGTGATATCTTATGGTATAACTTATATTATATCACACCGGGTAAGTGATAGTTGTGAGAATTCTGAGGATGGGTGAAAGAGATTAGTTAGGCAGGGTAGCTTAACTAGTTTTTTTTTTAAATGTATACGATAGGTGTGCACTATTAGAGGAGGGGTGAGGTGTATCTCATGAGAGTGCGATACCTGTTTAAATATGAGAGATTTCATACTTTTTAAAAACATGGCATTTGATGCACTTGCTAAATATTTTCAAAACTGGGGCTCTAACTCGTTTATCTATTTTTCTTCTCTTGCTATATATGTATAGGTGTCCAGACACAGGGATGTCTGGATGATGATTCTTTCGAGTCAGACGTTGCTGCAGCAGCTATGGATGCAAGCAGGTTTATTTTAGACGCTTATATCCTTGTGATCTAGATAGATAGGGGTATTGTATAAACATTCGAGCGGATAGCCCTACTGTATTCATTTATTCTTTTATCGCATTTTAGTTTGCGGCAACTCGATTTGGTTGTATTATGTTGTACCGAGAGTTCAATTACCTTATTTCATTTCAGTTGTGGTTTAAAAACTGTGTGATTGTTTCACTTGGTTGGTTTGACTAAAAAGATTAGTTAATTAAAATTTTGATTCCAACCTAATAAGATATTAGTAATTAATTTGGTTTTCGACAGTGATGCTGAGAATGAACCATATGAGCTTCCTATTTTAATTTGGTATAGGATTGATCACCCGGTATTTTATTAGGCGGGGTGTCACAGATGGTATCAGAGCATCAGGTTCTAGTGTCCTTAGGAATCTGTTTAGACGTACTACGCTTTCAGCGTTGATTTCGATTTAATATACATCCTTATCATAAGGATTGTTGATTCCTATTGTGAGATTTCATTCTCCTGCTATCATGTAATATTATAGTAAATCTTTTGCACGCTCGTGTGAGATTCGTGTGCTGATTGATGAAGGGCGACTAGGGAAGGCTGTTACGAGTGCAGCAGGAGGCGGATCTTAGTTGGAGCTGTTAGTTGAAGTTGGGAATGGGGTCACAGTTAAGGTCACTCCCTTTGTGGCATTTTCATGTATTGATGCAACAACTACTAGAGGGTAGTAGTTATATTTATCCATGTACCGCTATACTAGAGAGTGGTGCTAAATTTGACTTACCTAGTGAAGTTAAAAATAGAACAAGTCTGGAGGGTTATATAAGGACCATTCATTGAAGTTTAGGTTATGCGAAGGCAGTGTAGTGTTATCCAATGGAAGTAGAATGCTCAGAAGATTTGTCGTAGAGCAGGGTATAGAAATGCCCTGATGTGAAAAATTTGAGAAATTTTTTCACTCGTTGGAGCAATGTTGAAATGGTGGGAACGGTGGTCACCATATATGGGGGAGCAAAATGTTTTGCCCACAGAGGAATATTAATGATGGAGTTAACTGCGAGTTCCTTCAATTTGTCAGAAATGAAGAGAATGTAGTTTCTAGTTATTCACATAAGGATGGGTCAGGAGGCGACAATGAACAAAGAATTATATGGATTAGTGAACTTTGTACCTGATAAGGTAGTTACAATGAAGAGAGAGTCCTTCAGTGGAATGATAGGCTCACTAGTAAGTGTTGCTAACCCATAGAATTCGATTTTGGACTGTATTAATGAGGGAGAATGTAATACCCCTTGATTTTGGACCGTAAATATCTTTTCATAAATCAAAAATCAGAAAAATATTTGCATTGGATTTAATTATTTTTAGTATTTAAAAATGTTTGTTTTGAAATATAAGAAATAAGGTTTTAATCGGATTCGAAATTGGAGAAACAATTCGTTTTTTTCAATTTTTCTTCTTTGTCAGCTGAACGGGGGGGACCAAATTCGTCCGGGGGGGAATTAATTTGGCCCTAGGGTTGTATCGATTTGGTCTCAAGAGAATTTGGCTAATTTGCTTATTTTTAGGTGTTTGAGTTAGTTTCAAACTCTTTTATTTTCCTATATTAAAAAGGCTCGGGTTTAGACTTTTTCCAACAGTTTTAACTCATCTCAAAAAGCAATAACCTCCTAGTTATTCTTTTCTCTCTGCTACAAAACCTAAAGCCCGTTAAAAACTAATTTCAACTCAACTTTTGAAGATTCAAATCATCTTTTCTCAAGAACAACCAAGAACGAGTCTTTGTTATTTTCGCGAGAGGATCGCAACCGTTTATTCAGTATTTCGAGGAAGAATGTTATGAGTTTTGAGTGTTAACATTATTTGAATTATATTAAAGTACGGGGTTTACATAAAGATGATCCTTTAAATCTCTCGAGGGTATTTTTCTTGTTCCTTATTTATTTGTATTCCTCTTTAAAATGTTATGGTATTTATTAGAATCCCATGTGTTATTCAATTGAAATATTGTGTATTTGTTTATTTGGGCATCGTGCCATGAAATTTTAATATGACATTGAGAATGGTCACCGTCCAAAAGTCCAACAATCGGAATAAGGCTTTGAGATGCCTAGGTTAGGTGAGATGAGGTCCGGTGACCCATTGATGTGTTATTGAGAAATGAAAAAGTATAATGTTTGGGGTATCACACTTAACTCATATACAGTGTTCGAATTGTTGCATTTTTGTTTACCGTTATCGTTTTGAGTATCTATTCCTCTCATATTGTGTATTTCCCCATCTTTTTTCAAGTTACAGGTAAACGTGGATTTGAACAATATTAGTTTATGAAGAATATTGAGAGCACACCATTTTATGAATATTATTTTTGTACAAAATTGGCATTGTAAATATTTGGGATCTAGTGTTATTTATTAGTGAAAAAAAGTATTTAGTTCGAGGTGTAAATTGTATATAAATTTTTTGAAGAGACTTTTTAAATTGGCGTGTGCATTGGATTATTAATTGGACATTATGTATTTTGGTGACTCGTTATGTTTATTTATGTCGAATATGCTCTGAATGGATTATTAAGGATTTTAGTTTATTTTTAAGCAAAGTGACGACTCGAATTTTTCAGGTTGTCAAAGTTGGTATCAAGGCATGGTCTTAGGTCTTAGAGGTTGTGAGTCATTTAGCTTCTGCAGTGGCGATATTTGATTCCCTTTGTTGATTCGTTCTTTCAAATATATTGGTTCTAGCATACGTGATAGTTGTATTTCTTGGAGATATGTAGTTTTATGTTAAGGCCATTGCAGGCATAGAGGTTAGAAGTAGTAATCTTGATGTGAGGATCCGTAGAGTTGATTTTGGGGACAAAATTTATTTTTTGATCATTAGTAATGATGTTCTCTTATATCTATGTGGTGATGTGATTTGATTAGAGTACTTAAGCATTGCAATTGCTTTTGGAGATAGAAACGAGTGGTGATTCGTAGGAGATTATGATACGCCGTTATTTTCGTTGATATGCTATATACATTTAAGACATATATTGTACTTTTGTTCGTGGGGTAGGTGTGTGTAGGATTGGTTGTACGGACGCCCAATCGTGGCATTCTATGGGTTGGAATATTTGAGCCTTATTTTATTTGCACGACTTTACATTTTAGGTTTACGCTTCTTCGAATTTCGAGGACGAAATTCCTGTATTAGTGGGGGAGAATGTAATGCCCTGTGATTTTGGATCGTAAATATCTTTTTTATAAATCAAACATTGGGAAAATATATTAATTGGATATAATTATTTTTAGTATTTAAAAATGTTGGTTTTGATATACAAGAAATAAAGTTTTTAACGGATCCGAATTCGAAAATAAAATTGGATTTTTCAACTTTTCTGTTGTGTCAGCTGAACAGGGGGGAACATGCCCTTTGGGTGGAATAGATACACCTAGGGAGGGAATTGATTCGTCCCTAGGGTGGTATCGATTCGGTCCAAGGCGGATTTGGCGAATTTGCTTGTTTTTAGGTGTTTGAGTTGGTTTCAGGTTTTTCTATATTGAAAAGGCTCAGGTTTAGGTTTTTTCCAACACTTATAACTCATCTCAAAAAGCAGTAGCCTCCCACTTATTCTTTCCTCTCTTTTAAAAAATCTAAACCCCATTAGAAACAAGTTTCAACTCAAGTTTCGAAGATTCAAATCATGTTTTCTCAAGAGCAACCAAGAATGAGTCTTTGTTATTTCGTGGGAGGATTGCAACCATGTAATCAGAATTTCGAGGAAGAATGTTTATGAGTTTTCAAGTGTTAATATTGTTTGAATTATATTTCGGTATGGGGTTCACATAATATGTTCCTCTAAATTCTCAAGAGTATTTTTCTTCTTCCTTATTTATTTGTATTCCTCTTGAAAATTGAATCCCATGTGTTATTCGATTGAAATATTGTGTATTTTTTTTGGGTGGGTGGGGGGGGGGGGGGGGGGGGATGGTTCCATGAAATTTTAATATGACATTGAGAATGGTCACCTGCCAAAAGTTGAAAAGTCGAAATAAGGCTTTGAGATATGCCTAGGTGAGGTGAGGCCCGAGGACCCATTGATGTGTTATTGAGAAATGAATTGGTACAACATTTGGGGTGTTGCATTAGACTCATATAGAGTGTTCGTATTATTGCATTTTTGTTTACCACTATCGTTTTGAGAATATGTTCTTGTCCTATTGTGTACTTCCTTGTCTTTTTTTAGTGATAGGTAAGTGTGGATTTGGGCGATATTGATTATGAAGAGTATTGAGAGCACACCATTTTGAGAATATTATTTTTGTACAAAATTAGTATTGTAAATATTTGGGATCTAGTGTTAATTATTAGTGAAAAAAATGTATATGTTTGAGGTGTAAATATTAGATAAATTTTTTAATGGACTTTTTAGATTGACATGTACATTGGATTATTAATTGGACATTATGTATTTTGATGATTCGTTATGTTTATTTTTGTGTAATACAGATGTTCTGTATGGATTATTGAGGATTTTAGATTATTTTGAAGCAAAGTGACGACTCGAATTTTCGGGTTGTCACCGAAGGACATCTACTCTCCGCTAGTCAAAAACTTACATGACATTGGAAAAGGCATGTATTGCCTTAGTTTGGTTAACCCATAAACTTTGACACTATATGCTTACATTCCCATCAAAACGGTGCACATGGCCCAATTGTTGCTTCTGCTTACTGAATTCAACACTTTCTACATCATACAAAGGGCCATCAAAGGAAGAGCCATCTTTGATTACCTAACAGATTACCCCATAGAAAAAGTTGATGTATGGATATTAGAATTTCCCGATAAAGAGATTCTTTACACTACTCGTGAAGATCTTTAATGGAAAATGTTCTTTGATGGAGCAACCAACAAGAAGGGATATGGCATTGGGATGCTTTTGATCGCACCCGGTGAATTGTATACTCCCATTGCCATCAAATTGGACTTTCCTTAAAGTAACAACATGACAGAATACACGGAGTGTATCGTGGGTCTCAAATTTTCTTTTGAAAATGGAATCCAATACCTCGACATTTACGGAGATTTGTCCCTCATCGTAGGATAGATCCTTCAAAAATGGAAAATCGTAGACAAAAAGCTTATGTCCTTCCACCCTCACCTCGAAGAGATCCTACATAATTTAAAGGAGTCAATTTCTATTACCTCTCTCATTCTAGAAATAGTTTCGTTGATGCATTGGCAGCACTAGTCTATATGTTTGACATGCCCGAGGGAATAATGATTTCCCCTTACAAGTTGAGAAATAGTATAATCCAATTTATAACTACAACATAGAAATCGCCATCGAAGAAGATTTAGACAAAGTCGAACTGTGGTATCATGGCATTTGGTGCCTCCTCAAGTATGGTCGATGCCCTCAAGGGATTGACAAGAAAGACCATAAAACTCTCTGGAAACTCGTAATCTGATATGTCATTTGTGACAAAGCTTTACTGAAGATAAATTTTAATGGTACCCATTTTTAATGCATAATAGAGACCAACATTAAAGAAATCATATATAAAATACACGGTGGAGAATGTACACCCACATGAACGGCCACATGCTTGCCAAAAAAATCAATTGATAAATCACTATTGGACTACCATGATATAGGATTATGCAGCATACATCAAGAGGTGTCTCAGGTGTCAGCAATTTTTCAATCTCCAAAATTTGCCTCCCCACAAGTTATACAATATGACCTCTCCATGGCCCGCCTCAACTTGGGGCATTGATATAATTCGGAAAGTACTCCAAAAGCATATAATGGGTATGAATTTATCTTGTTCGCTATTGATTAATTCATAAAATGGGTCGAAGCCGAGACATACATCTTGTTGAATGCCAAGAAAGTGGCTAAGTTCATTTGAAAGAATATCATTTGTCGCTATGGGGTCCTCATGATCTCCTATCATATAATGGTATCCATTTCAAAGTTGAATTCCTAACGCAGTCGAAGAATACAAAATTCAGAGACAAAATTCCGTACCATATAAACCACAAACTAATGGATTTGTTGAAGCTGCAAATAAGAGCCTCGGATCCATTATCAGCAAGATACCGCACATCTAAGAAAACACCCACTTGGGTCGCCCCATATTCCCTGGTCTACGGTATGGAAGCAATCTTGTATGTTGAACTTGAGATACCTTCCCTACTAATCATCCTCGAGAGCCAAGTAGGAGAAGTTGATTAGCACCAAAGATGCTTTGATGAGTTGTCCTCACTCTCAAAGAAATCGTAGAGCCCATCTAGGAAGTTAAACGAAAATTCAAGCCGAATTGGAGTAGGCCATACCTTGGAAACAAGATCTTGTTAGGAGGTGTCACTATACTAACTAATCTCAACGGGGAGGAGATAGCATACCCAGTCAACCTTGATCGCCTTAAAAAGTTTTATCCTTGATCTAACTCATATTGTGCTACGCACTTCTTATATCTCTTCTATTTTTAAAAAAAAAATCTTGCCTCCTTCTAGACTATGTATGCCCCGATCCTCTCAAAATATATTAACATTACAACTCTCTTTCATCACCCACGGAGGTAGGAAACCCATAAAAAGACTTTTGGTGCGATCCTTTCTTTTTACAGAATTATATTCTCTTGTCCCATCAAGAGGCATAAGTCCCCCTCGTTATTTTAACTAAACAAAAGTATTATGTGTGCCTTAGCAATTGGTATATATAATCCAAACGTAAATGATTCTTCCATAAAGGCACATAAAGGTAGGTGCAAAATTAACATTTACGTCATAGAAGTACAATTTATTCAAAATGCATATAGTAGAACATCACCAATATTGGTTCCCATTACAAAAACCTATAGCCTTACCCACACCTAAATATATACCAAGACCTACACCAACTTACATAAGACTAACACTAAAATTATACCAAAACTACTAAACTAGATCTTCATACAAATTGCCAGCAACTACTAGAAGGGCATGTTTCATCATCATTGTCATCATCGTTACCCTACGGAGGTCCTCAATCATCATCATTATGGATTCGTACCGATATGCCCTCAGCACGACAGTACATCCCATAAAGCTTAACAAGGATAACTGCACCACACCCCCTTCCACTACCTCAGTTGTAACATGCCACATTTGTCCAGATTCCTCCGTGCACACCTTCAAGACCAAATCCCTCCACGACCATTTCAAATATTACTCTAAACCCATTGAAGCCTCCCTCGGAGAAAAGGTATGACGTCAAGTAGGACTTCGCATTACGACAGACTCCTAAGAGACATCCTCAAAAACTCGGTCAGAACCTCTACATGAAAGAAATTACGTATGCGGAGAGGGACGACTTGATCCCAATACATTTGACACAAGAGACTCCAAGAAAGATAGAAGATAGTCTGACAGAGACCCATGAGTCAAATATATCAGTAATCATCCAACTCTAGTACGAGTATTAGCTAACCTCACCATGGTACAGGCCAACGCAGGGAACGAGCTCCATTCGCCATTAACTTATGAGCTAGTCATTCACAAATGCACCAAAGTCCAAAGAAAGTCGAAGGAAGAAGTTGTGAATAGTGGGTGAAGGAATTGGAGGGGGCACAGTCAGTCGACACCTCTCTACCAGCCATATGTATAACATACAGGACTTCCCCACAAAAAGGTAAAGGGGCCCTCTTTCCAATCATCAAGGCCATTAAATATCTTCGCCAAAATGGTAGCAGTGGGATTACAATGAAATCCTTTCCACAATGGTAGCTCATTGGATGTTCTCACTCATGAAACTCGTCACCAGAAGTAACTTGACAGTTAGGCCTAACGCCATAGCTCCACTATACCATGTGGTCTTGATATCATGATGGTGTATCGACTCAAGCACCGCAAAAAGGTTAATTCCTCCCCCATGAACCAATGGTCGTGTAAGGAAGGAGAAATGTTCAACGGTTGACATAACACCTCCAACGGGAAAAATCAATCATAGTAGCTGGAATATGATGATATATACCCACCATAGCGGAGAACTCCTCACAAGTTTGGAAGACCTTATTCACTCCAAAGTTCAACATATGGTCCTCGGGGCACCAAAATTGTAGGTTCGCCTTTAAGAGACCCCATTTGATATGACGATCGTACCATAGAGTAATCGAAAGCAAGTCAAAATCTGTATAATTTACTTCCTCCAAGCACATTTCTTCCAAATTGTCAAGATAAGCGAAATACTCCTCAGTCATGGGAATGGCCACTTGTAAAAAGGATTTAAAGCAAAAGGAGAAGAAAAAAGAGGAGTGGTTGTTATAAAATCCCATCTTAAACCCCTTTTTATAGCCAAAATTCTCCATTTTGGCAACAAAACCTAAATGAGATTAAGTCTTGGTCAGTGATGATTCCTCCATATGAAAATATGTTGTACATCTATATCCTTCTTTCATCTATTTAATTCAATATTTTTCTTTCCAAAATTTCTTTTCAAATTGCAAAGCTTCAATCAATTTCTTCTGACATTCCATCTCAAGTCTATCTCTAGATTGGGAGTGGCCAACTGTGACAATTTCAAACAGTATGGCAAGCAGTTCCTCCTTGCTAGAGTGGAGCTTCGCATAAACATTACCAAAAACTTCAGTATTCCACTTCTTAAGAATAATTTTGAGATTATTCAACTTCTCTTTGAGAACAAACATTGAGCAACCAAAAACATAAAGATTCTTCCAAACATCATTAACTAGATTAAGGGAATTAGGGGTGATCAATACACGAGGACATGAATTTAAATGGTTTTGTACCTGTATGAATAGAAGATTTGGCATCAAAGAGGATAGGGTGATGATTAGATCCTGATTTAACCAAAGCCAAAAAGTCCATTATAAGTGCTTAACCAAGACTGATTATAAACAACTCTATCAATATTTATTTCAACATCAGAGGTTGGATTCTTCTTCCAAGTGTCGTATGTACTTTTGAGATCAATTTGGAGGAAGTTGAAATTATCAGTCAGGCCTTTAAAATCTGAACAAGCTGTAGCATGTGGAGTGTCAACACCTTTGCATTTATGAGCACCTAGAACACTGTTGTAATCTCCCATTGTCATTCAAGGCCCGGTGATCGTGGCGTTGAGGCTATCAAACTCCTCCCATAACTTTTTTCTAATAATATAATCAGTTGATGCATAGACAATTGTGTAGGTGGCTTTAGCACGATCAATTAGGGTACGTTTGGTTCGGGGTAAAATATATTTTAACGCGGTGAAAAGTAATATGGTGAAATACGTTTTCACCTATTTAAAGGTAATTTTTTTTCTCAATTCTTGTTTAAAGCTTCATAATTATAGGGTGTGCACTTGTTCACAATGTCAACCCAGCAAAAATTTAATTTTAAAGAGGTAAAAACGTATTTCATGATATTACTTTTCACCGCGTTGAAAGATATTTTACCCCGAACCAAACGGACCCTTAAGGCAGTGAAAGTGGCTTGTTGACTAGTAGAGAAAATTATTGTAGGCTGCAATATTCTATAAGAATGAAAAATCCATATGTTTGGTTGTAAACCATACCTACAGGCTATCAAAATTCTCCATTTAGGTAACAAATCATTTGAGCTATTGAAGTTAATACAGGTATCAGTGTACCCATGTTGTGGCAAGAGACTACAAAAGGCTAAAAAGCCAAGAACCCAACACTTATATGTCGGCAGGCAGACAGGGAGGCTAAGGGGCATGTCGTCTAGAACCCCCTATTTTAGGGAATTCCCCTATTTCCTTTTTATCCCTCTTTTGTCCAATTGATCCTCCAATAATATATTTTTCACCTTAGTAGTTTCTCGGGCCTTTCCTTTTGCTTATTCTTATCAAAAAGAATATTCAAAAAAAATCAAATACATAACATGTTTTTTCTCTCACAAAATCCTTAGTGGAAAATTAAAAAGTGTACGTAGAGTAAATCACTTAATCAAGATAATCAAATAAAAATTCTTCAGTTTGTATATATAATGATTTTGAGTTTCGAGTACAAAGAAAGAAAAGAAAAGCAAACTTATCGGGACGCAACCCAGACTTTCCTCCTAATGCTACAACCATCCTCTAACACCCACGGCAGGGAAGCTTTTTATGATGGGGAGAGACACGCCCTTCATTACCGGAGCTGGAAGAGGAAGGAACGTAGTTCTCAGAGACTGTTGGGGCAGTACAAGCACGAGTCAACATTCGTGTGCATTCGGCCACCAAAACCATCCAATCCTGAACATCTCGTGTCCAGAATGTCCGTACATATACCATCTGCAAAGAAAGATAAGAAGAGACATCAGAATCAGTAAATAAAAAGTAAAATCTAGAATGCAAGAATCAAGAAAAAGAAGACGAGTACACTTACCCCTATTCGAACATCCTCCACCGGCAAAGGAGGAAAGCTCTCCAACTCTGAGGGTGATGAGGAATCTCCACCATATCCCTTCCACCCATTGATACTGGGAAGGCGAATCATACTCACGCAAAGGAGGGGGATCCACTGCCCAAGCACCGCTACTCGAGGTCTGGCACAATAACCCAGGTTCTCGATTACCTCACTCCCTAGCCTCAGGGGGTGGCACCCTATCCATGTCTTAAGATAGAGGACGACATCAACCAACTCGTCAAGTAGTGATCCCCTATCATAGTTGTCACCCTTTCATCTTCCAGCACCCTCTCTGAGTCTTGCATATGGACCAGAGGATACGCGACCGTGATCATCATATATCCTACCATCACCTACCTAATCACCCTTTCTCCCAGGTATCAGCCGTACTCGTACTCGTGCGATAGCAACCGACGCATCTGAGTATGCAGGTCGGTGATCTCCTCTCTATCATTCAGGACCAAGGAACTACTCAAAGAAATCCACTCATAAAAAATTCCATCAAAAATAAAAATCATGAAAAATAAAAAAATAAAAATAATAACAAATTTGAGCGCTTGTGATGGTGTTTAGAACCCTCCTCACATCCTTGAGGAGCGACATGGTCTTAGAGACCTTGTTCTCCGTCCTTCACATCCTCATCCTAGGCCACACATTGACCGTCAATTCCTTCGGACGCATCAATCAACTTTTATACCCGATCACCTCATAGAACCATACTTGGAAAAGAAGAAAAAAATCACAAAAATATTCGAAAAAAATACATAACGAAACTCCAAAATCAATTCAAGGAACTCAAAAGTTACAAAAGTAAAAATACCTCTAACAGATATGATGCCTCATGAAAGAAGGTCGAAAGTAGCGACATAATGCATCAAAGGCAATGTACAATGACACCAATATCAAACTGCCACAGTCATAAAAACGAATACTTGTGAAGTCCCACAGAAATGGCGGAAACCTCAATTGGAGATCATCGCTACTCTTCGCCAGCAATGTACTCCCCAACAAGAACAAGATAAAAAGTGTGCCATTTGTTGCACATCGGTCACATCCACCAAGCAGCCCATCAAAGCCTCCTTCAGTCCACCACATTCACCGACTCTCATGAGCTGACTCACTCCACTAGCCCTAACACCACCTTTATCACTTTGCTCGTAAAGTTGAGATAGCGATCCACCACCATTTACATCCCCTCACACGACAAGTCCAGAATCTTATACGTCCTTCGGCGTCATCGTAATCTCGCCCACTCCGAAGTGGAAGGTATGGGTGGTACCGCACCACCTCTCTCCCAAAGTGCATAAAACCACCGAAGATCGCAGCGTCTCATCCAAGGCCCCTACCAAATCTTTGAAGATCACACCCCACACCAGGCTTCGCACCTGCTTAGGAAGCTGCTCCCAGATGCTCTTCACTCGAGTTGACCCTCGAGCCCGAATTGCAGAAGAAGGCGTCCCCACCTGCAAAACACAGTCCCGAGTAAGTCCAAAAATTTTCTCAAAACTCCAAAAAAAATTAATGAACTTAATCCAAAATGCAAAAAAAAAATACTTACATAGCTGCTAGGGTTCAACACAACAGCCAAACGGCGAGTCAAAGGCTCCCTCATGAGAACTCGCTCATCCTCCATCGGTCTAGTGTCACGATACACATTATCCTCCCCCATCGGCCTCGCCCCATGGGTCGGAAACTCGATGTTGGCCTAGTCATCATCATGCGACACATTTACAAAGGCCATTTCTTCAAAAATCTCACACGAACACTTGGATTAACTTTTTTATAGAGAGAATTAGATTGCAAGAGAATTTCATAAAGTTCTTTTTTCAAAGGAAGGTTTAAATATTGATACGTATAAATTTGGCACTAGACTTTGTCAAGGCCCGGTTCACCTTAAGAGTCCAAGGAGAATGGAAGTCCATAGACATGCAACTCAAGAGTCTATGGAGAATGGAAGTCCAAGGACATGCAACTCATAGCCCATAATAAAGTCCAAGGACTCATTCAGAGTCCAAAGGACCCATTCCTCTCCTAATAATATCTGAAATCCACTGTAAAAGGCCTCTTAGCATCAACAAGTGGGTATGTCAACTGGACCCTAGCCTCAGATACTTGCCCACTTCTCAAGTGAGCCTATAACACCATCCACCATTAATGACTCAAATCTTTCTCAATCCATGCTATGAATTCAAAACCTATAATGCAAGTGAAAAAAGAGAGTGTTTGACCTTCCTAACGATGTAATATTCTCAAGACAAAGTCCCAAAGCCCCAGGTCACACAGAAGGCCAATGTTATGTAAGTCCTCCTAGAAGGAGAGCATTAATAGCTCCTAACCACCACAATTAATGTGTTCTTCCCGTCTAAAGCTCAACCAAAGTCACTCAATGGCTATAAATATCCAATACTTCATTAATGCAAATCAAGTTGGTAATTGAGCTTCATTTACGATACACTTATATTCTCCCTCTCCCCCTCTCTCTCTCTCTCTCTCTTGTAATTCATAACCTCCTGGCACTAGATGTTTTTAGCCCTGATAATTTTGGCCTCCGGGCATTTGTAACTTGGCCTTTGGGCCCCGATAATATAAGAGGGGGGAACTCTGTCCGTGGACGTAAGCCCAACCCCTAGAGTTGAACCACGTTAAATACTTGCGTCAAATACATCTATTGTCTATTATTTTCTATATTCAACTCACACATATTTCATATTAGTTGAAGTCCAAAGTCATCCAAATTTTGACTTCATCAAATATAAAAGCAACAAAAAATAGTACTTTAAAAACGAGTGTTGAACATAAACATTTTTGTCAAAAGAAAGTAGAGCCTAAAAGAAAGAATAACTATAACAAAAGAGGGACAAAAATGACCCTTAAATACTGCAAGGACATTTTGGCTTTAATGTTAAAATAGATGCAAGTTAACAGTCAACACGGATGATTTCCATTCAAAATAATAGCCAAAAAATAATTATGTGACATTTTGTAACCAGAGTGCAATGACAGACACCATAATGACCTTATTATTAAATTCAAAATGACCTTATTTTTAAATTTAGAATGTGTGCTTCGCAATTTCACTTGTCATCCCAATGCATTCCAATATAATATCAATGGCTCCAAAAAAACACTACACAATTATGTGAACTTTGGTTTTATTGTTCGTCTCAAAATTGAGTTAAAAACTTCAAAGCTCTCGGGAGGGTGAACAATGGTAATTAATATTGCTTAATACATATTAATTTATCCATTGTTTTGTCAAAAATCACAATTATACCGTTCACATCTAATTATGATTTTATATATATAATTTTTATTCTTTCAATAATAAGTAAAAATAATTCCACTAATAACTTCCAACCACGTGAATAAATTTATCCCAAACCAAACGAGGCTGGGAAATTATTTTTTTGTCCTGAAAACCCGAAGTGTCTCTCTTATATTTCATTAACCCTTTACAAGTTAAGACAGCAAGAAATGAAACACAACAGTTGCAAATACCACTAAACCACTGAGAAAGGTAGAATTACAATTACATTTACGATGCACAGAGGAAAACTAATAGATTTTGCTACCCTGCTCAATGTTCTTAAATTTTGTATACAAGCATCTCAGTCTGCACCAGAGACGGTAAAATGGGACTGGAAGAGAAAGAATTAAAAGGACAATATTACAATACTACCAAAATAACAGAAAAAGAGGGAGGGCGGTTGTCAATCAGATTGTAAAACAGGAGTGTGGTCAGTTTGATATTGTGCACCACAATGATCTCCAATCTCCCATGGCCATTCGTAACAGCAACAGCAAATGGTGGGTGCGTTTTAACTTTTAAGGTTGCAGCTATACAAATCGTCCATCAACTTGAATTCTCAAGGCACCCTACATGATTCAATTACCTCGAGCACTGTTGTATGGGTCTCTGGCGAGATCATGTTCAGTGTAAAATGAAATTCCTGGAGGGGAAAAAACTATTAATATTACTTGAGAATGCATATTATATAATGCTATAACATAAGCCAATAAATTGGCTCATTACAACGTTATGTGCTCTGTGTACACGAAACGTTTGCTTCATACATGTGCTTGTAGGAGGCAGGTAAATATCAAACAAGAACACTGTCTATGGATCACATAAAGAGTAGAAGTTTGAATACTATAATTAATATCGCATATTCTAGGTTTAAGGTATGGGAGAAAGGAATACTATTGAACCCCATTTGTTTCAGGTGATAAGTAAAATAGTGAAAATTATAAACAGAGCCCAAAACTGTCATGCTTTATCTACTAACTTTCAAATTAAACACGTACCACGAATCTCTCCAAAACTGGTACAAGAATTGCCAGTTTGTGATCCGGGAGACATTCGACAATTGCATTACGTATGTCCCTACTGTTGGCCAAAGAGAGATTATTTTCATTGAGAAGCCATACATAATACAATTTCTACGAAAACTGAAGTCAAAGTTCATTAACCTTTCGGTTGAAAGGAATGCAAGAAGAAGAGCTGCATAAGCTTCTAAAATCATTTTCTCAGCTTCTTTCTCTCCCTGCGAAACAGGATCCTCATCATCCTGCATATGCAATCAAGGGTAGTTAAGTATTTTTTATAACCAAATTCCAAATTCCGTGTTTGGACTCTGTTTCAAATCCATTATCCTCACTTTTCTTTTTACAACGCAAAAAGTAGAAACATCAGTTCAAAATAGTTGAATCCTACAAATAAAAATAATTCATGGCAAGAATATTGTGAAGCAAAAATATTCAAGGCCCCATTTGGTTTCGGGTTGAAAAGGTTCTCCACCTGGTGAAAATTAACTTGTGAAAAAGTATTTCACCTATTTATATTGATCTGATTTTGGACAAAATAGTGAACAAAACTAAACTTCAGATAGGTGAAAATACTTTCCACTGTTTTACATCAATTAGAAACTGAGCGGAACCAACCCCATAAACAAATGCATTGGAAAGCATTAAATTTTAGGAAACATATTATTATTCAGAAGAGATTTTTGCAAGCTCAAAAAGGGTGTCTTTCTGTAGGAAGTTTTACATCTCTGAATTTAGATATAGTTTATCAATAGTGTCCCATACAAACCCAACTTTTATGCCTGACTAGCAATTTTAGTTCGTGAATTTCAAACACTGAAAAAGGAAATGTCAAGTAAGATTTTGTGATTGGATCTCTTTTGCTGAAAATTTAGACATGGACTTGTATTACAATATTACTCCTATTGTGGCACAAAGTTGGGACAGCTGTAATAGTCACAAGTCTGCTATAAATGAAATAATTTACAGAACAAGGTCGGATGATTTCACAAGATTAAAGCTTCAGCTTTCCATTCCTTTTTCTTTTCCTTAAGAGGAGATTTTCTGAAGGGGAAAAAAAGTGAACATTCATTTCTAGTTAAATGTAATTTACAAGTTGAGAATTCCCGGGAAGCCCAAACACTCGAACCAAATGAACACCCAAAGAGAACAATGCTAAACTCACCAAGGCCGATTGCTTTCCTTCTCCAGCTGCCTCACCTACCCCTTGGTTGGCCAAAAAGATGGAACACAGTAATGAAATTACATCCCTACTCTCGTCTTCCAAACCCTCCACTCCAGGCACTGAAACACTTGCTGCTGCAAGTCGTGATCTGCAGTAAAATAAATTAAGATTATATGTAAAAATAAAATACAAGACTGAAAATTTAAATGTCCCACCAAAATCTTTCACCTCACCCCTATTTTAGAAAGCTTGCTCCTCACCCCACTATTTTTTACCAAATTAATCGTACTTCACCCACTATTTTTAACAGGAAAACAATGTGCCACTCAACTTAGCAAGTATTTCCAAACTATACATAAGTACGTTGAGGTCAGTAGAGGTGGGATGAGGAGATACGTTGATTAATAAAAAAGGGTAAATTACACTAAACTCCCCTGCGCACTATTTCGGATTTACAGGTAACCCATCCCCCCTAATCTATAAATCACGACAAAGTTCCCCCTAAACTTACGACCCGATATAACTAACACAATATTCGTGTTTTGGGGTTTTTCTTGTAAAACATATCTAATACATCCCTTTTTAACAACTCGGGATTACCAAAATCCCCCCTATTTCAAACAAAAATCAAACCCACCAAACATCTGCAACCATACCCACTAATAATCAACCAACAACTAGACCCACTCAAAATCAAAATTCAAACCAACTCACATCAATATCAACTAATATAAAATCGATTTTGAGTTGGTAATAACGAGGGGAAATCGAAAGGCGTGTGGTGAAGAAGCAACAACCTGAAATCAATTTAAAAGTTGATTTTCGGTCTGAAATAGATTTTGAGTTGAAAATTGGAAGCAAAATAGAAAGGAGGGTCAATTAGCCGACAGCAAAATAGAAAGGAGGGTCAAATTCGATCTGCTTGCATTAAGTCGCCGACAGCCTAATAAGCCTCCAAGCACATTTGGGACTAATTAGGCATTCTTTTATTTTTAGTTAGTCAATTTTAGTCATTTTAAGCTATTACTGGATTAGCAAGTAATAACCCACCTATAAATAGCTTTGTAGTCTTCATTTGAAAATAGCTTCCATTTTTTAAAAATCGTACTGCATCGGTGTACTGTATCGGTGTAGAGTATCAAAAATATCGTACACTACATTCTCAATGCCTCCGAAGAAGATGACACGAATTCAAGAGGAGATAACCAATAATTACGAAAAAGTAATCAAGAATTACTTGAAAAAAATTCAAGAACGGAAGAAGACATGAAAGAACTAAAAGAACAAATGAAAACTATAATCCAACTTCTTGTCAAGCCTCAAAACCCTAAACCACTCAATTGAAAACCTAATTCCAAACCACCATTTCAAAGGAAGACCCAATCTACTCCAACCAAAAAAAAACATTTCGGAGACACAGAAAAGTGACGGCCAAAGCCAAAGAGAATTCGCGCCTGAGCACACCACCATTCCGGTGGCCAGCTTCAAATCTCAGCCTTCCGCCATTACCGATCTACCTGCATTAAGTCGCCGACAGCCTGCTGTCAACACAGACCTAAATCTGACGAAGATGGAACAAGCCGCCGCAACAGAAGTTGGTGGCAGCCTACTGCGACAGTCCTGGGATTCACCATTGGGTCGGATCACCCTTCCAGTGATCGATCCCATCCTTTCACCCCTAAACTTCCCCTACCCCGGGACTTGCACCTCAATTCCCTACAAAAAAAATGACTTCCAAACCTTCAGACCCCTAATCAAGAAAGTGGAACCCTCCAACAAATTCAAGAACTAGGGTTTCACAGCCCAAATTTGGTATTTGACCCGGGTGGAAGTTACTTTTGTTGGTTGACAAGGAAGGCAAAAGGAAGATATCTTGAAGCAATAATTGACGAATGACCCTTCCTCAAATTTTCAAGAAAATATTTTTGGCCTCACAAGTCTTTGCATCTCCTTTCAAGCACATTTTTGGAGCTTCTCAATCGATTCTCCAATTTTGCAAGTTCATGGACGAGCTTTTTGAAGAGGGGGAGGGTGATGAGAATCCATTGTTATTTTCCTTTTATTTTTCATTTTATTTCTACTTTTAGTTCTTTTTAGGTATTTTCAATCCTTAATTAGCCTCCAAACATGTTTGGGACTAATTAGGCATTCTTTTATTTTTAGTTAGTCCTTTTTAGTCATTTTAGGCTATTACTTGATTAGCAAGTAATAGCCCACCTATAAATAGCTTTGTAGTCTTCATTTGAAGATTGCTTCCATTTTTGAAATACAATAAATTCTTTGTTTCTCTCTCTAGAAATCATATTGTCTTGATTTTTAGGTCATTGACGTGTAGTTCACGTCAATTTGATTTTTAAATAGGTGTATTTTTTATTTTGGTTAGTTATTGGTTAATCATCTCTAGGTCTGTCACTAAAGGGTGTATTTTTTATTTTGGTTAGTTATTAAAACCCATTTTAATCATCTCAAGGTCTGTCACTAAAGGGGATCAAGTGTGAACATTCAACCAAAGGCGTCTTGGGGATCGGCAATACCTAAGCATTGTGGCCATCACAGTTCAAGCTACGTATGGATCGCGTACAACCAACGCGCTTCTTAGCCAAAAGAAACACAACAAAAAAGGATGTCTGATTTAATAGATTAGGATCCAATCTTAGACAAAGAGCAAGGAGGTGATTTGTTCACTGGGCGATTCAGCTAGCCAAATCACACTAATGCGATTCATTCGCCCTACTATCCTACAGAGCAATTCAAACTCTTAGTAAGACTAGGGCTAGGGCAACTCATTCTATCGGAGGTCAGGTAGGTGAAGCGTCTAGCTTTGGGGGGCACGTCGAATCGCTGAATGGCCTTGGTGATTCTCCAATTTAGTAATCTGAAGATAGAAAACCATAATGATTCCAAACTTCACTTTTTAACACTAGGAGAATTTTAACATGTTACAACTTCAACACTAAAACCCCAATTTTTTTGTTACTTATATCGGATTGTATGTTTAGGGGGCACTTGGTAGAGTTTCTTAGATAATGGGTGACCCCAAACCCCGAAAGAATTTAGGGGGTTTAGTGCAATGTATCTAAATTCTAAAATGGGTCAAATGAAAGAATTGACAAGTGTATCCAAAAAGTTTCCATACAAAACTAATAAACTATTTTGTGCAAAAAAAGTTGTCAATATACATCATATGAAATTGATCTCGACAAGGGTGTCCCTTTATTCTTAGATAAAAAGCAAGATACCCCCTAAACTATCGCTTCCATTGCAAATATACCCCCCCCCCCCCCCCCACACACACACACACACCCAAACCCTCTTCAAGGATCTTACCATTTCCAAAGAAAAAGAAGTTATATATCTTTCTCATTTCCACTGGAGACTTACTATAGGTTTCAACACCACTTTGAGACTCCAAAGATAGATGAATTATATCTCCCCCAACCTTTACCCCCTCATCCATGGATAATAATTTATATTCATCCCGTAAAACTTCTAAGAAATATTCTATATTTATTGAAGCACTATAAAATCTTATGCCATAGGTACTTTTTGACATTTGTTGATGGACTGTAAAATTCAATTGCAAAGTTGATCATAAGGACCTTTCAATTCATAAAAATCACCACCAACCTTTACCCTTTTCCAAAGATATATTCCTCACATAAAACTTGTAAGAAATTTTCTATATTTTAACATATTATGACGTAAAATGAAAGCCGTCAAAGGCACAAAAGTCACATGCTCAAAAAGAGAATATTTCTCAAAAGTACAATGATCATTAATGATGGGGAAGGAGCGTCGAATCGCTGAAAGACCTTGGTGATTCTCCAATTTGGTAATCTGAAGATAGAAAACCATAATGATTCCAAACTTCACTTTTTAACACTAGGAGAATTTTAACATGTTACAACTTCAACCCTAAAACCCCAATGTTTTTGTTACTTATATCGGATTGTATGTTTAAGGGGCACTTGGTAGAGTTTTTTAGATAATGGGTGACCCCAAACCCCGAAAGAATTTACGGGGTTTAGTGCAATGTATCTAAATTCTAAAATGGGTGAAATGAAAGAATTGACGAGTGTATCCAAAAAGTTTCCATACAAAACTAATAAACTATTTTGTGCAAAAAAAGTTGTCAATATACATCATATGAAATTGATCTCGACAAGGGTGTCCCTTTATTCTTAGATAAAAAGCAAGATACCCCCCCCCCCACCCACCCACACACACACACACACACACACACACACCAACCCTCTTCAAGGATCTTACCATTTCCAAAGAAAAAGAAGTTATATATCTTTCTCATTTCCACTAGAGACTTACTATAGGTTTCAACACCACTTTGAGACTCCAAAGATAGATGAATTATATCTCCCCCAACCTTTACCCCCTCATCCATGGTTAATAATTTATATTCATCCCGTAAAACTTCTAAGAAATATTCTATATTTATTGAAGCACTATAAAATCTTATGCCATAGGTACTTTTTGACATTTGTTGATGGACTGTAAAATTCAATTGCAGAGTTGATCATAAGGACCTTTCAATTCATAAAAATCACCACCAACCTTTACCCTTTTCCAAAGATATATTCCTCACATAAAACTTGTAAGAAATTTTCTATATTTTAATATATTATGACGTAAAATGAAAGCCGTCAAAGGCACAAAAGTCACATGCTCAAAAAGAGAATATTTCTCAAAATACAATGATCATTAATGATGGGGAAGGAGGATATTTATAGGGGAGTGGGGAAGGATCTAGATAGAATGAGGTCATCTCCACTAAGATGGACCTAGGCCCATCCCTATTAATAATACTTATTAATGACTCGTATAATACAATTAAGGATCCGTTTGGTTTGAATTGGGCAAAAGAGTTGGCATGGCAAATTTTGCCTAGGCAAATATTGTTTTTCTCACATTAGGCTATCAAACACCAAATAAGGTAAAACAGTTTAATAAGAAAACAGCCTTTTTTAATAAAAAAAACAAGTTTTTTTGTAAAATAAAAAAACTTTTTTTTTTTTTTGTAAAATAAAAAAACTTTTTTTTTTTTTTGTAAAATAAGAAAACAGTTTTTTTTTTTTTTAGAAAACCAGTTTTTTATGTTGTAAAATAAGAAAACAGTTTTTTTTTAAATTTAAAAAAACATTTTTTCTTGTAAAATAAGAACAGTTTTTTTTTGTAAAAAAGGAAAACAGTTATTTTTTTTGCAAAATAAAAAAAACAGGTTTTCTTTGTAAATTAAAAAAAAAAAACTGTTTTTTTTTGTAAAATAAGTAAACAGGTTTTTTTTGGTTGTAAAATAAGAAAACAGTTTTTTTGGGTAAAAAAAAGAAAACAGATTTTAAATTATTTTTAAATATTCATAACAGTTTTTAAATTATTTTTTAAAACATTAAAACCGTTTGAGAAGTTAGCAAATTTGTTATCAAATATTTCTCACTCAAATAGGTAAGCAAAGTTTGCCAGCACCTTATGCATAATGGGTGTTGTACACTGGCAAGCAATGCCACGGCAAATTATGCAACCAAACACACCAAATTATAGGCAAATACCTCATTTGCCAACTTATTTACCATTTGTCATGGCAAATAAGAGTAACCAAACGGACCCTAAATGTAACAAAAATAAAAGACAACTAATAAAAGTAAAAATACTAAAACAACCGTAACATTATTCTAATTTACATCACTCTCCCTCATCCACTTGAAAAATCTTGTCCCGAGCGTAAGAAGTGAACGACAACGAGGCAAAGCAACCATCAATGAATTCCCCCACTTGAAAGGGGAGTCGTTCTCGGAAACGTCCGACATATTGGCGAGCAAAATGTACCGGGAGAACAGTCACGGAACCCAACCACGGCCGACCAACAAGAACTTGGTCCCAGAGTCCCGTGATAAGCCTCCTCAACGCTAATCCGCGAAAATCATCCTCCAAAAGCATATCAAATGCCACCAAAAATGGGTGGAGTATTGTTTGTTTTTAACATTTTTCCTCGTATATATTCAACTCTAGACCTTTCTTCCTATAGCTTATGTACTTGTAAATTCATACAATACAGAATATAACAAATTAACAATGGTTACGCTCGCATATTCTAGGAATTGTAATGCCAGCATATATTTTTGATAAATAGAAATATTAGCGTATATAATCCTCATATAAACATAACTAAATGATAGATTAGCAATAGTCACTCGTGAATATTCTTGAAATTTGGAACACCAACATACGTAACATCTTATGAGACAAGTGAATGGTTATATAACAAGATTGAAGCAAATACCAGGCCAAACCTGAAAGATCCATGTAGGTCTAACGTAACATGACAAATAGCATAATTCAAGCAAGCACAAATTACAATAAACTCCTTCCCTTATTAAAATATTAATTGGTGAAAATGGTTGGTCAAAGCCCTATTTACAGGCTTACTGCTAGCTAAGATAACCTAAAAGGTAAAAAGACTAAAGAGGGCAAACTTAGACCTGTCGAAATGGCACACACAACACGATAACATGACACGGACTGGCATGAAATTATTAGCTAATGAGTGGACCCCCTTAATGGTTAGTTAACGTTTCGGGTTTGGTGTTGACCCCCTTCACCCATTGATACTTGTTAAAGATCCATTAATTTAAGTAAATAAAAAAATATTATTGGGCCTTCAAAATAGTTAATATAGCTTAATATTTTTTTTTATCATAGTGAATTTACTAACTGAGAGCTTTAGTGCTAATGAATTAATGAATCTAATCGTATTTCATACTGGGATAATGTGTCACTCGTATACGATTCAAGATTATTCATTATCTTAGTGGGTAACATGTGAACACGACACAACACGTTAAGGTAAATAAATACCAACAAGAACACAACTCGAAACAACCTGCTGTCAAAATATTACCCCTATACCTAAAATACTAATGAAATTAAATCAAAGACAATAAAGGGTGAGTTCCTTAACCATGTCCGGATTGGGTTCGAGAGTCTTTCGTCGTTTTCATTTTGGACTTGTTTACCTCAATTTGAAACCTTTCGTGGAAATCATTCTCAATGATATTACAATTAAGTCCATAATTCTCTATTCTCATCAGGTCCTGGTGCAAAGTTCCAGCAAGAGCTGCAACACCCTATATATTCATTTTTCATTAATTTACCTTTTTAATACATTGGATTCATGCACAATATTCAGCTGCATTTTAACTGAAAAGGAGAGGGTTCCTCATCACTACTATCATCCTTGTCTTTTATCCCAATTGAATGGGACCAGTCATATGAATTCGCCTTTTTTTCTGATATTGTTTTCCATTAAAAATAATTTCTTAAGATCTTTCCTTCGGACACTCTCCCTTGTTAGTTTTGGTCAGTCTCTTTATTCTTTACGTTCTGATACAACTAGTATTTAGAATCTTTTTTTAGAAGCATTCATGATGGAAGAAAACTTCAGTAGATTCAAGTCCAAAATGCAGTTTAGCAAAAGATAAATATCGGTCCTCTGCACTCAAAGCTTGAAAATAAACAAGAATAAAGGCTAGTAACAAAAATGGGAAGAAAAATACCTGTTTTGACCATCCTTCTCTACCAAGTTCACAAGCAGGCCCAAAATAGCAACAAGAAAATCTAATTCATTATCTGTTAGATGCCCAACTGGGACACCTGACTTGAAAGGGGGCGAAATCGAGCTGAATGATGGGAAATGGCAAGCTATCAATGAAGATAAGGTTTCCAGTCCTCCACAGGCAGCAATTTGTTGACATCCCATAGGATTGTCGTTTGTTAAGTTCATCAGAACCTGTAACGAGGAAGTTCATATGAATTCCAATCTTGAGCCGTAATTATATAAATCTTTTACCACCATACCACCATTTGATACACAGCATCTAAAGATAATCCAGTCTTTTAATATGTTATAGGGGGGTTCCCAGAACTTGCAACTCTGAGATTGAAAGATTTACCTTCACCGATGTAAGTAAACAGTCTGCCAGGAGGTTTGACTTTTCAGTCTCAACAGCAGATGAACAGGAGCCGACCTCATGAGAATGATGATGACAATTTTCCAGAAGATTACTTGATTCTGGCTGATCCAACAATAGCAGAGATTGGGACCCACCATCTTCACACTCTCCAATTGATGCCCCGCTTTTTAGAATTCGGGTTTGAGTTACTTTGTGTCTTCCAGAGAGTAATTCCCACTTAGAGGGTTCAAATTCCTCTTCATCAAATGCAAAAGGATCCTCTTGGCTGTCCTCCAGAAGTTCAATAACCTCAGGTCTCTTGCTATTATTTACTCGTGTTCGGTTATTAGACGTGGATGGGGGGGAAGAATTGAGACTGAATTTCAACAAATGGGTATCAGCCACAGATGTCGTGGCAGTTTCAGAACTCCATTGACTGTTCTGAGATGCATTAAAGCTTTTCTGAGAAGAGGTCCCCTCCATGCTACAGCACCTCACAGAAGAACTGATGGACAAAATCTCCTTGATGTCCACTGCAGATTCCCAAACAGAACTCGGTGTGACAGTGTCATTTCATTCGAGATTAAAACAGTGGTGAGAAACTTCTATTACTGAGCTATAATTCTGAGCATAGACTATTTCCAAATGACTTAATTTTAAAGAATAATTAGTGGAGAAAAAATGCAAAAATAAATAAATGAATAAATAATAAAAAGAACTATGCTGTTTTTGCAACAAAGTTTGTGAACTATTTTATTTTAATGCAAAAAAAAATGATTTACGTGTTTTGGTGCATCAAAATAAATATAAAAAGTCTCCCTATTGGGGACTTTGTAGTGGTATTATTTAACAAAACAGGGGGATCTTTGCCAAAAATATACATAGATCAGAGTAGGCGGCAATAGATATAGTTGATGAAGGTCTCTGCAGTTCATGTTTTTTTTCTTTTCTTTTTTTTCCACTTTAACCAAATAACTATTATTGCCACCTCTGCTGTAAGACATCTTACTTCCTCAATTAAATATTGAATTATGTTAATTTAGGTCCACCAAGTTACACCAGACATTCATGTCCATAGGTATCTTAATGTGACCATGTCCTTGGTTCTTTGGGGTTTGGCTCCCAATTATTTTGCTAGTCAGTTTGGCCTCCAAAATTTTCATTTTTTGGACCTTAGCACCCAAAAGCTCATAAATACATTTTTTATGACGCTTTGCAACAATCTTTTGCGACTCTTAAAGAGCATCATAAATACATTACTCCCACCATGTATCTTCCCATGAATTTTGCAAGTTCAAAAGAGAGAAAAAGAAGACTACTGTTGAATAATCTTGACAATACCCTAGTACCTTTATCATCTAGCATTGAAGGCATTTCAGAAGCATTCTCATCATCAGAAGTGCCTGAAGAACGTACAAGTAAGGAAACACCTGCAAATCAATGCCATCAATCATCAGAATGTAAACTATATTGAGTAAAAGATCAAATGCTGCAGTAATTTTAGTGTAGCCTCTATTTTTTGTGGAGGGTGGGATCGATAACCTGACAGAATATTGATGACCCTTAGAATGAGTTTGATGAAAAATTGAGGGGCACTCTTATGGTTGAAGTTTTCTTTCATTCCAAGCAAATGACTCTGCATCAATCGTTAATTTAGATTTCAATATTATACAGGATAACAAGGGGCATGTATGTGTGGTGTGTGTGTGTATAGAGAGAGAGAGAGAGAGAGAGTCATGCAAGGTTGCAAATTTATGTCTTCTATTTAACCTGATTTTCCATGCTAAGGAATGTAGCATTTTCCATGATTTTCAAACATTTTAAGAGCAGTGCCAGGCTTTCCAGATGCACATTATCTTTTGACTCCAGAATTGAAGATGAACGTTGTTCTAACCATATCTGCAAACAAAGTATGAGTTTTAAAATAATTTAAATTCAAACAAGAAGGGTAAGAAGTTAATTTTTCAAAATTCAAGCGATCAGACTATACATGATAAATTGGGGGAGGGCATTGCAAAAGGGAATGTTTTCTGTTCAATTTTAACATATTTCTAAATTCATTTTTCCAAAATTCAAGGAGGGAATTTACCCCATTAAGCATAGGGTAGCTCCACCATTCCAACAAGTTTTACCAACTGAAATGAACAAGAACCACTAATACTCACCACAGAAAGAAACCATATATTTGCTAAACTTCCCAAGGGATATATGGAAAAGTACTAAATATTTAACAATAGGTTCCATTTGGTAGGAGGGATGGAAATTTGGCAAAGGGAAGGTATGGAGATGGAAGAGCCCCAGGGATAATAAGGAGTCTGTGTTAGGGTATGCTTTATGCGATTGTCTTTATTAATGAGTAAGTTATTTTATTAGAGGGTATTTGTAACCTTAATAAATCGTGTATGGAATAAATTTACATTATTTTATTATTCTCGGTGTCTAGATTATACATAGTAGGTGATATGGTGTAGAGAGTGGCCTACACGGTGGAATAGAAGGCTTCACGATTGTAATAGATTCAGATGGAACTGGACGTATCATTGCTGCAGCACAAGTACGTAAGAAATGATATAGTTTCAATTTTTTGTGACAAGACACTGTGTTTTGAACCAAACCATCTTAAGGTCATTGTCATTATATTAATTTAGTAAGACGATGTACAACTCTTACTGAAACTACTGGGTAAAATTCAATTGATCAATAAGCTCGATAGATTGGGTGATGGTGATTACGGTATGGTGAAAGTCAATATGGACAGAATCCTATTGGTACCATAGTTGTCAAAATCGTAAGATTCACGAGTCGAACCGTACGATTCGATTCGATTCTCATATAAAACAATTCAACTCAAGTTGAGAATCGACTGGGGTTACAAAACTGTCCCGAATCGGCGATTCGAGGAAGAGAATCGTGAGTCGAGCAATTCACGATTCGGGTCCAATTCACTTTTATACCCGAGTTTTTTTAAAAAATAAAAAATAAACGAATTTTTAAAAAACATGGTTGGTGTTTTTTCCCCCTTATAAACACACGTCTTCTAATAAAACAAATAAAAAAGAAGCAAACAACAAAGGTTACCTTTACAAAACAGAGCTTTAGAGAAAAGAATGTTTGAAAACCCTAACTTTTCGTGATGCATTTTGCTCGATCTCCTTTTGATTACTCTACATTCCTGTTCTAAACCATGTGCGACTGTGTTCTCTTGGCTCGGTCATTATTAGTCGAGTTCTCTTGGCTCAGTGTCTTCTATTGGTTGTATTAAGGTTTGTTTTTATTATTATATGATATATATTTATGTTATATTATTTTTATTATTATATACAGATTTATAGTGTTATTGTATTTTTGTGTTTAACTTTTATGTATTACATTTGTAACCATTCGAGATAATATGTTTTTGTATTTAATCTTTATGTAGATGTTATTGTTAATATTTGATTTGGTCATCAAAATGGTTAAGAAAAAAAGTAACAAATATGTTTTAGACCATAATATGTTTTATTACACATTCTCTAGTGGTTTCCATGCTTTTATAAATTATTTACTACATTTTATACTGATTCGATTCACGATTTAATTTACAATTCACAATTCATAGGATTTTCGATGTACAATTTGATTCACGATTTAAAAATTATGATTGGTGCAGAAATCGATGATACTCTCTTGAGAAGTTATAAGTTTTGTATGTTCAAACCCTACAAGTGAATTACGTTAATCCAACACAACAAATAAATTAAGTTGGACCGCTAAAGGAATTAAAAAAGTCAATTAAAATAAACTGTCAATAAGTTATTATATTAACGAGTAAGTTATTTTATTAATGGGTATATATAACCTTAACGTAGGGAGATATTAAATAAATAATAATAAGCTCGGATTATAATTTTGAGTTAAGGGGTTAAAGTGCAATTACAATTACCTAGTGAAATTATTTATACTTATTGGGTTTTAGAAATTTAATCCGGGTTGGATTATGTTTCCTAGTCCAATTAGGAGCCAACTCCTTATCTCTTCTTAAGTTCCCAATAATAGCATATATATACATATGCGGTTTTATTCTCTTTCACAAGTTGTACTTTTTGCGAGCCTCAAAACTCAAATACAAAGTGAGAAAAAAAGAGCATAAGACATTGCGGTAAGGTACCACCGCCCAATGCGATACCTCCTACCTCCACCCTCTTGCGATTTCAACATACGAGGAATACAAAAAAAAAAAAATTGCGTTTCAATCAAGCCCATGTTCTCGATTCGTTCACTACAACACCCAATACCCAAATTGTGTTGAGACAAGATGAGATGAGATCTGTAAAACCTAATTTGGTCATGTAGGGTTTTATAGTTTTCAATAATTAAAATTTTTGCAGCTCGATTTATAAGCATAAACAAAGGATCTTGGGGTTACCACTCCAACAATCTTCCCCATCATTTTGGTTCCTTAGAAAGGTAATGAAAATGGAAAGAGTGGTTGCATAACCATACCATTATACCCTTTATATATTACAGGAATATGTTGTTTTGTTTAATTTATGTACCATCGTGGATCTTAATGACATCACTATATTCTCTTTCCTAACGACTTACACTAGTGGAGCCGAAGGGAAACACGCCCCTCTCTCCTCTTCTCCCACTCTTCCACCTACCAAATAAAAAAGTGCATGTGCATGTGTGTTGAATAATGCATACTCATGAAGAACAAAAAATATAAACAAGAACTAAGGGCGAGTTTGGTTACAAAGTTGGAAAATGATCGGAAAGTTAATTTACTTTTATGAAAAATTGGAAGATGAGTGGAAAACGATAAGAGTGTTTGTCTTACTTTTGGAGTTTTCCATGGAAATCAATCCTTTGGGTGTGGGTAAGAAACGTTTTCAATGAAAATGATAAAATTATTGACTACTTTTCATATTTATATCTATTGTTCTCATAGAATGTATTTCAAATTAAGCACCAAGTAAAAATGATATGAAACAAGTATTTTCCATGGAAAAATAAATCAACGCCAATTAAACGTACCCTAAAAGTAAAAAATCCAAGAGATTGAGGCCTATGACTCGTGAACGCAACATTCTTATACTTACTTGCCATTATCGATCTCCAAGATACCAAACAAATATATACTCTATCCATCCCATATCAATAGCCCCTATTTATATAAATATTTTTAAGAATATCATGGAATATGACTAGTTGATTATGTCCAGAAAAGGAAAGCGGACTCTTAATTTGGGTGAGACTATTAGATTGGGATAGAAGGATTATAAAGGAACAAACATTAAAATAAGCAACCAAATAAAGATAAACACGTGCATTGGGGTGGGTAGTGGGGGGTGAATATATATTATATCTGTAACCAATGTTTAAAAAAGCGCTCGAGGCGTACGCCTCGAGGCGCGCCTCGAGGCGAGGCGAGAGAAAAACGCCTCAAGGCTTAAGCCTTAGGCCATAAAATAGAGGCTTACGCCTCAATGCGCCTCGAGGCTTACGCCTCGATGCGCCTCACGCCTTTTTGCTGAGGCGCGGGAAAAAAAAAAAAAAAAAAAAAAAAAAAAAAAAAAAAAAAACTTTCATCACAAAGTCTGTTTTTTTAAAGGTTAAAATTCTTCATTTTTCTAAAATTGCACCTAACTTAAAAAAATGTTGTTTTAATCTACTAACTCTTATTCTTTTTTTAGTTTAGTTTAGTTTTAAAGTTGCACTTAATTTTGTTTTTCTTTACTAATTTGTTTGAAATAAGTGTATAAATTTGTTTGAGACTATATTTTGTTACAAATATATAGTTTGTTTGAAATTAATGTACAAAATTAACTTCAATATGACTTTTTTTTAAAAGGTTTCAATTTTTTGGTTTTCAACTTATATTAATATGTTTTCTTTAACTTATACTAATATATTTTAAAGGTTTTTTTTTTTTTAATAAACTTAGGTTAATATGTTTTATTATTTTTTTAATAAAGTTGCTATTTTTTTAATCTTAGCTTGAAAATCAATGTTTTTTTTAATAAATTTGCTTGTTAAGTTGTATTGATTAATTTATTGTCATATTATAAAAGAACCAATATGTGAATGAAGCTAAAAAAATGATTTTGCCAATACGATTTTGCATTGATTAATTTATTGTCATATTTAAAATAACCAATATGTTCAAATTGATTTTCTTTTTCTAAAAAGTTATATTGGGGGGAACAAAAAAATGTCAAACTATATGAGAAAGCCCTCAAGGATGTTTTTTTTGTAGTTTTATTTTATATTTCTTTGTTATTTTATTTTTATGGTTTTATTAGTATTTTTTAAATATTATTTTGCTCTTTTTTTTTCTTTTTGGTGAGGCTTACGCCTCAAGCGCCTCGAGGCTTACGCCTCGCCTCGCCTCGCCTCGCCTCGCCTTTCGCCTTTTTAAACATTGTCTGTAACAACACAATTAATGAGACCAACAAACAGATAGGCCATCACCTCCATAACGGAATGACAATTCCTTGCGACGTCAAAGACAGCATCAAGTCCTCCATGCTCTCGTAATTTCTCTTTGAAGTTTCCTCCAGTCTTCCGCACAGTGCCAGTGGTTTCTGAATGTCCAAACCAATAGAAATTTCAGAACATATAATTTATTATTAAAAATAAAAATAAAAACGGATTATCAGGAAATAAAGGGAATATGTATCTAATGAAAACAGATGTGGCTTACCTACTTTCAGAACTACTACGTACGTTTTACTTTTTTCAGTAAGATAAGTGAGGGGTTAGAAGAACCCTATCCAATTGTACTGCTTAATAACACATAATTTAAATCCCCATTCCATTCTGATTATCATAATTCCCACACAAGATTAACAAACTAATGCATTAATTGGCTAAAAAACTCCAGCAAATCTGGTTCACAAATTTTAGAATACGAAATTAACCTTTCTCATTCAAAAAGAACGATACAATTGGATAAATAAAGTAGTAGGTAAGTCAAAATGCCGTCCACGAGTTGATGCAAACACCAAAAATTGGATTCAAAGGAGAGACAAAACACAAGCACAAATAAAAAATTTATTAACAAGCCAAAGATATCTCTTTCTTATGGAGAATGATAATGATTACATTTATAGGCATTGGGAGAGGCTTCTAAAAGATGCTAGCTAAGTATGAGTTCCCATTAAATGAGTTGTCATTGTAATATCCCGTATTTTTATGCTTTATAAATTTGGGAATTTATTAAATTTGATGTGAATTATTAATTTAATATAAATCCGGATATTAATTATTTTTAATTACTAACGTGACGAGAGTTAGTAATTATTGGAAACTTGTTGAATATTACTAATGAGTAAAGTACTATATAAAATTGGTTCTATTAAATGACACGAGTGAATAAAATGACAATTTTGAAAATTTAAGTCGGGACGCGCCCGTATCGTGTCGGATCTAAATTTTGATTAATAAAAGTGAATAAATTATAAGTCACCCGTATGGTCATTTCGAGTGCGCCAAAGTGTCCGGAAAGGTCGAGATAGTCAAAATAATGTACCCGGGGGTTTAGTTTGGGTCTCGGGGCGTTTTTAGGCTTAATTAACACCCCGGGAGGGCGTTTTAGGCATTTTGTATTTTTGGCCTTGGAAACCTACGAATTTTCTAGGTTATATCAGATGCTTAGGGTTGTCTTCTAGGGTTAACACAACCAAAAATAAAAGACGGCCATTGGAGAAGGAAGGGAAGGGCTTACCAAGGAGTTCTACGCCAAGAACCCCTCCGTTTGCACCGCCGTCACCGCCAAAAGTTAGATCGCGCAACGAGGATCACCACCACACTGATTTCATCCACAAATCAGAAACAAAAATTCCCAGGCAAGTATTTATCTTGCTTAATTTAGTTAATGCTTCATTCATATTAGTTTAGGGTTGATTAGGATGAGTTTTTACGAAAGAAAACCTATGTTGGAGGTTAGAAATCGCATGTTATAGAGATATAAACATCGTTCTGGAAGTTCCTTTCACATGTAGAGGTTGAACCACGAATTTACATTGGATTAGAAGTAGAAATTCTGGAAAAAGAATGAGAAGAATTAAGTTAAAGAAATTTTTAGGGTTCATGAGAATTATATTAATTTTGGCCCTTTTAATCCATGATACTTGATGAAAACTCGCATGCCTTACGTAGAATATTGTTCATTTGGGTTTATAATGATTGTGGTATTAATTTCTGGGAGTTTGGGAGTTGAAAACTTGGATTTGGATGATTTTGGATGATAATTCCCGTAACTGGTATTCTGCAGTTTTCGCCATACCTGCTTGATCGATCGATCGAGCCAAGAGCTTCGATCGATCGACCCCTTTCTATCGATCGATCGACACCTCCTGGGAAAAACTAGATTTTTCCTTACGTTGACCTAATCCGATTAAATGCGTAATAAATCATGACTAATGTTATTAGAACATAATGTAATATAAAAAGGACCAGTAGGGTCAAGGTAAACCCCGTTTAGTGGAACTTTAATGAAATGGGAAAAATGAAGGGTAAACGGGAAAGATTCATGCCTAAGAAATTTAATGTGTGTAGATTTAATAATCGAAATGTCTAGGAGTTGGATTAGAAGGTATGAGAGAGGGCCTACTGAATTTGTACTTAGCTAAGGAAAATACTTCGAGAGATGAGAAGTGAGTTGGAATAAATTAAATTTCGAAAATAAAAATGAATAAGTTCGTATACGAAATAATCGAATAAAAATGTACTAAGGATGGAATAATATAATGTTGGGCCGTAGGCGTACTTAACTTATGAATGTGAATAGTTATATATCTATATGACTCTATGACTGATCATATATTTTATTTGTGTGTAAAAATCATGCCCGCGCTACTTGCTATCCCTGAGGTTACCGCGCTGGGACAGTCTTATCTCGATGGGACCTTTATGGGGGATATTGACTCGTACCCTAGAAGATAGGAATCCTTGGTACAGGCTATTTGATCGATAGTCAGACGGTCCTAAGAGACGTGAGGGTATGTGCTATCCTCTTAGTGACTTGGAAACTATGCTTCGCCTCATTTTGTATGTGTTTTGTGTTAATTCAGTTCGAGAGTGATTCCGAACTAGTATTTCCCTTAGTATGAGTGATACGGGCACTGGATAGCAGAGTATGCCCGCACCATAGATTTTATGTGGGGTGCTGTTAGAATATATATATTATATGAGTATCTAATATATATATTTAAATCTGGAATTTGGGAACTACCTGCTGTGATTATGGTATGTAAGAAAAGAATAATTATTTCAACTTGGGAATAATTGTTTGAAAAGTATGATATATTACTGAGGAACTTTATTATCATATAAGGCTTATGTAAGAATTGTACTGTTAAATAAGATTAACCTCCTTAACATTTGAAATCGTCAACTTGAAATCTTACGAGTAACTTAAGATAAAAGAAGTTAAACTGTTGGGGAGATTAGTGCGATAGTTGTGCACATTAGAAGAGAGGTGAGACGTTCTCAAGAGAGTGTCGTTACTAATATGTTGTTGCATTAGCCTGTAAACATTTTAAATACTTGCTAAACTAAATTTTTAAACTGTTTTACCATCGGGCTCTGACCCGTTTACTGTTATCTTTCCTCTCTTGTATATATATGTATATATTACAGGTGTCCAGCCACAGGGGCGTCTTGCATAGGATCCTTCGGAAGGAACGCGCTGCAGCTTAGGTGGGAGTTGCAGGCCTCTTGCTTAGACGACCTCATTTGTTGATTCCACTTCTAGTTCTACTTTATCTAGTTGGGCATGTGTCGCCCTTTTTATTATTCAGTTGGTTTTGTGATGGATTGTAATTCATTTACTTTCAGTAGTTTTACTTTGGGATTTATTACTGTCAGAATGTTTTCTTTGGTGGTTTGAAGTTGGGATTTACTATTGATAGTTAAATTCTGGCATGATCATTTATATCCTTGTTATTATTGTGTGACTCTTAAAATGTTAATTATCAAAGGTTTTAAATATTGGTTTTGAATTAAATTGGGAAATTAAAGTCTAAAAATGGTTTTGTCACTTAGCTTAATTTAATTAGGGTGTTTAATTGGAAAAGTTATATTTTTGCGACAGTGATGCTGAGAATGAACCAACCATTCACCTTGGTTATAATTTAATAAAGGACTGATCACCCGGTATTTAATTAGGCGGGGTGTCACAGTCATGTGGTGTGACCTATGAAGCATGGACACGTAATACGTGTTTCGACACGCGATACGCGATACGTGATTGGTCCAAAAACTAGGATACGACACGCTATGATACGTAATATATAACATATATTTACATATATATATATATATTAATGACATAAAACATATTTTTTCCGTAAAATACATTATTAAAGCATTATTAATATGAAATTAAGAAAATGAACCATACAAAACAAAATTTAAACACACTTTGACATTAAGAATCATAAATAAAGCAGAATCACCATCACATGTCGGAGCGTGTTGCGTGTCCGACTTGAGTCAAAGTTGACTCATGGCTTCCGGGAGAGTGTTCGTGTTTCATAGTGTCCGACACGACACATTGCCTTCTGAGAAATGTCCGTGCTTCCTAGGGTGTGACACAGTAATGGAACCTTCTAGAAGTTTCTATCATAACTATAATATCTATTCACTAAAATATGACAAGTGTGACAAAAGGCAAAAGAAATAAAAATTACAAATATACCCCCTCTTCATTATTTACATCATTCTCCCCCCCTTTGAAAGAGTGCGTCCTCGAACTTGAAATCTCAAAATTTGGAGAGGAATGGACCGCACAAACAAATTGAAAATTCTTAAGCATCATGATCTCGGTCAGCGTTGCATTTCTTCATATTTTGTGGCCCAACTCAGTTACGACTTCAATCGGGTCCATTCAGTCTTTAACGTGACGGAGCAACCATCCACCTGGATCGAAAACCATTATTGGAACTCGAAACCCTAGGATCGGAGCTTGACAAAGCAATAGACAATCTGCCGGAGACAAATTTCTTGTGAGGCAAGTCCACAGAACCCCTTTATTGTTTGATTTCATCTTTATCCTCTTCTCCTTCTTCTTCTTAGATGCTATAGCATCAAAACGGGTTGTGATTTGATGAACTTCACTCCTCTCTTCTTCATGTTCTTCTTTATATTTGATTGAGCCCTAGGGGCTGAATTGAGTTTTGAATCAGAGGGTTTTCTCATCCCCTTCCTTTTCTTTTTGAGGGGTTTTGTTGGTTTGGGCAGTGGAAGGATTGATTTATGGGATTTCGAACAAAACATTTAGGATTCTTGTTTGTTGCAATTAGGGTTTGTGAGGTTCTTTAGGGTTTAGGGATGTTGTTTGTTAGGGTTGGTTTAGATTGGGGCAAACCTTGAACATTGGAATTAGGGTTCATGATTGTAAGGGGTATTGATGGAGAAGAAGAGAGACCTTGCAATCTTGATTGTAAGGGGTATTGGATGGCTGCCATTCAATCTTCAGAATTGGACTTTTAATTTCTCTTCTTAAAAAACATTAATGGACGTGCAATGGGAGGACACACACACCAAGGAGCTCACCTCGCTTTAATACTAATTTGATGCAAACACCACCAATTGGATTCAAAGAAGAGAAACACAAGCACAAAACTGAAAATTATTAACAAGCCAAAGATATCTCTTTCCTATGGGGAATGACTACATTTATAGGCATTGGGCTTCTAGAAGGTGCTAGCTAAGTATGAGTTATAATGTGGTGTCATCTATGACAACACTAATGGAACCTTCCAGAAGCTTCTATCCTAACTATAATATCTAATCGTTACAATATGACAAGTGTGACAAAAGACAAAAACAATGAAAATTACAATATTACCCCCCCCCCCTTTTACTATTTACATCACGAGCATTTTTAACATTTGGCATTGGCAGACAGTTGAGATTGTTTCAAGCTTCGACTACAAAAGTACCTGAACAATAATTACAAAAATTTTGAAAAATGGAAGGCTTAAAAATCAGTAACTAGCATAAATGCACATTTTTTATGGGATTTCCATTCGGTATCTCATTCTCACTCAAACCGATTAAACTTGTCCCTTTATCTTAGTGAAATTTATAGCACAAGAAGAGGAAGGCATCTAATGAACATATTTGTTTGCTGTTGAGTAACTAGATAACTAAATCAACTATTTAAAATGTTATAATCTATATTATATATAGAAATGCTAAATTTTTAAACACGTATATGTAATTGATTCATCATCTTTTCATAAGAAATCATTGAAAAGGTAACTTACTAATTCATAAATAAACATAGGGTTGATAAATACGATGGAGAGCCAAATTGTGGCTGATACAATATATTGAAAATTTTGGCCTGGATCCAAAATGAAATAGCCTTTGCCGATCAACAGACCCCCATTTGAATGAAAAAGTATATTATATTTTCGTAGTTTTAAATTTGATTGATGAATTATGTTTCATATAGAAAACTGATATAGGTAAATATTAATACACAATATTATTACAAACAATATAGGTATTAAAAGTGAGTCCTAGTCATATTAAATATACTTTGTTTAAAATAGGTTCAATTTCAGTTAAATCATATTATATATATATAGTGGGTTTAAATTTGAGCCAAAAATATGATCTAGTTTTAATATCAACTATAATCAAATTCTCGTGAACTCATTTGATAGTTTTGAATTATAAATTTCTTTAAGCCATCATGCTATATTTACAAATCTTTGATATAAATAATTTCATTCAATATAACAGGGTCACCAGCCAGCAATCATATTAAGATTTGACAAATCATCATCAGTGGCATAAAATACTATCCATAAATAATTTATGTCCCATGTCAAAGAAAAGGCACATGAAATTTGATAACGGGGAATGCAATTCCTAGCAATCAGATCTCATTTCAGATGCCCAAGTCCCGTGATCCAAAGGAAGTTTAAAAATAGTAGAAAAGTATCATAAACGATAATAATGTTGATGAACAACCATTTCTTTAATACACTGATGATGCGAGAAATCATACATATAGCATTCACAACCATCATATCAAGTATAAAAGTATAAATAAAGCAAGTAAGAGGAGAAATACATATGATATAGAGTAGTTCGACTATAAAAATGAGCATACGTCCACTTTGTTGCTTTACTCTCATTATGTATGTATAATAATACAAGATTGTGATGTCATTAGAGGAGTACAAGAGGGGTAGAGAGGAGAATACATGAATATAGTAAAGTTGGGCAGCCAAGGATGCGGCCTCTAAGGCAAGTCTTCAAGTGGTTGCGGCCAAGTAAGCCCCAAGTGTGCGGAAACTTGTAGAGAGAGGTAGGGTGGAGATTTTGGCAAGGCTCCGCCGCCAGATCCCTCCTATTTGTGAGGTGAGCACTTCTATTTTTAGAAGTCAAAAGGAGGTGTCACGTGCACGGAGCACGTGACATGTGAATAAGTTGTACGATCGTGAAATCTTTCTAGAAGTAGGACAGTTGTCAAGTGAATGATAACATGCTAGTATCCGCAGCAAGTTGTACATTGTGGAAGGAGCAAGTGGCCGCGGCCTGTTTGAACTCAGGCGACAGCGGCCTGTCTGTTCCCAGGCAACGGTTGGTGTTAAATGCTGACCGCGACCTGTCTATTCCCCAGCAGCGGCCTTTCACATAATCTCTGCGACAAGTGTTAGCATTAGGGCATATCAATAAGCCCCCAAGCCTCAGTGCCAAGAGTTGGCGAGTTGGGGCTGCAGCTGTGTTCTATGCCCTTGGCCGCAGTGTTTTTGTTCTTGTCCTGCAATGTGTTCTATGCCCTTGGTCGTGGTGTTTTTGTTCTTGTCCTGCAACTTGCCTATTTCGAACGCGGCTGGGTGCCACGGTCATTGACTTGCGACGCTTCACCTTCCAGCGCCTCTAATATAAATGAGAGGGCGCCGAGGTTTTCATTACCTTAGCAAACTTCTTGAGAGCAAATCGTGGGCAAAACTCTTGCGATTTGACTTCCCAGTTTCCGGCGATTTTGCGTGGTGGTTTCAAGGTTATGTAAGGCAGAGCAAGGTGGTTTCTCCAGCTAATTTTTCCAGGTAACTCTTCAAGTCTTTCTTTCTTTGTACCTAAATTTTCATACTGAAATTTCCATGTGTTTTGAATCTCTGCATTGTTTGAACTTGTCTAAAACTAGGGTTTTCGATTTTAGGGGTGAATTTTTGGGTTTAAAACCAAATTGGGTTTGATTTGATGAAGTTGGGATTTTTCTGGGTTATTGACATGCAATTCTAGGTTGGAAATGATAGGGTTTGGTATTTGTTGGTAAAATCATTGCCTAGTCCCCATATTGGATATTTGTTTTTAGCCTTCTTGGTGTTCTTGGCCAAAACCCTAGGGTTTGGGGCTTTAAATCCTTGAAAGCTAGGAATACAAACTGTTTACCAGTTTATTCCCCGGCCGCAACTTGATAGTAGATCTGCATTAGCTTGCTGCGGCCTCCTTTCAATCCTTGTTTTCCTAAATTTCCCCTGGCTGCAGTCATTTAGTTGGCTTGAACTGACTGATTGCAACCTTTAGTTTTACCTTATTTCCAAAGTCAAAATTCCCTTTGGTTGTAGCCTGTCATGACCTTTAGGTTAGATGGCTACGGCCTTTAATTTGAACTTGATGCTTTCTGCGTCCATTTGCTCCATTTCTGGTATATCCTTGTGGCTGCGGCCACTTCATTTTTCTTATAAATCTTCTTCATTTTAAATCTTTACATAGTCGTGGCCACCTCAATAACCTTCCGATCAAAATGGCTGCAGCAACTAATTGCGGAGTCCTTCTGTTTTTCAGGTCCTTATCGCGGTCTTATACATTGGAATACTTATTTCTGGAAGAGGTACTTTTGTGTTCCTCCTCCCACCGTGCTCCACATAAAACCTCTGAAACCAATTGGCCTTGCAAACTCAAAGATTGCCCCATGTGTGTGATGATAGACTCTGACTCCGCGGACTCGTCTGATTGTAGGGATCCCAGGCAGCTAGTAATACAAATTGTATACCGATTTATCCCTCGGACGCAGCTTGATAGTTGATCTGCATTAGCTTGCTGCGACCTCCTTTCAATCCTTATTTTCCTAAATTTTCCATGGTTGCAGTCATTTAGTTGGCTTGAAGTGACTGACTGCAGCCTTTAGTTTTACCTTATTTTCAAAGTCAAAATTCCCTTTGGCTGTAGCCTGTCAGGACCTTTAGGTTAGATGGCTACGGCCTTTAATTTGAACTTGCCGTCCATTTGCTCCATTTCTGGCATATATCCTTGTGGTTGCGGTCACTTCGTTTTTCTTGTAAATCTTCCTCATTTTAAATCTTTACATAGTCGTGGCCACTTCAATAACTTTCTGATCATAATGGTTGCAGCAACTAACTGCGGAGTCCTTCTGTTTTTCAGGTCCTTATCGCGGCCTTATGCATTGGAATACTTGGGAATACTTAAGAGTATTTCTAGAAGAGGCACTTTTGGGTTCCTCCTCCCACCGTGCTCCACATAAAACCTCTGAAAACCATTGGGCCTTGCAAACTCAAAGATTTCCCCAAGTGTGTGACAATAAACTCCGACTCCGCGGACTCATCTGATTGTAGAGATCCCTGACAGCAATGGAGGAAAACACTCATTCAAGCAGCAATCCTCCTACCGAGGTAAATGCTGTGGCAGGAGTTGATACTTCTACTGTTGCGGCAGTGGTCAGAAATACTGAGGCCGAGCATTCGGACCGCGGCCAATCTTTCGAGAAAACTCCTGCGACACTTGACCACCGTTGTATCATGAACGAGGAGTGATAAGTGCCTTAGCTGAGGCCTTTGAGTTACCTGAAGGAACCATCTGCACACTACCATCCGCGGAGCAGAGGTCATGCTCCGCGGTCCCCAATGACGGTGTTTGCTTCCCTCTGCATGCTTTTCTCCTGGCTCTGCGGTTGTCGGCATCATGAATTTGCCCCTAACCCAACTTGACCCAAATAGCTGGAGGACCATCCTTGTTGTCATGGTCATTTGGAAAAACCGTTTTGACAAAGACATCTTTGCCGAGGAGTTCTTTGAATTTTACAGACTTAAAGAGAACTCCGTGGAAAATCCCTGGTTCTATTACTTTGGTCTGCGAAAGGGAGACCGATATCTGATGAAGGGAAGGCCTTCCAGTGTCAAAAATTATAAAGGCAATTTCTTTTTCATTTATGGGGAAAACTGGGAGACCCACCCCGAGGAAAATGAGGGAGAGAGAGCATTTCGGTTGTCGCGACAATGGGGTTGCCCATCCAAAGAAGGTAAACTTTTTTCTGCGGCTTTTATTTTTTTCTTGCATCATACACTGCAGCTTATCTATCTTAGTTTTGTATATTTGTCGCGGCACTTATTGACTCCTTGGTAAGTGAAGCTTTTACGGGCCTGAACCTCAACAGCAGGCAGAGGAAGAAGGTTGAGGATGTGAACCTCTTAAGCGAAGAAGAGAAAAACTTTCCTCGCAAAGTAACCTCGTGGAAGCTTTACAAATGAGGATACTTCCCAGCCAAGGGAATTCCAAAAATGATTGCGGAAGGTATCCCAGTTTCTTCTAAATTTTTGTCGCGGTCTATATTTTGTACTTAACTGATTTCTTTTTCAGGTGGGCCGAGGAAATTGACCGTGAGCTGCTCATTACCCAACTTAATGAGATGGATGAGGCTAACCTTGGCCTCAACCAAGCCCCCGGAAAGAAGGGGAAGAAGAGGAAGAGGGCACCCAAGGAGGTGGCCCCTGAGGTTGAGAAGGAGCCAATTGTTGCTGCTGATAAGGAACCAATTGCTACTGCTGGGGCTACTGAGAAGCCTCAAGTCATTAAGCCCCAAGTTGACGATGACATAGGGGAGCAGCTTGCTGCGGCAGGCCTTATGGCAGAAAAAGGTGAAGTCAGAAAAAGGAAAGTGCTAGGACTACCTCCTTTGAGGCTGGCAAAAAGTCCACTACCGCAGCACTTGAAGCATACAAGATGGATGCGGACTCCAAGGTCAATGACGCAGTAAAGGCCAAAGATGCAGCTAAGGAGAATTTCAGGCAAGCTACGGAAGCCATAAAGATTGTTGAGGCCAAGGTTGTGGAAGCAGCGAGGCCACAGAAATACAGGGAAAATTAATTGTTGCGGAGGCAGATCGCCAGAGGCTTCCACAACGTCATGTTGATGCTGAGGAAATGAAGAAGAAAGATGATGAGCATGTCACGGCCTTGAAGAAAGTTGTCTATGATGTCGTGGCCTCATTCAAAGTCTCAAAAGACTTTTATTTGATCAATAATAAGGCATATCTGGCTTCCAAGAGTTTAGGCACAGGGTGGTTAAAAACTTCCCAAAGTTAAGGATAAATTTTTTGCCTGGAAACTCAGTGATGCCAAAACACATGGAGCGCGTGGCTAAACTAAGGGAGATGGCCAGAAAGCAGCTTGAGGAAGCTGCAGCTGAAGATGAAGAAACAGAGACTGAGGATTAGGATGAAGCAGATGATGATGCTGAAGAGGACGCGGCCTCGTAGTCTCATTTTTCTTTGCCTTGTAATTTTTGTATTCTGCTTGCCCTCCGCGGCTTTAAACATTGAATTTAATTCGCATGTAACTATTTACGTCTGTGGCCATATTTTTAATGAATGCCAAGATCTTTTCTTTAGTCATCTCTTTTGTTGACTTACATCTAAATGCATGTAGCGCTGATTATTGAACAGGCTGCAGCCTTTTATTGCTTAATCTTGAATGCTTGTACAGTAGCTTTAGACACAAGTAGTAACCTTCATAAAAAATTGGCTACAGCCTAAAAGGCTGCAGCCCTAAACTTCAGATGTTTGATTCTTCAGTCTTCATTCTTTAAATGAGTGACGCGATCATTGCCAAGATAGTTGGGTGTAAAATTACCTTTCCGTGGTCTTTAAAACTTGGTTAAGCCCTTATAGAATTGTTGTCGCAGTGATGTTGGTTTGTTGTGGTTTATTGGGAACAATTTCCCTTGCCGCGGACATCAATGACATTGGCCCACCCTCCTGACTTTGATTGCGGCTTCTTTCATAGAGCTGGACCTTTTCTTGCTTTGGGGGCATTTTTAGGCCTCCCCAGGCTAAATTGTCAATAAGTCACCCACAGCTATACGGGTATTTTTAGGCCTCCCTAAGCTAGGTATTATCAAGCCTCCCCAAGCTAGGTATTTTTAAGGGCCCCCCCCCCCCCCCGACTAGGTTGCCAATAAGCTACTCAAGGCTAATAATGAGTATTAGGAGCCCTCAAGGCTAATATAAGAATTCCGTATCTTTGAATGCTGAGAGTGGGTATTATGAGCCCCCAAGGCTAATATAAGCATCCCGTAGCTCCGAATACTTTTGCGATGTGAGGGGTGTTATAGGTCAATTAAGGTCGTCACCCCTTCTCTATAGACTCTTCCTCCCGTAATAAATAATCTTTCGAGATAATTGGTCATTTTCCTTCGAAATTTGTTTAAGACAAAGATCTTTCATAAGATTTTAGATGAGGAGATCAAGAATTGAAGTATGACTAAATCCATCATTCATATATACATACATATATATACATGTATATATATATACATGTATATATATGTATATATACATATATATATGTATACATATATATATGTATACATATATATACATATACACATACATATGTATGTACATATGTATGTGTATATGTATATATACATATACGTATGTATGTGTATATGTATATATACATATACGTATGTATGTGTATATGTATATATACATATACGTATGTATACATGTACATGTACGTATACATACATATGTATATGTACGTATACATACATATGTATATGTACGTATATACATACATATGTATATATACATATATATACATATGTATGTATATATGTATATATGTATATATGTACATATACATATAATGTAATATATACATATATTACATATACATATAATGTAATATATGTATACGTACGTATATGTATACATATATACATACGTATATGTATACGTACGTATATGTATACATATATATGTATATAAATACGTACGTATATGTATACATATATATGTATATAATGTAATATATGTATATGTACGTATATGTATACGTATATACATACGTATATGTATATGTATATGTATACGTACGTATACATATATTACATTATATATATATACGTATATATATATAATGTAATATATGTATACGTACGTATATGTATACATATATTACATATATATACATAGGTATATGTATACGTACGTACGTATATGTATACATATATATATATGTATACGTATATATATACATGTTCCTCTTCTTCAAAGGCATGGGCCTGTCCTTACATATATATATACATACATATATTACATATATATATACATACGCATACGACTATTGAAGATTGACATATATATATACATACATATATGTATACGTACGTACGTGTATATACATATATATATATATACATACATATATGTATATACACGTACGTACGTGTATATATATATATGTATACGTTATATATACATGTAATATATATATATATGTATACGTATATATATACATGTACGAATATACGTATATACGTATATACACGTGTATATACGTATATACACGTATACGTGTATATACATATATACACGTGTATATACGTATATACACGTATACGCATATGTACATATATACACGGTATACACGTATATACACGTATATATGTATATACACGTATACACATATGTACATATATACACGTATACATATATACGTATATATGTATATACGTGTATATGTATATATACATATACACATATATACATAGATATATATACATATATACATATATATATATATATATATATATAGAGAGAGAGAGAGAGAGGCAGGCTCCTGTGCACACTAAGTTTGCACATTACTTTTTTAAAGTAGTAAAAAAAATATTTTTGAGTTGATTTTTTTTGTGTGATATTTAAACATTTCAAGGAACCCATATAAAAAAAATCAGCTCAAAAAAACTTTTTTTTGCTAGTTTTAAAAAATCGGTCAAACTTTCTATGCTTTTAAGCACTTTAAAAACTGCGAAAGTTTGACCGATTTTTTAAAAATAGCAAAAAAAGTTTTTTCCAGCTAATTTTGTTTATGTGAGTCCGTTGAAATGTTAAAATATCACATAAAAAAATTGGTGTGCGCCAGCACTCAAAAATATTTTTTTACTACTTTAAAAAAGTAATGTGCAAACTTAGTGTGCAAACTCTATATATATATATGTATTTTGTTAGTGAAATACAAAGCTCATACATAAAACTACACTTAAAGAGTTTCACAAAAACAAGAAAAAAAATGTTTGAAGGCAAAAACTAGGCATGTGGTCTTTTAGTTGTGGGCAGCAGCCTTTATGAATCGCTGGAGCATTCTCTGCCTAACAAACCTCTCAATCTCATTTTTCAAGGCAAAGCAGCTGTTGGTGTTGTGACCGTGGTCTCGATGAAATTCACACCATTTGGCCCGGTCCTTTTTATCTTGCGGGGACTTGAGCTTCTTAGGCCACCCGATCAGTTTGTCCTCGGTGATGCTCTCTAGGATGTCTTCAAGACCGGAGATCAGATGGGTATAGTTCTCGTAAGTTCTTTCTGGCTTTGGTTCCTCCTGCTTCCTCTTCTTCAAAGGCATGGGCCTGTCCTTATCTTCAATAGTCGCGACCTTCTGTTGGGAGGTAAAGGCTGCGACCTCCAGCATCATAACCCTTTGTGCCAGGAGGTTGATCTGGCCTTGGAGTGAGGCCTAACTATCGTAAAGGTGGTTGATGTAGTTCAATGGTTGAGCAACATCTTCATTCTACTGCGAACCTGACCTAAAGCTTCCTTTCTAACTTCTGCTATGTCAATCTTTAGAAATATACTCGGAGATGAAAACAGTGGTGAGAAGACCCATAACTGTAATGAAAAAACCAATGTATGGTCACTGGGATGGAGCCTTTGTGTGACTGGTTGCGGCCCTTTCATGTGCAAGTGGACAGCTGTAGCCTTGGAAGGCAGACAAGGGCTAGGTCGCGGCTTATGATGCACGTGAGACTGCTGCCGTGGCCTCCCCATGGAATCATTCACCAGAGTTCAATTCTGGGCACAGCTTATATGCGTGGGCTCCTTTCTCAGGTTGTGAACAGAAAAGTTAGTGAAAATATGCAACCTGCCGTATTGAGTGTGCGGCCTATGGGCAATCATCCTACCAAGCTGCATCCAGCAAAGAGGCAGCGTTGCCTTACTCTAAAAAATGGACCCAAAACTTGGGTTTCACCCACAAAACTAGGAGCCTGCCTACCAAAGACGTAAAAGGTTAAGTGCAATATAGCACAATCTTGGCAGTGAAAACCCAAAGCATGGAGATAAGAATAGAACTAAATAGATGAGTGCATCCCTAGTTACCCACCTTTATGAGGTCATGGTCTTTTGTGTTTTCCAGCATTAACTAGATAGGGCAACATCATTGGGGTATAGAGAACAGATCTAAGGCCATGGAAAAAGAGCTAAAAACAGATCTAAAATAAGGAACCCTCCTATGGAGTTTACATGTAAAATACGAGCTTAACAACCAAAATCTCACCCATGGGATGATGGCAAATAAGGTGTTATAAACCCGAAACAAGAGAAAACTAGGTTTAATACCTCGTTTCCCACAAACGGCGCCAAAATGATGATGCGAGAAATCATACATATATCATTCCCAACCATCATATCAAGTATAAAGTATAAATAAAGTAAGTAAGGGGGCAAATACACATGATATAGAGTGGTTCAACTATAAAAATGAGACTACGTCCACTTTGTTGCCTTACTTTCATAATGTATGTATAATAATACAAGATTGTGATGCCACTAAAGGCGAATAAGGGAGGTAGAGAGGAAAATACATGAATATAGTAAAACTAGGCAGCCAAAGATGCAGCCTATAACGCAAGTCTTCAGGTGGTTGCCGCCAGGTAATCCCCCAAATGTGTGGAAGCTTGTAAAGAGAGGTACGGTGGAGATTTTGGCAGGCTTCGCCGCCAAATCTCTCAAACTATTTGTGAGGACACTTCTATTTATGGAAGTCAAAAGGAGGTGTCACGTGCACGGAGCACGTGACATGTGGATAAGTTGTACGATCGTGGAATCTTTCTAGAAGTAGGACAGTTGTCAAGTGAATGATAACATGCTAATATTCGCGACAAGTTGAACGTTGTGGAAGGAGCAAGTGGCCGAGGCCTATTTAAACCCAGGCAGTGGCTGGTGTTGAATGCGTGTTAAACGCTGGCCGTGGCCAGTCTGTTCCCAGGCAGCGGCCTTTCACATAGTCTCCGCAGCAGCAGGTGCCAGTATTGGGCATATCATATACTATTCATTTAAATAGAGGAGGATTTGGAGGTTATTTTCAGTGTGCACATAACTTTACTGTAATACCCTTACCTAATGACAATAATTACTCATTTAACAACTATGCACTCTCAGCTAAAATAACTCAATATAATATTATAGAGGACAATTTAATATGTCTAAGAGATACAACGAAAATAATGGTTGAGATTCAACAAAATAATAAAAAACGGCTTGGATCATTTCTCCATGTAACCTCCAACCATTCTCCATGTAACCTCTTCCATGCGTTACGAATCGTCCCATTCTGAATATCTCTAACTCATCATCCCTTTTAGATAACAAATGCAAATCAGCATTAAAGGCTTAAGTGTTTAAATTAGCTAACGAAAGAATACCAAATATATTCAATTTAGGTATATTAAAAATAAACCTTGAAATATATAAAAGATAAATTCTAACACTATGACATTACAGATTAAACTTATAATATAAATAATTGTGCTCTAAATTCGCAAAAACAACCTTATTTTTCTTTTAAATTACATGATGACAATGAGCATGCTGTATGTGCAGACTCCACTATAGACACGAAGCGTGCTATTGCCACGGGTCGGCAAGTTAATAAATAATACACACTGTTATATATTTTTCTAGTTGCATGGAAACCTCTTTTATATAAAATCTCTTCAAATTCCACATTTTATCTATTATCTATTAATTAAGGGAGAGAAACACGTCGCAATTATTTTTAGTTTGCATATAATTTTACTGTACTGCCATTAACTTATCACAGTAATTACTATTATCTCAAAACTGCAGACTACTATATATTTTCTATCAATTATTAATAGGACGCACACATTGGGTAGATGGTGTGAAAATAAACCTTCAAGAGAAATAGTCGACAAGCAAGCCTTCTCCATTGTCAATAAAGCAATCCATTTTGGACTCAGCTCTGGTTTCTCCACTCTATTATCATCTCCATCGCTTGGCTTCATTTCCTTAGCATTAACGAGTATTTCCTGAACCTTGAGCATAATTGCAGCTGAGGTGGCATCTAACCCTTTACTTTCTTGTGAAATGGCAGCATCCTTGCGTAATGATAAAAGCTTAGAGCCAATGGTTGGTGCTTTATCCTTAGTGGCATCAGAAGTGAGAGGTTTTAACAATTTTATTAGAAAACGAATGCAACTGCTTGAATCCAAAATGTGATCGTCTTGACCCTGAAATAGTAAAATTTTGAAAAGCTTTAGGCTCTGATAAGAAGAAAAGGAGGGTGTAACACAAGAAAAAGGGAAATAATACATTTTCAGTTATACTTGAAACTAGTCAAAATTGTTTTCTAGGAAACAAACATTTATGGCTAAAAATAAAGGTAGAAGAGAGAACATGATAAGATGCAATCAGGCTTTTCAACAGGAAAACAAAATCTAAGAACAACAAATATGCACAAGAATATAATTTCAACATGCCACGATATATCTTTTGATGAGATAATACACATTGCCCTTTTTCCCCGCTTCAAACATGAATTAGACCTTTTGAAACCAATGTTCTAATTGGGCACAATTGAGGAATAATTTCCAAAAGTTACTATGACTCAACTGAATTGGATAAGATAGGTCCAAAAGGTTAATTCATCAGTCATGAGAATATTATATCGAAAGGCGAACTAGTATGAGCTTTGAAAAATATTTTGTATGGATTGAAAACAACAAAAACAACATCATAAATATATAGTTAAGAAGAAGAGGCACTTAGTTTTAGGTATCAAAATAAACTGTTTCTTATTGAAAGAAGATGGGGGGGGGGGGGGGGGGGGGGGGGGGGGACGTATGGTAGTTAAATCATGTACATACTAGAGTTTCATACCCAGATTATCAAGAGACTTACATCATTGGTCAAAATGAAGAACAGAGCTGCAGCAGCCAAGTTGCTAGGTGAGTCATCGAAGCTAAGGCCCAAAATAGCATCAATAATCATTTTGGCAGTCCTGAAAACGAGACCTTCAGAAGTTATCATATACACTAAGAAACAAGAGACAATCGTTTAAGTTCTGGCAATTAAAAAAAAAAGCGGAAAGAAACAATACGTGTTTAATATGAGATTAGTATTTATAAGGGTTAAACAATATTTAGTCACTCATCATAATACCCATTAAATAATTTACAAAAAGCCACTTAACCAGAGGCGGGAGGTGGGGCAGAGGTCCCTCCTGAGATTTTCGAAAAAATTTACCGAGAAAAAAATTTAGGTAAATATTTAAAGGTTTTCGAAACTTAAAGGGTAAAAACGTAATAAAGTTTAATTTGTTTAACCTAAAGACGCGTGTCACTTGTTTTTTTTTTCATTTTTCACGGTCGTTCCTTCTTCCTTCTTCTGTTCTCTTTCGGTTAAACTCCCTTTCACCATTAATAACACTCCTTCCTCTCCTCATTTCTCAAAGCTCCCTCCGGCCATGAATCACAGCATCGGCACCTCACTCCTTTCTCCCTCTTTTCTCGCTGGTTGGAACTCAACAAGGCTTGGGCCTGCTTGATCTTTTCTCGGCGGATCGCCACCACCGTCTTCAGCCGGCTCCTTCTCCTATTTGCTCCTTTCTCCGGCTCCGGTCAGCTGGTATGATATGAAACTTCCGATCATTCTTTTTTTTTTTAAGGTTTGAATTTTGAATGATTCACTTTTTTTATTCAGAATTTTTTTATCTTGGATATATGGGGTTATTAACTTATAACCTATGTTGTTCCCATTTTTTCCAGTTTATGGTGTTTAGATTAGTTAAACTATGTTGATGTTTAGATTAGTTAAACTATGCTGATGTTAAGACTAGTTAAAATAACTGCTAATGTTTATAATCTTTAGAGAACTCCTAAAAAAACTAGTTAGTTTAACTATTAAATTGTATTTTTAGGCAGTCATGGAAAAATATTTCAAATGAAAAAGAAGTTATTCAGTTTGGTTAGATTCATTTAACGTAACATGTTAGAATAAAACTCGAATTAAAGCTATAATTTGTATAAAAGTCGAATTAATCCAAAAAAAATTGCCTCAAAGACTCCCGGCACCACTCGAAACTTTTGCCCCCGACCAAAAATCTTGGATCCACCACTGCTCTTAGCAAATAAGCCTACGTTCTTTATGAATTATTGTATGCACTAGCGGCACCCCCTTCTGGAGGAAGGGGTAGGGTGAGGATTAGTTGAGGAGCTTTTTGTTAAATGGATAGTGTGTTGGTTTAATTTTTTAATAGATAATATCATATGGGTGTTTTGTTAATTGGCCCTAGTTATAAAGTTACAAGGAGAGAAGTGTACAGATAAGAGTGATAGACCATTGCAGCTAAAACTCGAAAGGATTTGCAACCATCAAGGAAGACAGTCAAAAGACTTTAGGCCCTTCTTTTGGGGGGGATAGTTTTGCAATACGTGGAGAAATGCTTTGATATTGTAGATGGGTGTACTATTTTGACCCAAGTTATTGTTGGTAATGATATGCATAAGTTAAGTAGATATAATGATGGAAAGAGGGTGTAAATAGTGAAGAAAATATACCCATGAGTTGTTAAAAGGCGTCGCTGGTGCAGAGTCCCACATATTGATAACAAGGATAGCAAACTGGCTCGGCGTATCCTGGGGGGCTGGCCTCTCCTCAAGCCATCCAAGGCAAAATTGACCTCATCCTCATGCTCCATCATCTCCCCGAACTCCTGAGTTTCCATCAATGTAGCTGTAGCTGTAGCCCCCAAGTTTGATCTGGATTTCAATTTGGACTTCTTGGATTTGGGGATAACATTTTCCAAATCCGAATCGAAAGACCAATGAGACGAATCTTGGGAAGAGAAGGCGCCCAAACTATATATATCTTGAGGGCTTTCTTGGGATAAAGACTCTCCGAACCCCACCTCCGACTCCGAGCAACTACCTGTCGTGTTTCTACTCCGACGACCGTACGTTCTAACGATCATCTTTCATATATATTTCTATTTATATTTATATTTATTCACGGTGGGAGGGGTAAAACCGGAAACTCAATTAGGGTTATCAACACCAAGATCGTAAACTCAAACCCCAAACACAGATACCTTCTGCTTCCAGGCTACAGCCAACCAACAAACAAAGATTTATGAGGATACTTGAGTAATTATCTGTGTTCAATGTTCCTCAACGGAGACCTCACCGAAACCCAATTGTTATTGTAATTGATTCCATCGATATTCATACGCATTTTGGCCTAACCATGTCCGAACCCGCTAACCCGCCTACTTTAAACACCGCGATGGCAGGAGGAAAAAAAATGTTTTTTTATCTTAACCACTGCAATAATAGTGCCTATTTTGACTTAAATATCTAAAAAATGCACAATTACATATAATTTTCTACATTCTAATATCATTATTCTTTCGTTAAATACATTTAATTTATAATTTGATTTTATCCTTCATTTTATTTGAACAAAAATAATATTTTTTATCTTCTTCCTCAAATTCAACAACTCCTAACCCTATTTTCAAAAAACCCACTTTCTTTATTTATTCCCCTTCAATTAATTCAACACAATGCAAGGCAAATGCTCTCATAATAAATTATGTTTTGTAAAATTTTCAGTACAACTAGAGAATCTAGATTATTTTTTTGCAGTACATCAAAACAAATAGGGAACTTAAGTATTTAATCCCATCTTTTAAGCATGTTTTTATTTTTTTAATTGTTGGTCCTATTGTAATTATTATGCGACAAGTGTCATTTTCTGCGAAAATGAAGAGGGACGGTTACGGAGTAGTTGTAGACACTTTTGGGTGGTTATGGACTTACTATAAATTTAAAAATACATGGAAAGGAAGCTTAACAAATTTTGGGGGATGTGACTAAAGTAAAAAAAAAAACTAAAAGAAATATAATAAATTCTCACAAATTAAAATTTCTATTGAATTGCTCTTTGAACATTTTCCTTATGCATTTTATTTGAATACTTCATTGTTTCTTGGTATTCATTGCAATTGAAAGTAATATTGATTGATTCTCAAAAACTCAATTCTTACCATGTTATGGGAATGATAAGATGCGTACAACTCGGTCTAAGCCTACAATTTTAAACAGACTACTCTCAATAATTTGATACATGTTTATTAACACAATAATAATTCAATAAAAACATAAACAACCAAATATTTTTCGCATTCCTTTGCCATTAGCGAGGGTGAGCTTAGGAAGATCCGTCATTTTTTCACCTTAAGCTTGTTGTCACAACAAGGTATGAATTCCCTTATTTCTCATGTTACAATAAGATAAAAAAAAATAACAGTTTCCCCCTTTATCACTCCATCTTCCAGTCCTTGCATATCTCTAATTTGACTTGCTTTGTTTTTTCTATGGCGGTGGTTCCTATTTACTTAGGATTTTTTGAATTTTACAACTTATCATTTGAGGTTTTCAAAGCACAGGTGGTTTTTAGTGAGTTGGATTAATTAAAGGGGGGGGGGAATAAAGAAAATGAATTTTTGAAATTAGAGTTAAGAGTTACTGAATTTGGGAAAGAAGATGAAATGGGGAAGAATAATGGTATTTTTGTCCAAATAAGTTGAGGAGGTAAAGTTAAATTACAGATTAAGAGTTTTTTTTAACGGAAAAGTAATGGTGTTAAAATTTAGGGAGTTATGTCTAATTTTTCATCTCTAAAGAGTTAAGTCAAAATATGATATTATTGCAGGGGGCAAGTCAAAAGATCCTAAATAATATATGCAATTCTTATCAAAATATTCTTAAAATGCGCACAAAAAGTGACTTAAAAATCGACACGTCAACAGTGTTAATTGGTTATACTCATTAACATAACAAAACCCTTATCTCCTCCACGTGTATTGGATTAAAAAAAGGCTCCAAAAGGCAAAAGCTCTACATTGTTGTATATCGAAGAGCAGTATTATTTTCATACAAATCTCAAGCAGCTTCATTAAAAGATTAAAATGTAAGTTCCTAACATATTCATCATTTCGCATCATCTTTTGTTAATTTACTAAAGAAGATGATATTGTTGCGTTGTTTTTTATCGTACTATATGGAAAAAAAGAAAAGAAGTTCAAACATTGAGTCTAAAGCACCTTCATCAAACATACAAACATCTGATAATTCAAAATCTCATAATTGGTGAGTGCAGTCATTGAATAATTTGTTATTAGAGTTTTTATCTGGAATTATATTTTAATCTATTATTTTTCTTTCATTCCTTCTTAGTTATACATTCATATTACACTAATATTCATAATGTCAGACATTGACATTACATTGGATTGACGTTTTTATTTCGATCAACAAAATGAAATTGATTATGATTCAAGTTTTTTCATCATTTCTATTACTTCATCCTAGTATATAACATTGTGAAACCTCACTGCAGTTTAGTATTAAAAAATGTTAGTGTGGGTCAATATAAAATATACGTTGCGAAATAACAATGCAAAGTCAAAATTTTCATTTTTGGTAAGTGTATCAATTATTAGATACATTTACAATTACTCATAACATTGTACAATCAAATTATAATGGGAATAATATATAACAAAGGAGAAAAATCAAATTCTTCAAAGAAGCGGCATCAGTTTAAACAATTTCATTGATGAACAAGATTAAGTTTACTAATGAACACATAATTACATTGAGCCTAACCCCATCTTATCAAATATTCAAAGTGTTGCATCGGTGAAGAAATATGATTATGATATTAGTCGGCAAATTCAAACATATGACAGTAACCAGATAGGGTATTCGATTTGTGGGACTACATTGAAATTTAAAACCAATCATATGAAATAATTATTTGGCATCGAGTGTGGAAAAGTTAGTATGAAAGATTGTAGACATGGAATCCCGCCAAAAGACAACGAGCTCGTGAATAGGTGTTTTAATAATGATCAGTGGATAACATAACCAAACATAAAAAAATATGTATCAATTCGACACAAAAATATGACATTGAGGATGTTGTCAGGTTGACATCTTACTTAATATCAACTGCCCTATGTGCAACCTCGGTTATAACAACTATATGAGATTTTGTTGGTTGCGTAACTAAACCTTAACAATATTCAATATTTCAACTTGCCAAAGTAGATGCATGTTTTTATTATGGAGTCAATTACATATGGGCATCACCACCCTAACAGATTTGAAGAATTCTTGTTTGCTTTTATGGTATAAATCCATGTGTAATTTTTATGTATCTAATTTTAATTTTTTTAAATTGAAAATATACTAATAATGTTTTTACTTTTCAGCACTGTCTATATGAGAAAATTGCTATTGTCAAACCAACATATCCATCCGAAGTGTCAAAGTTTCTCAAATGGTTTTTAGACCTTGTTCACAACATATTAAAGAAAAGTGAAAGTCGAATTAGCTATATTCGACCGGAACAAGTCCCTAACTTTTTCTTTTCAATCAATAACATGTTAATGGATATATCAATATAGTATATTGCGATGCAATTTCATAATGAACTTTCTCATGAACACTTCGCAATGTAATTGCTCACTACAAGTTCGCATTGTCTCATTTCAATTTTCGCATTGTAATTTTTCATTGCAATATCCCATTATAATTTTGCATTGTGAAATATAATAATTCTGATACAGAAATATAACTTCGCAATTGAATTTCATGCAACTTTAAATGTACTCTAGTATTTTATATATGTAGGTTCTTACATCTTTAAATTCATTAAACACTGAACCAACGTCATATGAATTATTTAGTTGAGTCGCCATAAATCAAAGAAAGTTTATGCCGAGGGGCAAGAACAAGATGATTATGCAAATGATGTTGAAGATGAGAACGACTCTTATGAGGGTGTAGATGATTATGACAAATGTCATGCTGGTGGGGCTAAAGTGGATTATGAAAAGAACCCAATATGTGATTAGGAGTTTAACGTGTTAGCAAATTCACTCAAAGCATTGTATAATATAATAACTAAGAATGCAACAATTGTTGTTAAGGGTGACATACCAAGTCGTTAAAGGTATAATGGAATTGTTGATGGTAAACCATATCTTTGACATTGGCAACCCGCATTGCGTATACCTAATTGAAAACCAGATTGAGAACGAAGTTAAATAATTTCAGAATTCAAAAAAGGATGTTGGGGAGAACAAGTAATATAAGAAGCTTGAGCAACTTGATTTAAAATATAAAGAGTTAAAAAAGTCTCTTCTTAATCTGTAGGTCAAAAAATATGTAAGTGAATGCTATCGCTTAAGCTTTAAAATATAAGAAACGACAATAATGTACTTAAATTACATCATGAAGTTGATATGGACAATACCAAAAATCTTGAATGTAAAAACGATGATCTATTAACATTGTTAAGAGAATTACATAAAGAAATAGATGGGCAAAGCTTTAAATAATCAATTGAAATGGATCGAAAATATGACTTAATAAATAAGTTGAAAGCCGAAGTTCTTCATCGTGAACATAGGGACACAAAAGAGGAAGAATCCTATGTAAATAACTTGAAGGAAAGATTGGATGAAAGTAAATAAAGACTTGAAAAGACTGAGCATGATTTACAATCGGTTCTTTGTCAAGTGAATGATAGAATTAAGGAATTAGAAAGGAAGAAGTATGATTATAAAACACAATTGAAACATAAGGGCAAATTATTAAAAGAAACAACAACTACGTTAATTAATAAGGATAGTAAAATTAAGCAATTGGAAGAGTTATTAGATGCAAAAAAAAGGCCACAGCTGAATTTTTACGTAATTTAAGTGTTGAAAATACAAATTAGGTTAATGCCATACTCAATAAATATAAGCACGATTTATGGTGCAGTGAGGTTGAGATTTAGTCATTGAAATCATATATGTTCAACAACTCAATGAAGAGCATGCAAAATAAGTGTGAGCTCTTCAAAATAAAGTATTAGTTTTAACTCGGGAAGTTTTGAATAAATCAGTATAGGTCTCCTAAATACGAAGCTTAATGTTAAAAAAACTAATAATGTGATAAATCAAATCCTAGAAAGAAAAAAACAGTCAATAAGAGTGAGGTTACAACCATTGTTGTGAGGGTTGACGCGACTTAAAATGTGTCTCTAATTCGTGATAATTTCGATTAAAGTGCAAACCAGTCACGTAAGTAATAAACTCAGTAAGAGGGGGTCGAATCCTCAGGGAAATAGGACGTGGAACGTAACGACGATAGGTAAGACGGTTAACCCTAAACTGACTCTAGAAAAGAAAAGGTGGTGGATTTTGGAGTTTGATTTCCACTAAATAAATGCAAATTAAATTAAACTACTAAATTAAACTACGTGAGCAGAAGTAAACTAATGTGATTAACTAAGTATGAATTGAGAAAAATAGGTTGGTCTACAATCTCCCGAACCCTAGTACGTTTACCGAATATAAAACTAATTATGAGTTAATTAGTTGATTAAACCCGGTCTTTATTAATCTCAATCATTACATGTATGAGGATACTAGCCCATATCATACATAATCAAGAGTGAGAATAAAGCGGTGTCAAAATAGCTAACACGCGCGTCGCACTCTTAAACACCCCGGTTACCTATGGCAAACGAGGGTAAAAGTCGTACGACGATTGTGACTGCGACATAACACGATTCAATCATTTATTTAATTCAGGGAACTAATTTTATATTCATGCAAACCACATCGGGTTGGGTTCATGCATCCCAACCCTTAGAAGTCTAGCCTAACATGGTGCAATTAATTAAAATGATATTTTTTACTGTGCGTGTGATCAAAACCATTATGAAATTAAACCTAGATAAGAAATATAATCTAAGAACTTTTGGAAACAAACAAATCATACACAAATTAATCAATTCAGACACTAAGGAAGAAGAAGAAACAAACTTTACTGCAAAAATCTGAAATTAAAAATCATAAAGTTGTAAACTTGAGCTCCTATGGTTCTTAACTTCTTTCTCTCTCTAAAACTATGCAAAAAGGAACATCCTTAAGTCGCGAAACACGTTGGAATAAAATGACTACGTTTTTACAAGAGTTTGATCCATGCACAACTCTAATTTTGCAGAAGGATAATTCAAAAATTCGACAGACGAATCGATCCGGGCCAGGGACATCGGTTAGGTTTGCCTTATATAAAGGATTTTTCACCATCGGATCGGTTTTTCTTTTCTCAACATCGATTTGGTTCGTCATTTACAGAAGATTCACCAAGCACCAGACTGGTTCTTTTTCCACTTCATCGGTTCGGTTTGGTTCTTTTAGAACATATTTCTTCCTTGAGATTTTCTCTCAACTTCGAAGCTTTATAACATTAGATTCGGGACTCGAATTTGAATGTCGTTTCTTCCTATGTGCTTGCAGACTCGAGGTCTTCAACTTCTCTTTAGGATTCTCGTCCGAATTCCAGATGAAACTCTTTTGCCCTTTGACTTTTCTTCATTTCTCTTCGTTCTTTCTTTTGATTTCTTTCTTTCTTTGCGTGCACTAGATACCTGCAAAAATCGATGAAAAATACACGAAACTCAGTGTACTCGTTAGAAAATGTCAGTAGCAATGATATGAGATAAATCAACTCGAATTACATCACACAAAGTGTTAAAATGCTATAAATTACGGGGATAAATACGAAGAATTTGTGTCTAATCAAGGATGAAACAAAACCGAAGAAAAGATGTCAAGCCAATTGGTGACAATTCGTAGTTGAGAGGAAACGTAAACGAGCAAAAACACGTGCAAAGGGTGAAAGACTCTCGTAACAAATCAATCAGGAACCTCCACAACACTGTAAACAACTAGTTGAGGATGAGAACGCTTCTTTTGTAAAATATTTAATGTCATTCTTAGTTGACAATAACATTTGCAATGGTTTGACAATTGCAAACAAGTAGCTTCTTCAAAAAGCTTTACCATTGAATGACATAGGGTAATAAAAAATATTATTAAAGAATTATTTTATTACATTAAGTTATTGTATCAATTTACTAAATATTATGAAGATATAACATAACACTTATTTGGAGTGGTGTTAATGCAACATTATCTATTGATGACATATGTCACGTGATAAACAGGGGATGAGGTGTCAAGTAATGTGAGTATTGAAACAACGCATTCCATAATTGTGATTGAATAATGTTATACACTTTTGCAATGACATTTCACAATGCGAAATCACAATGATAATTCACAATGTGAAATTGCATTATTTCGCTGTGCGTTAGTATTTCGCAATGATAATATACACTACAATGAATTTGTAATTATTCGTTCATGATAAAATACTAGTTGGCTAACAAGTGCACATAATTGATGCATTTGGAGAGTTATTGTCCATAGAAACATAAAGGATATGATTACAAAATGAGAATAAATCCAATCCAGTTACCTATCAACTGGAAAAGTGTTATATAATAAGTGCACTATTTGGGGTAATAATAGTCATCTCAATGTATAATTAATACATTTATATACATGGTCAACAATATCTTATGAATATGCTACTTAATGGTATAATTAACCCATGTGATATACAAATGGTGCAAAAAATTAAGGGTGACTACACAGAGTTTCAGTATATACTGTACCAATTCACCACAATGAAGATGTAAAGAAGTGAACCACAAACATTAAGATGCTATGACGTGTGATATGGATCATGGTTTTTATTCAACTTTCTCCACCTGAAAGGAAAATGCAAAGAAGTGTACCTTAAAGACGCGACTGATGTGGTATGCATTAGTAAACAATTGTGTGATGTAACTATTGATATTTATGGATTACAATTAATCAGTTATATGTTTGTCAATAATCGTACAACTTTTGCATTGCAGATTCATTCATTCTATGACCGCGAAAAAGTAATTTAACATACAATCAATAACTTTAAATGAGAGATAAAGGAATGTCTCGGCCAACCGTAATACCAACACAAAATTTAAATGTAAAATTGGTAACGCGATAGTAAGCCCCCAACACCGCCGAAAAGTGATGAACAAATACCCAAAATTACTATATTTTTTTATACATTATTACAATGAAATATCAATGATTAATTACATTATTCGTTTTATTTATTATGTAGTGTGGATTGTGGAGTTTTTTTGCAAGTAAAATGTATATATATAATACAAAGTACAAAGAACACGTGGCATACCCCTCAAACATGCCAAATCAAAATAAAACAAATGAGGAGGTTCGTTGGCCATACCCAACTTTTTTTTTCGGGGGGGGGGGGGGGGGGAATTTGTGTGTATATAGAACAGTAACCGAACACTTTACAAGTACAAGAGAGGAAAAACCTCAAATCAAATAAGCCAAGGGGAATACCCCAAAAGCAAACAAAAAGATAATACATGGTGGGGCATACCCCTCCAAAACGTAATCAACCAAAACAAATACAATAAAACAAGGCCCAACAAGGGCAAACAAATCGCACCCCAATAAGGGGCACACCAAACAGACCTAGGCCCAAACCATGGCAGACCCGAACCCTTACAATCAACTAGTCGAGCAAAAACGAATCAGGTTAGCCCCAATACTAGCAAGCCATCTAGTTATCAAAGCTTCTTCTAACTTTCTTCCACTTCACCATTTTACATCTAATCATGAACTCAATCTCTTTCAACAAGGCATTAGTAGACTTGGCACCCCTATTGTGCAATATGTTGTTCCTTTCAATCCAAATGCAAAATATGCAGGTAGAGAAGGATATAATTCTTATCTTATTCAAAAAGGATTTGCCTTTGAAGTTGTTAGTAACCGCCTGTGACACCCCGCCTAATAAAATACCGGGTGATCAGTCCTATACCAAATTAAAACAGGAATCCCAGTTGGATCATCCTTAGCATCACTGCAGAAAACTTTTTAAAAACTTACTAACCACCTAGTATAAAAAAAACTGGTGCCAATTTTAACTTTTTAATTAAACAAAACAATACATGATGAAAAATATAAACCATTCACACAACTGAATGAAAAAGAACTGAATCATAATTACACAACATGCCGAATAAATCACCGGCCACCAAAGAAATAATCCAAATACAAATATTCAACATCTGAAAACTGTACCGAGAAGTCTGGGCGACAAGCCCTAAATAAAACTGAAACTGATACAAGATTCCTACTCTAGGAATGAATGAATGATGCGTCTAATCCAAACTCCTGCTAGCATCCACATATGCCGCAGCTCCGTGTCCCTGGAATAGAATATCAATCCTGGCGTCCCTGTGGCTGGACACCTAAAAGGTTTTGAAAATAGTTTTATAGCAAGGGTTAGAACCCAAAACATTTTGAAAATATTTAGCAAGTGAATTAACTGCAGTAATTTAAAATGCATGAATGCGCTTCATATTTAAGTTAGTGTCGCACTCCCTTGTGGACATTCTTACCCCTCCACTATTGTGAACACCTACCGGTTACCTTAACCCCACCTAGTTGTACTACCCCGTCCAACTAGTCCTGGTATAACCTTCCCTTGCCATACTACTCTAACCCGAGTATAATGATTATTGAATTATAAGTTATTTCACAATTAACTTAATTAACTCCTCTTAAATAGCAGCATATAACCGTGTCACAAGTTATATAAAGTAATTACATCACACACATATATCATACGCGTATCCATCCTTCCGAGTATACCCTCACCGGATGATTCCCTCTAGAATGCTATCTCACTAGGTGTGCTCACAAAACCTAGTTTTCCCCAAGTTAGAATCGCTCACCAACTTGGACCAAAATATACGAAATGGAGGCGGTCATATTCCTTCCCTGAAAGTGAGATAAATCCCTCACCCATATATACCGGACGCTATGACCTGGGGATATACTCGCCCTACTCCTCAAGCTAGGGGATTCACCCACATCGCGCAACCTCCCTTGATAGCATTAGAGTATATAAATTTAATGAATATCTAGTCACTGATATTTAGTATCACGCAAAATAAATACACGTATATATATACTATCACGACACCGTATATATATAATATAAATTCCGGCTTTACCGTATACTCAAAATCCCGTACACTGCCTGTAATTTCCTGAGTCTATGGTCCGACTCAATGTAATTAATTTTCTCACTTAATAATTTATCCTCTTCCCGAGTCTATGGTCCGACTCTAATATAATTAATTCACACCTCAATTAATATAATACTTTCCCCGAGTCTATCGCCCGACTCTAATTAAATTAATTAACACTCATATTAATTTAATACCAATCCGAGTCTGTGGTTCGACTCTAATACAATTAATTTACACTTAAATTAATTAACCCAAATTCTGAGTCTGTGGTCCGACTCTAATATAATTAATTATCACATTAATTAATAAGTACCCCTTCACTAGTCTACAATCCGATTCTGATAAAACTAATTATCCCATCCATTAGTTTAATCCTACCCGAGTCTACAAACCGACTCTAATCAAATTAATTAACACCCTTATTAATTTAATCCTACCCGAGTCTACAAACCGACTCTAATTAAATTAATTAATACACTCTTATTATTTTAATATTTTCCCGAGTCTATGTTCCGACTCCAAATTAATTACTCTCTCTTAATAATTAATTTAATACTTTGGTGTCACATAACCAACATACCCGGACTCGCCCACTTGGTCCATAATTCAATATTCACCCGAGTCTATATTCCGACTCAAAATTATTTAGTTTATCTCCAAACTTAATTCACTACCTTAGGGTCGCTTGACCAATATACCCGGATTCACTCACTTGATCCGTACCTCACTATTTTGGAATAAAATTTCTCAAATTTCATCCATTTAATGTCCCACATAAATTCATCCTAATCCCAATTACTTTCTCCCATAATTGCTAGGAATATTTGTTTCACAATTATCTATCACTTATTAATGTATGAAACTTAACTTTTAATAATTTTCCTCTTATATAATAATCTGGCCGAACTGCCCAGAATTTCCTATCATCGATCGATCGATGCCCCCGATCGATCGATCGACCCCTTCGTTACAGCTCTTCTTCCCCCCTGTTTTCCACCATTAACGAATTTCAAGGTTTTTAAACCATAATTTACCTCTAATCACATCATCCCATCCTCTACACATGGTCAATCTACATCCTACTCATCATAGAGATGATTAAGCTAATCAACCCCTCTAATTATCTCTTAATTTTCGAAATGGGTCTTTCTCACTAAAATTTAATTATCTGTTTTTAAATCCCAATTTCCAAATTCGATTTCCACTCTTTTATATTCTGAATTTCTCATTCAAATCATAAATACATATTCAGATTTCAATCACCCATCTAAATCTTACTTTGAATCTCATTCAAGTATTTCAAAAACAAAACCCCATTTTGTACCCATTTACACCCAAAAAACGGATTTACATACCCACATCACTATAATATAAATTGATTATCATGCTTTAAGAATCAAAAACAGTTAACCACTTGCCTGAAAGTGTTCGTAGTGTCTGATTCCGTTGGCGGAGTCCCTCAATTTGGCTCCAAAAGCTCCCAATTTGTTCTTGATTTGCTTTCCCCCAAATCCCCTCTCAAACCCTAGGTTTGGAGTTGTGTTGGCTGCTGATTTCCTAATCTCCCATTAGGTTAAAAACCCTTAATCCCGTTTTTCACCTAATGGGCTTAATTAAAGTGGCCCAACTCACCCCGTGTGGGCCCGACTATGCCCAAAAATACCCCGAGACCCAATTACTACCCCCGGGTACTCTTTTCTGACTATCTCGACCCATCCGGACTCAACCGCGCACTCAGAATTGGCATTCGAATTAATTTATAAAAATCCTTATCTCACACCCCATTAAGTCTATACCGACTCCCGGCTGGAATAAGTGTATACCTCGTCATTAATACTCGGAATGACGTAATTAAGTTAATATTATTCACTTAGTAAATAAATTTTCCTAAACCTTAACCATTCACTCCCCGATTAATATTTAAATATATATATTGCCATAATGAATTCAATTAAAATTACAACACACCAGTAATTTAAAATCCTGAATTAATTAAATATTAAATGCACAAAAATACGGGGTGTTACATACTTCCCCCCTTACAAAGGAATTTCGTCCTCGAAATTAAGATAAACCTAGTGTTCCAGTATTCACATATTACTCACTAGTCAAATGCCTCCAAGCCCGCTATATCTATCCCATTCGATTCTAACCATACGTTACACAAGTATGCATTTAACTTTACTAGGGCGCCCATATACCCTATACCCGTGCTTAACAGCACAAAATTTTCCTTAATTAACCCGGGTGCCCATACACCCTATCCCCGCACTCTACCGCACGAAAGTTACCCGACTGTGCTAGTCGTAACCCATAATATAACTTCGAACCCATAGTCATATTACATATATTTATACATATATATTTACTGCCCGGGTACTCAACCCATGTGCAACGTCCAAACATCTCCCCATAAATACTTATCTCTCAACACAAAAGTATATACGCCCTTACCCTTATGTTACCAAAGACAACATAATACCGCGCCCTTACTATCACTAGTCCTTGCGCAAAATAAACCCCTAGCTATCTCTCTCCGCTCAAAAATTAAGTTAACCACCCTGATTCACTTCAGTAAACATCCCCACTTACTGGGATAAAATGTGAGAACACAAAACCTCACTACGTGCTATTGCACCACGTAATACAATATATATACCCACCTATATATAGGCTATACGCCCTCTCCGGTGATACCTAGTACCAACCATACCCTGGTGTCGCGGACACCAAAATTTAACTCCACTATCCACAATATTTAAGTTCCATCGCTATCCAGCCGATGTTTAAAAAGTATTATCAGTCCTACTCCCATAATTCTCGAAAGTAGTAATTCCTCGCATAATTCAACCAATCACTCAGTGTACGCCTCCACTCTCCCATGAGGAACACTAAGGAACTCCGCTACCCTACGGAAAGTTTACCCATATGCTATGGCTGCTACCGCCAATGCACCCACTAAGTTCGACTCACCTGCGAACTCTAGTGAAAAATAAGTCTTATACTGTGACATCCTCTTTGTCACTCAACAATATACCCCCTGCCCCTAGGGTAAAATAATTACTTTTATACTCCAGCTGCAACGGCTGGTTCTCGATTTTCGGAGCAGCTTCTCCCTGCCCGAATGCACCCGTGATTTTTCTTTAGTGGCTGTACATTTAGGACCTCGTCCTGTAGTTGACCCCTGCCTCGCTTAAGGCAATATCTCTTCATGTGTCTCGCTTTTCCACAACTGAAACACTTTCTAATATGTTCACCCTGCCACTGATCCCTTCCATGCCAACCTTGTTGGAATTCCTGGCCATCCCGCCGATAGCCTCCAGTCCTAGATCGTTTGGCATGATTTCCTTGCCGAAAATCCTGCCCCTGATCTCCCCCAATCTTCTGCTGGGATACCCCACTGGTATTGTTCCCTTCTGCCTCATCCGACTGGTTAATCCCCACTCCCTTCCCGCTTCCTATCGCGTGGAAGCGATATTCCCAATAGTGCCGGAGTGTTGCGTTAATGACATCAATATAATCTACTAATGCTGAATTATCAATTTAATGTTGTCTGACTCTCCAGACTAACCCATCCATAAACTTTGCTTTCTTTCTCTTTTCCTAGCTTACCATCATCCGGTAAAAGTTTTGCCAACGAGTGAAATCTTCCTCGTAATCGACCACTGAATGGTCTCCCTTTGAGTCTCTTCACAAAATTTTCTCCTCATTTTGATCTCGACCGTTGAAGGAAAAATTACTTGCGGCCGAACCGCACTCAAAACTCTGCAGTAGTTAGTGTGTCCCTTTCCTCAACTGTGGTGATCGACTCCCACCACTGTAGCACCGCTCCCACTAACTAAAAGTGGTTAGCATTTACTTTCGTACCCCATCGCAATCTCCCATGCGTAGGTGACGCTGGATACCTCCCTTCCTTGACACGCTAGTACTACACCTGAACCCCCTCGCAACTCTGGTGGGTTCCTGCTAAAATAACCTCTCTTTCTTGCTTCCACCCTGACGACTCCGCGTGAGTCTGAACATCCGGTGCCACTAACACTTGTGGCTGATCCCGTGTCAAGTACCTTGCCGTTGTGACCACCGTTGCTCCCACTGCCTGTGCCACTATTTCAGTGACCTATGCTGCCCCAATCATCTATGGCCGTTGCTGTGGTAGCTCTTGCTCCTAACGAGCCTCCCCCGTCTCATCCCCCACTGTTGCCCTAGCTGCTCTCTCCTGGGCGTCGTCTGGAATGAGAACCGAATTGGTATGAGTTCACTTTCAAATATAAATTTCGCAGAAGAACGTATATGCGCATACGTATGAGAATACAACAATCCTATGATAGGGCTCTATATCAAAGATTGCTAAGCCGAAACGTGAAAAGCCGCACAGATCCTAAGGACACTAGAACCTGATGCTCTGATACCATCTGTGACACCCCGCCTAATAAAATACCGGGTGATCAGTCCTATACCAAATTAAAACAGGAATCCCAGTTGGATCATCCTTAGCATCACTGCAGAAAACTTTTTAAAAACTTACTAACCACCTAGTATAAAAAAAACTGGTGCCAATTTTAACTTTTTAATTAAACAAAACAATACATGCGGAAAAATATAAACCATTCACACAACTGAATGAAAAAGAACTGAATCATAATTACACAACATGCCGAATAAATCACCGGCCACCAAAGAAATAATCCAAATACAAATATTCAACATCTGAAAACTGTACCGAGAAGTCTGGGCGACAAGCCCTAAATAAAACTGAAACTGATACAAGATTCCTACTCTAGGAATGAATGAATGATGCGTCTAATCCAAACTCCTGCTAGCATCCACATATGCCGCAGCTCCGTGTCCCTGGAATAGAATATCAATCCTGGCGTCCCTGTGGCTGGACACCTAAAAGGTTTTGAAAATAGTTTTATAGCAAGGGTTAGAACCCAAAACATTTTGAAAATATTTAGCAAGTGAATTAACTGCAGTAATTTAAAATGCATGAATGCGCTTCATATTTAAGTTAGTGTCGCACTCCCTTGTGGACATTCTCACCCCTCCACTATTGTGAACACCTACCGGTTACCTTAACCCCACCTAGTTGTACTACCCCGTCCAACTAGTCCTGGTATAACCTTCCCTTGCCATACTACTCTAACCCGAGTATAATGATTATTGAATTATAAGTTATTTCACAATTAACTTAATTAACTCCTCTTAAATAGCAGCATATAACCGTGTCACAAGTTATATAAAGTAATTACATCACACACATATATCATACGCGTATCCATCCTTCCGAGTATACCCTCACCGGATGATTCCCTCTAGAATGCTATCTCACTAGGTGTGCTCACAAAACCTAGTTTTCCCCAAGTTAGAATCGCTCACCAACTTGGACCAAAATATACGAAATGGAGGCGGTCACATTCCTTCCCTGAAAGTGAGATAAATCCCTCACCCATATATACCGGACGCTATGACCTGGGGATATACTCGCCCTACTCCTCAAGCTAGGGGATTCACCCACATCGCGCAACCTCCCTTGATAGCATTAGAGTATATAAATTTAATGAATATCTAGTCACTGATATTTAGTATCACGCAAAATAAATACACGTATATATATACTATCACGACACCGTATATATATAATATAAATTCCGGCTTTACCGTATACTCAAAATCCCGTACACTGCCTGTAATTTCCTGAGTCTATGGTCCGACTCAATGTAATTAATTTTCTCACTTAATAATTTATCCTCTTCCCGAGTCTATGGTCCGACTCTAATATAATTAATTCACACCTCAATTAATATAATACTTTCCCCGAGTCTATCGCCCGACTCTAATTAAATTAATTAACACTCATATTAATTTAATACCAATCCGAGTCTGTGGTTCGACTCTAATACAATTAATTTACACTTAAATTAATTAACCCAAATTCTGAGTCTGTGGTCCGACTCTAATATAATTAATTATCACATTAATTAATAAGTACCCCTTCACTAGTCTACAATCCGATTCTGATAAAACTAATTATCCCATCCATTAGTTTAATCCTACCCGAGTCTACAAACCGACTCTAATCAAATTAATTAACACCCTTATTAATTTAATCCTACCCGAGTCTACAAACCGACTCTAATTAAATTAATTAATACACTCTTATTATTTTAATATTTTCCCGAGTCTATGTTCCGACTCCAAATTAATTACTCTCTCTTAATAATTAATTTAATACTTTGGTGTCACATAACCAACATACCCGGACTCGCCCACTTGGTCCATAATTCAATATTCACCCGAGTCTATATTCCGACTCAAAATTATTTAGTTTATCTCCAAACTTAATTCACTACCTTAGGGTCGCTTGACCAATATACCCGGATTCACTCACTTGATCCGTACCTCACTATTTTGGAATAAAATTTCTCAAATTTCATCCATTTAATGTCCCACATAAATTCATCCTAATCCCAATTACTTTCTCCCATAATTGCTAGGAATATTTGTTTCACAATTATCTATCACTTATTAATGTATGAAACTTAACTTTTAATAATTTTCCTCTTATATAATAATCTGGCCGAACTGCCCAGAATTTCCTATCATCGATCGATCGATGCCCCCGATCGATCGATCGACCCCTTCGTTACAGCTCTTCTTCCCCCCTGTTTTCCACCATTAACGAATTTCAAGGTTTTTAAACCATAATTTACCTCTAATCACATCATCCCATCCTCTACACATGGTCAATCTACATCCTACTCATCATAGAGATGATTAAGCTAATCAACCCCTCTAATTATCTCTTAATTTTCGAAATGGGTCTTTCTCACTAAAATTTAATTATCTGTTTTTAAATCCCAATTTCCAAATTCGATTTCCACTCTTTTATATTCTGAATTTCTCATTCAAATCATAAATACATATTCAGATTTCAATCACCCATCTAAATCTTACTTTGAATCTCATTCAAGTATTTCAAAAACAAAACCCCATTTTGTACCCATTTACACCCAAAAAACGGATTTACATACCCACATCACTATAATATAAATTGATTATCATGCTTTAAGAATCAAAAACAGTTAACCACTTGCCTGAAAGTGTTCGTAGTGTCTGATTCCGTTGGCGGAGTCCCTCAATTTGGCTCCAAAAGCTCCCAATTTGTTCTTGATTTGCTTTCCCCCAAATCCCCTCTCAAACCCTAGGTTTGGAGTTGTGTTGGCTGCTGATTTCCTAATCTCCCATTAGGTTAAAAACCCTTAATCCCGTTTTTCACCTAATGGGCTTAATTAAAGTGGCCCAACTCACCCCGTGTGGGCCCGACTATGCCCAAAAATACCCCGAGACCCAATTACTACCCCCGGGTACTCTTTTCTGACTATCTCGACCCATCCGGACTCAACCGCGCACTCAGAATTGGCATCCGAATTAATTTATAAAAATCCTTATCTCACACCCCATTAAGTCTATACCGACTCCCGGCTGGAATAAGTGTATACCTCGTCATTAATACTCGGAATGACGTAATTAAGTTAATATTATTCACTTAGTAAATAAATTTTCCTAAACCTTAACCATTCACTCCCCGATTAATATTTAAATATATATGTTGCCATAATGAATTCAATTAAAATTACAACACACCAGTAATTTAAAATCCTGAATTAATTAAATATTAAATGCACAAAAATACGGGGTGTTACACCGCCTCCATCTTAATCTCCTAGCTTCCCACATCACTATAGATTTGGATCCTATAAAGAACTCCATTCCAAACCTCAGCAGAATATGGGCACTCAACCATGAGATGACTGATACATTCATTAAAACAACTGCATAACTCACATGCATTGTTCTCAATTACCCCTATATTAATAGCTTATCTTTAGCAATGATGGTGTGCCTACACACCATCCATAAGATAAACGAAAATTTTAGAATATTATATATATATATATAGTTCATACTCAAGTCAGGAATCCACCAATTGGAGTCATTTTTGTTGGGTTCAATAGGGTCAGGATAAAGCTTTTTATCTCATTAAGCTCCTAAGTATTAGACGAAGGCCATCTTCAGTCACTACTATCAATAAAGTCAAAAACTTTGGCCTTAGCAGTGTTGGCAGCATCATAAACGGTTATATCCCCATAGAGAGGAAAAAGGGTACCGAGGGGATACCAGTTATTAAACCATATGAAAGTATCATCCCCATTGCCAATGATAGCTTTCCTTAGAGTCCTACCAGTTTCTCTGAGTTTCAGTAACTTCCTCTAATTATAGGAATAACCATTTGGCATTGAACGATTCCAAATACTTTTTTTCTTGATTTTGTATGTGCGGCACCACTTAACCCCAAAGATTATCCTTATTTTTGTAAAGATTCCATATATGTTTGATTATAGGAGCTTTTGTTCCAGCAATGTAAACACCTGATTCCGAGACCACCTTCGATTTAGGCACATATATCTTTTGAAGCAACCTTAGCTCCAGAATGCTTAAGCTTAGGCCCAGTTCAGACAAAATCTTTGAGAATTTAGTCAATTGAATCCAAAACTTTCTTGGGGAGAATTAATAGGCTAGCCCAATAGATTTACGTGCTAAACAAGATAGTCTTCAACAATTGTAATCTATCAATATATCTTAAGAGCTTATAAGTCCAGGTTTTGACTCTATAAGAAATTCTATCAATGAGAACCTTACAGTCCTCAAACTCCAGTCTATTGAATATATGGGGACATATAGGTATTTAAAAGGTGGTTTTGCCAAGTTTAGCAGTCATGGAGTTGATCATCGCATCATCGGTTATAGAGCAATAAATATTACTCTTGATTAAGTTGGGACTAAGGTCAGAGCAGTCTTTGAACTCATCCAAATCTTACTTCACACAATCAATAGGTTATGGATTGTAGAGTTGTCATTTACTATGTCATGGAGAAGTTGATTACGTTTGGGAAACTTCCTGATTAATTGACTACTAAATATATTTAATGAATTTACATGTAAAACAATCCATTTGTTACTCAATGACCCGCCATTCACATGGACAAATGATAAATATTTAGCAAGACGGTTATAAGATATATATTAGATTCAAGAAAATTGTACATGTTTATTCGATTTTCAACTATTGGCTGTGAAATTGTAATACATTTATATACTATTTCCTTTTATGGTATTAGTCCTCGTTGGAGGGATTCATAGAATAAGATTTTATTACAATGTCTAAAACGAGACTGGTCATTCAATATGTTAAATCGCAATATGGAAATGACATTCTCAAATCGTACTACAAAATTTCTATAGTGAAATACTATAATTTTGCACTGTGAATTACAATCATTTATCAATAGAAAATATCTTAATTTGTGTCCAGACATACAATTTGTACCTAAAATCATAAGTAATACTACAAAATAACAACGCAAAATGACTTGTTAGCGAAATCACATTTCACAATTTTAGTGTTTGCGAAATATAATATTTTCTCACTATGTCGCATTGAGAAATATGTTATATCTAATTTTAATATGGTTCTATCATAAATTATATATTTTTCGAAACCTCTTGCGAGGACTAATGCCATAGCAAATTCAATGTGACACAAAGCCTGATAAACACTAAAAAACTATACTACAAAATATAATTGACATTGGCACTTAACATCTACATTTGAAAAGAAAAGTTCTTCCTAAGGATTACAAGCAAGCTTGCAATTAGTACAAACTAAGTCTTCATACTCATCCTTGGGGAAATGCCTTCTATAATTATCATGTATTTTACAAACAGATTCAAACCTCCCATAATGACCATGGAACCTTGAATTCCCAGTAACGACTTCAAAATGTCAAAAGCATTCCTTTTAGAAATCCTAATCCTTTTCACAAACCCTCTCCTTCAATAAGTTAATTGCAAATTCACTGTCCCCTGTTGATCTAGTCCGTGCAGCAAATATTGCAACAATATGCCACCCATATAAATCTCCATGAACAACCATTTCTCTAAGTATAGACTTTGATGGCCCACCAGATTCCATAAACCACATCATAACCCAATTATATTTGATTATATTAGCAGGCTTTGCGAACCTAGTTTTGTACAATTTTTGTCCCAACTTACCCTTAACGAAATTTACAATGGCTATATCTCCCGTGTAAATCTTATCTAGTGTATCATCATTTAAACATAACTCCATAATCTTTTTTTAATGTAAGAAGTATATTCAAAATATAAAAAATATACAAAATTGAAAATATCTTGATTAGCATGTAATCAATGAGATCAAACATGTGTGCCATTTTTGAAGCAGCGAAGAGATAATATTTCTTTCAATCACAAAAGATGAAGAAATAATGGCATGTTACGAATAACTTACCAAGTATTATAAAAGAATGAAGAAATACCACTATGTAAATGCTTTGCTTGTGTGAAAAGTAATAAGGAAGAAGATATAAATTAACGATAGTACCAATAGGGGTGGCATCTATAGGAACTATATTTTATCCCCACGTGATGCGCAGGCAGTTTGTAGAAATATTTTTTTATAAATGTAAAGAAAATAGTGCAGTTAAGTGGAACCATTTTTCACATAGTATCTCCAAGACAATAATGAATGTACCTACTATCAAAATATTTCATTTATTAGTTTGGTATTCTTTTTAATATTCATTCCCTTACCACGTATTCCACACTGATAAAAAAACAAAATAATAAAAACTTATACATAATATTTATTGAATCACTCCAATGATACGGTAGAAAACATAGTCGATTGTGAAGAGGCATATAATCATGGTTGTTGGTAGTAGAAATTAAACCCTCCGTCCTTAGTAAATTTTTGGGAATATATATTTTTTTTAAATCTACTAAAAGAGAATAACTATAAAAAAAATATTTATCAAATATAAAAAATTTAGATGTAATAGCTACATAACAACTAAATGAACAAACTTGATGAATTTGAACTTTTAAAAAATCAATACACGAAACAAAAACATAAGAAAAAATATATACTCGTATTTGCATAAAAAAGAGCATTAGTTTAGACAATTTTTACCATTTTGTTGCACTTGTCTTTCTCATAAAGCCAAAACTCTTGTAGTCTCTTGGAGCAATTAAATAAACATCCTCCATGCTAAGAATAGATTCCATTGCTCTGCAACACAAAAGCCATTTTTTTATAAGTAAGCCAAAAACTATAATATACTCGTGAATTACTATTGGCAACATCTTATACCAGGTTATGTAACAACAAAATAATAGCCAACCCATTATATAAAAATTAAGAGGAAAGGTATATTCTAAACAATTATATTTTTTTTTGAAACCAACATTATATCTTCCACACTAGTTTAATGAAAACAATATAAACAATTATATTAGACATTTGTAGAAGGATCTTGAATGGAGCAAAGCAGCTAAATGAATGAAAAAAATAGGAGAAACACACATGGTTTTCCTCCACTTCTTCAATCGAATCTATATATTGGGGGAATAGAAAGGGTCGGCAGTGGATAAGGTGAAAAGTGAAAAAAGTGAGCCAGAAAAGACCAATTCTCCTCCAAATATCACATGGTCGCCGTTAATGGATGGGATCATAAAAGTTCCTCCATATCTTGCTACGATTTTCAACTTATCAAAAAATGCGGAGATTTGTTTGGGAAAACCAGAGGCTTGTCTATTTTTGAAGAGATCTGCCCTGAATAGATATATGTGAGAGAATGTTATTTTGTTGAGTTCGTACTCCTTACTGAAAGTTTGATGAAGAACGATATATCAACAGTTGAAGGTAGAAGTAGATATATTGTCAAGAAGGAACTGGAAGGTCGGATTATTAACCATAGTGACATTTGTATAGTTCAGTTTGGAGGCATTTGGATCGTCCATTTAGGAGGTTCATTTGGAGAACGAGAGTGAATATTAAAGCAATAAGTGTAGTGCCACATGTCAAAAAATTGATAGGAGACACCGTTTTAAATATTAGATATTAGATGAAATGATAGCATGATACGAAACAAAACGAAATGAAATGAAATTAACACGACATTTCGTATTCGGGTCATGTTTGAGTCAAATTTTTGGACCTGCCATCGTGTCGTGTCGTGTTCCTATCCAATTTTCATCACGAAATTGACCCGATAATGACCCGTTAAGCCACGATTGTGACCCATTAAAAGACCCGATTTCAAACCCATTTTCAAACAAATAGGTTATAACTAGTTGTACTCACAATACAAACGTAATAAAATAAAAAAATAAAAATCTAAGTCTAATCTCATATTCTCACTCCAATCCTCACACATCCACTTCATGATTACCTCCAACACAGTGGTGTTCCTTTGACAAGATCCTTTGAATGGCGACAAATCAATGATTGTAACACCCCGTATTTTTTAGCATTTTAAATTACACGTGTGCACGTAATTTAAATAAAACGAGAAATAATGAGAATTAAATAAATATTAATTAGCGAGAAAAGGATTAATATTTATGTGAAAATATATTTACTAGTGTGATAAGTAAATAAAATTATATTATGTCGTAAGTGAGTAAAAAGCGATGGATTTTGACGGTATCTCGTTCGGGATGCGTGTGTGGAGTTGTGTTGGGAATGAGATGGGAAAATTATTTTAGGTGACTCGGATGGTGATTTCGAGTGCACCCATAATCCGGGATGGGTCGAGATAGTCAAAATTAGGTACCCAGGGGTGGTAATCGGATCCCCGGGACTTTTTAGACTAATTAGGATTTGTATAGTGGCATTTGGGTCATTTTACTCTTAACCTATAGCCTAATTTCGGGATTAGGGGGATTATTAGGGATGGTGTATGGAGTAGGCATCCATTCCACCATTACACAACACCTAGACTTGAGAGAGGAGAAAAGAGAAAGAAGAACCAAAGAGGAGGTGGAGAGGGTCATTTCGAGGAGGAAATTGGGACAATTATGGGCATCCAATTCACGTGCAAAGAGGATTCACATAAGGAAATCAGAATCTCTACATATCTAAGGCAAGTGTTTATCTTTCTTTGATACTTTTGCAATTTCAATAATTCATATAATAGCTAGTGAAAAAATATGAATTTTGTGGTGGGATTCACATGTTAAAAAGGGAATTTGTGGGAATAAAACCTTAGAAAAAAACATTTGAATGTATTCCTATAATAAATCTAAGATTGATTTATGTAAAAAGATGTGATCTTTATTTGTTCTTATGAGAATTGAAAGAATCTCGAAATTTAATTATGAAAATGAATGATTCTTAAATAAACTCTTGGATCCCATGAATTGATTATTTATCGAATGAATTCGTGTGTAAAATTAATTATGATTGAGTTTAGAATTGATGAAAAGTATAAATCTTGGGTTGGAATAATGATAGATATTGATATGGGTAATAGAGATATGATGAATCCCAACTAAACTGATCAGGCCCCTGTCTAGAATCGAATCAATTCGCCCCTAGGAGGCCGAATCGATTCGGTAGGCGAACCGTTTCGAGTCTGGGAGCAAACCGTTTTGGGCCTAATACTTTGTTTGTTTGGGTTTTCTGTGGACTGTTTAGGGCTCGAATTAATTTAAAGAGCCCCATGAGAGACTTAGGACTTCTGGAAAATATGTGGGACATTGTGATTACCATGGGATTGTTGTAATGCCCCGTAATTTTAATGACTTTTAATATGTGTTATATTTTAAATTAATGGATTAATTGGATTTTATTATAAATTAATTCATTGGGTTTAAATTCGAATTTTTGGATATTGAAATGAATGTGATGTTATTAATATTTCTGTGAGTTATTAATTCAGTAATTTTAATTCTTAGTCGGACGCGGTATGGGACGTGTCGGGACAAATTTGTTAGATTAAATAGGAAACTTATTTTTACATCAACCTTATAGTCATTTCGAGTGCGTCGTTGCATCCGAAAGGATTGAAATAGTCAGAAAAGTCTATTTGGATGTTGGTTTTGGATCTCGGGTCATTTGGAAATGAAAAGACAACCGAAAAAGGCATTTTGGTCATTTTAAAAGGGCGGATGAATAGTGATTTCGGATTTTGTCTTATTATAAATATTTGGAGATTAGTTGTACGTAGGTTCATTCTTCTCTTCTACACAAAATTAAGAGGCCACCTTTTTGAGAGAGAGTGAAAGGGTGCTTGGGAGAAGAGAAGATTGCTTGGAAAGGAGGAGAACCAAGGGCCAAAGGTCACCACCACCAACCACCACCAGAAGTTAATCGGAAAAGGGGAGAACCACCTGTGATATACAACCCCAAAGGATCAGACCTTCATTAGAGGCAAGTTATTTGATAATTGCAATCTAGTTTGTATAATGTCCATGTTAGGATAGTTATTAAAAATGAGATTTTACATGTTTCGAAGATAAAGATAGAGTTGTTAATTGATTTTCGAAAAATGGAAATATATAGGAATCAAACTCATGTTGTAGGTAGATAGTAATCCACGAAATAATCATCAATTTGTTGAAGAAATTTTGAGAATCATTGGTTTGTTCTTGAAGATATCATGTAGATAATTTCCTAGAAAAATAGGATAAATATATGCTTTAAATTCAAACTCTTGATGATTTTAGGATGATTAGATCGTTAGAAATCATTTACATATGTTGCTATATCATGTAGTAAGGATTATAAGGAATTTGGGTTGTTAATATGGAGGTCTGAATGATCAAAAGTTATGAAACCCGTAGTAAAAGAATTGCAGAATCTGGGCTGATATCTGGGCGATCGATCGATCGACCTCCCGAGAAATGAGAATGTTGTTTCTTTTTAATTCTTGTTCTTATCCCAAACCTTTTTGTAAATCTTTGGTGATTATTAATTGGATATAATGGGACTTGGGGAAGATCAGTAAGCCCTAAATAAGAACCGAATTAATGTGATTGGGATTTAATTGATTAGAATTATGATAATTAAATTGAAAGAAATTTCGGTTGCTAGATTCATGTGTTGGATTCTAATTTGTATGCATGAGGATTAAGGATAGGTCCAGTAAGGGAAATTTAATAAATCACCTAGGCAGCCTTAGGTTTACAAGAGGGTTCAATCCTAGGTGATAGAAGATGTGTTTATAAGAGACTAGAAACTATCGGTTATAACCCTAATTAAAGGAGAGTTTAATTCGTAGTAATTCGAGAGATAAGATGATATGGACCAGTAGGATATTAGTGATTTCTTACTGAATAAATATATTGAGGAAAAAACCTATTTAAACCTTGAGTAATGAGTGAGACTATGGAATAATTAAATTAAAGAAGTAAAGTCATAATATTTTAATACGTAGGATTTAAAGAGATATAATGCTACGTATGGGAATTATCTTAGGGTAGTGTGATTAACTTGTTGATATTATATTTATAGGTAGATGATAACGCCTATTTGATTAATTGATGATTTATATGTATGACATACCTAGCTTACTTGCTATCGATGGGAGATTTGCGCGTGAGGGCAGTCATATCCTGATGAATCCATGGGATTTTTGATTTGTCGCTCGAGAACATAGGACTATGAAAGACTTATCGGTAACTTGATAAGTCCGCTGACTATGGGAACGTAGCTATGTGCGTGACCCGTGGGTATGAGAACTATATTCGCCTCCAATTTTTGTGTTGATATTTGTGGTTCGAGTAATCCTTACCGAACCTTTAGTCCCCTATTCGGCGACCAACGATACTGGGACGTGATAGCAGAGTAATGCATGCACCACAGCTGTGTCTCGGGGTGCCGTATTATATATGTATATATATAATGAATTAAATGAATGTATATATAGTGGTTAGATCAATCTACTGTGGGATAATTATTGATCACGGTGAATAGAGAAAAAGAATTGAATTAAGTTAATGAATATTTATTGGAAAAGCTTAATTCATATTAATGGGAAACATATATGAATGATTATACTACGTATGGTATGGGGCATACGGGGTTATGATATGGGATAAAATCATATTATGGAAACTAGTTAGGAGGAACCATTAACTAAGAGGTTAATAGGAAACGTTAAGCGTGCACTCTAGATGATAGGTGAGAATATCAAGTGAGAGTATGGATACTAACATATACATAATAAATGCTTTATTGCACTTGTTAAATACTTGTTGTTTTCAAAATTATTTTCGCATCGGGCTCTGACCCGTTTCCTTGCATATTCTCTTTTCTATTGTACCTTCTATATCAGGTGTCCAGCAGCAGGGACGCCAACCTTAGAGGATTATAACGAGCTATGGAGCTATGGAGTATTACTTAGACGCCTATCTTCATTTGATTCACAGTGTTCTTTTATTTAGGGCATGTCGCCCAAAGGAATTCAGTTATCTCCTTTCTATCTAAGTCAAGATATTCTTGTATTCGTGTCATTTTAATACATTTATTATTGTTGGGTACTGTATTGAGAAATTATTTGGGAATGTTTATTCCAATTGCATTTAAATTCTTTTGAGTTATATGTTCAGTTATTATTATGGTAGAATAAAATGTGTAGTGTTATTCGTAAACTAAAAATGAATTTTGTTTGATTAAAATTTGGAAAGTTTTTAACACCAGCTTAATTGGGTATTGGGTGATTTGTAAATGTTTTCGACATTGATGCTAAGAATGAGCCAACTGTATATTCTGTTTTAATTTGGTATGGGACTGGCCACCCGGTATTTAATTAGGCGGGGTGTTACAATTATCGGGAATAAAATTCAGGTATCGAGAAATGGGTGTTGTAAATGTTTAATGAAATCGGTTTAGGGATTTCGATTAGGATTTGGATACGGACTGGAGTATAATAGCTTAGTGTCAAGAATAATAATAATATTTATAAATTTATTGTAAGTAAGTAACTACTTGAATATTCGGGAGTCGGGAGAAGACTAAAAAATTATGCGCTAGTGCTATGAATGACTTATGCACGTTTACATATATATATATATATATATATATATATATATATATATATATATATATATATATATATATATAGATAGATAGATAGATAGATAGATAGAGAGAGAGAGAGAGAGAGTCTGGATCCTATGCTGATTTTTCTATGCGGATGGAATGCGGATTAGCTAACGTCCGAATGAGTCTTAGGACCTCTTTTGTCTTTTATGGACCACATAAGGACCACCTTCTTTTTCTATGGTTCCTAGGAATATAAATTTCTAACCTGATGATTTCTAAGGTCTTTTAAGCTTATTTTAAAGCCTAATTAATCTGGAAGTCTAAGTGTAGAAGTTTCAGGGTTACTGCTACTTCTCAAGCTTCTTCCGTCACTATCGTACTGGAGTTCTGAATAGCGAGGATTATCTATATAGATAGTTTCTTCAGGGAGTCTAGAAATTGCATGAGGTTTTATTGAAAAATATTCTAGTCTTAAATACCTTATACGGTATCGTGGGTTTATCTGTCTAGTTTCTTTATATATTTGATTAATAATATCAATTATATCGTTATCTATAAATTCATCTAAATTATTATCACCATAAGATGACAAAAATCTACGGTATGTTCTAGGAGCAGTTGTCTCTACGTTTTAAGGAGAGGGCGGATTCCTCCAGCTCTAATTAAAATAGCCTTTGTTTCAGCTTACCTTTTTCGTCTAATAAATTTTAATACGTCTATACTGTCTCCAAGTATCCTAGTGTATTCTTGATATTTTTCAGGTCTTGATAGTTCTTCTGTAAAATCTTCAGTTCTTAATTTTTGTCTAAAGAGATCACGAATCCCTGTTCTAATTATTTCTATTCTAGGTACTTCTCTTCCTAACCACTCAATAATTTGGTCTATATATTTAAAAGTAACACCTGCGTATATTAAAGTAAATTCTATAAGTTCTTTATCTTTAGTGTCTGTAAGAGTCCAGTCTTGGATTTCTCTAGTTAAGTCTAAACTTGTTTGATTAACAAATTCTAAAAAGTCTGCAGTGATTTGTAGGCTCATACGATATTCTTTTAAAATAATAATATGTAAAATAGTTAAGGGTTTGGTTCGAGTTAGACCTTCCTTCTGGTCTACAATATCTCTATCTTCCTTCCTTCTTGTCTTCAGCCTTGCTACTATTCTTCTCCGGTCTCGGCCTCTTATAACTCCCTCTTTATGTGTCGCACCTCAATCCACTATTTTGGCGTTGAACTCGTTTCCTGCCTGTACGCCTTCATGCCTAACTCCCACCTAGCTAATGGCTCACGGCTAATCGACACCTGACGGCGGTTCACCAGTATAACACCTTGTGTGCTACACCAGAGGTTCCACACTATAGTCCTCTATGAACAGAAAGTTGGAGACAATTTGGAAAATAATAACAACTCAACATAAGAGATTTCTGGAAAAGAAAATACTTTTATTGCATTGCATAAGTAAATACAACTCTCTCCTCTCCCCTAACTATGAGAGGTTTACTCACTCATATATATATTACTCGCTACAAGCATACTCTCTATCTAATATTGGAAGTCTAACAACTGATATCTAAAACTCAAATGGATGCTCCCTTTTATAGCACAAGGGCACTACAAACGACTGGTAACCGTCTACCAAAAGCGATCCGATTGAAAACATACAATTATTAAATACATTAAAAGTCTGCAGCTTTGGAATCTTTCGAGTCTTCACCTTTCTGCTTTTTCAAAAGTAATCTTGGCGTTTTGCAATTATCTTGCACCTAACGTCTTCCACTGTCTTCCTTTGTCGTTATGAAAAGAGGATGTCTGGGCCCATATGGGGCAGGTCTGAGCTATTTTATTCTGCAAGGGAATCATCAGTCTAAATAATAGAGTTTTCTTGTCTTCTTGTAATAATTCATAGGTCTAGTGTAGGGCATCTTCTGTCTTTAGTAATTCTTCTGCTAACGAGGGGCCCGTCTTTGTCTCATCCGTGTCTTCCTCTTCCTTATCTTGGTTTGGTAGGGCATTGTTGAAAAATTCATCAATGAGGCCCACAGTTCTAAGGCTAGCTGGCAAATCTATCTCTACCATTTCTTTAGATTCCTTCTTGAGCCTTCCATTGAATGGCTCATCAGCTTGGATTATCAGGTCTTTTTTGTGGTAGGTAGTATACCACATGTCTTCTCGTGTTAATAATTCCATGATTTCTATTATCTCCATGGCTTGAGCAATCTGAAGCTTGGACTTATCAATAATTAAATCTTTAGTCTCGTCTTTTGATAGAATCTCAACATCTTCAAATATGTAATTGGAAAATCTAACAAGTCTGAAACCTTCAACTCTCATTCCTCTATAGGAACTTGGAGCAATATGATAGATTCTATCAAATAGAGGAAGGATGTATTCTACTTTCTTAACATACTCATGGACTATTTTTTCAAGAGCAACAGAGTCTTCAATATCCTTTATCTGAACAAGTCCAATGAACCCGTGGTTTGAAAGAGTTATATGAGCCATGTCTGATTTTCTAGAAAGATATATTTTTGGAACGCCTTTGAAGAAACCTTTGATCATTAAGGCATCTCTATTTATTTCTTATAATAACATATTAAAATGATCAATAATGTTATTAGTTTCTTTTTAAAAGTCTTCTGCTAATAGGAGATTATTATGACCAAACGGTATAACAATCTTAGTCTTAAAAGTCTTTTTCTGATAATAGAAATCAGTAGGTCTAGTTTTGGAGCTTTCTCCAAGAGTCTAAGCATAAGTCTGAGTCTGAGGTCTAGGCACAGCAGTACCACTGAGCTGGATAACTGCAAGTCTTTGAGTCCTCATGAATCTGACAATGGCTACCAAGTTTTGTTTGAACTCAATCCATAGTCTATTCCTCACATTCCACCATATGGCGTCTATAAGAGTATTTTCGTCATTTGAAAATTCTCGTCTAAATTTGATCAAGTCTGGGTATCTTTGATCGGGTCTATATTGGAGAAAATATATCTTCCCAATGAGTCTATTTTGTGCAATAATCTCTTGTCTAGATTTTCCTGGAGGAACCAAGATATCATCAAAGTTCTCTAGGATTGGTCTTTCTTGATAGTCTTGAATATGAGTCTGTCTTTGCGTTGTACCAGCATTTGGTCTTACGCATCTAAGATAGTCTGTAACGTCTTCTCTGTTCAGTTTATTAGTTCCAGAGGAACTCATGTTGTCTAGTTCTTCTGTTTGCAACATAAAATATGAAATTATATTAGTGTTAGCAAACATTGGTTCTCTTAATATGATATCTGGAATGGTATTTTTACTTCCCTTAATATGTATAACAGAGAAGTCATAACCATTAAGCAATTGTTGCCATCTAATAAGTCTACTAGTCCTTGATTTGGACAAGTAAGTCTCTGAATTTTACTGCATATAGAGTCGGTATAAATAGTAAAATGTTTAGGTCTAAGAAAAAGCATATATTTTTCTATTGCCCTTACTATAGCTAAAACTTCTTTTTCGTGGGCAGTGTATCTTGTTTCTGGGTCTGTAAAGGTTTCAGAACTATATTTACAAAGTTTCTTCTTTTTTGTTTGATGATCAATGGCAAAGTATACTACTCTCCATTGTTTATTAGAGGCATCTGCTTCTACTATAAACTGGTCTTCTGCATTTGGCAGTTCAAGTAAAGGAATATTATTGATTGCATCTTTAATCTGTCTTATGACTTCAAAATCATCTTTAGTCAAATAAAAAGGATTAGTTTTGTCTGTTCCTTTTAATTTGGAAGTTAAGCTTTGTCTTTTTTAGGCAAGGTCTTTAACAAAGTCCGCAACACAATTAAGCAATCCTAAAAATGATTGTAATTGTTTTCTATCTTTAAGTTGGTCTGGAAACTCAAGAATCTTTTTGGTTATGTGTTCTGCCAAGGATAATTTTCCTTTATTAATATGCATCCCGCAAAGTCTATCTCAGCCTGAAATAATTGCATTTTCCTTTTGGAAATAATAATACCATGTTTGTCGAATTCTAAAATAACCTTTTTAAAATGGTCTACATGCTCTATCTCAGTCTTACTGGCTACAAGAATATCATCTATGTAAACAAGATAAAATTCTAAATAAGGTCTAAATATATTATCCATTCTTCTTTGGAAAACTTGAGGAGCATTCAAGTATCCAAATGGCATTACTAGCCATTCGTATTTTCCTTGGGGCACACTAAAGGCTGTCCAAGTAATACTGTCTGGATGCATCTTAATTTGCCAAAAGCCTGATTTGCAATCAAACTTACTGAATGTAATTCTATCTTCAATTAAATTGATCAAATTATTCTTGTCTAGTATCTTATAAGAATCAAATTCATAATTCTTATTTAATTGCCTATAATCAATAACCATGCGTCTTTTTCCTCTTTTACGTTCAGATTCATTTTGAACATAGAAGGCAAGGCTATTATGTCTACTTTTACTTTCTCTAATAATGCCTAATTTAAGCATTTCATCTATGTCTTTCTTGAATTTTTCTTTGTCTTCTTGTGAATATCCTTTTTTATAGGTTCCACCATTAATAGTGGCGTCTGGGTTAATATGGATGATTTCACAATAACTTTGGTCTTTATCCCACTTAGCAATGGAATTTTCTCCTAAAGTAGGCTCTGCTAGTTGCCTAATCTTTTCCTTTCCTACTTCTATATCCATTTTCTTATGCTTGGATATGGCTTGAACCTGTAATAAGGTATGCTGGGCTTGATCTAAAATGTCTTGTTGTATAAGCGTTATTTACTTATAACACTTTTGGTCTGGACACTTACACTCTTTTTGTAAGGGTTTGGTTATATCTAAGTCTTCTTCTTGGGCTGTAGGTCTAGGTCCACCATGCTCAATTGAAGAACTCTGATGTTTTATGGGTTTATAATTTGGTTTGACCTGCATAAGGTCAAAAGCAGTCTTGTGATCTACTAGAAGGGATTTAATATTAAATTCCTTTTTATCATTAATTAATATCTTATCGTTATACTGAGTATAAGGATAATATTTACTAATAAAGTCTTGTCCTAAAATAATGTTTCCTGTGAAACTATGACGATGATCCATTATCCAAAACCGATGATTAACGGTTTTATTGGTATGATTTCCTAATTTAAAATAAATAAGAATAGTCTGGAAATATAAGGTAAATGGATCTCCATTAGCCACTTTACCATAGATTTCTTGAGTACTTTCTAAAAAATAGTCTTCAGGGAAGACATTATAGCCTTGCAAATACTCTGAGAGCATCCTGTATCTATAAAAGCTGAAAGTCTTTTAGGATAGTCTTTATGTTGAACAAATAATTCTACAAAACAAGCATGTGGTTTAGTAAAAATTCCTAAATTGTTCTTTTCTAAAATAGATATTCCTTTATGAGGTTTATCTATAAAATCTAAGGGTATTTGGTCTTCTGAACTACTATCAGAATGGTATTCTTCTAAATCATAGGAGATTCCCTTTCCTTTGAAGTCTTCATTTTCTTACAATCTTTTGGCTATATTTCTATCAATGTCTTGATAATATATTTTAATATCTAAGTCTATTTGAGCGTCATACTGGTTAGTATAAATTGCTCTAAATCTAGTTCTCCAACAGTCTTCATGGTAGTGTAATTGACAAATACCACAAACCATAAATAATTCTGTTCGTATAATCTCAAAGCATTCTACGCATCTAAAGTCTTTCTTGCTACATTTCATTTCAAATGTGCAATAATGTCTTTCATCAAAATAGCATCTAGGTATATATGTTAGTAACTCAAGATTACTAACTGTCCATGTTTTCTTTAAAAATGGGCTTAATATGCACTTATACTAAGCTTCTTCAAAGTCTATATATTCATTATCTAAATCGTCTTGATTAGTCTGCATCATATACAAGTTTAGAGTATCTTGAGAGTCTTCATGCTCATCAGTATCACTATAGTCTTCTGAATCACTATCTGTATACGCACTATAGATACTAGTATTGTCATCATCTTCTATATCTGATATTTATATAGCATATAGGATGTCTTACTCTTCTTGATCTGCATAGTCTAATATTGTATTAATGATCTTGATACCTTTTTTATATTTCTTATTAGTGCAGTCTTTAGCAAAGTGTCATTCTTTGCCGCAAGTCTAACATTCTTTGATGGCAGTTTTAGATTGAGCTATATCTTTGTCTTTCATATAATTAGGAACCTTCTTATATTTACTAGTATTCTTCTTAAAGTATCTTCTTTGGTTAAATCTATTCTTCTTAGTCTTAGGATTCTTTTCTCTAAAGGTAATAGATTGTCTAAATTTATACTTCTTTAAAAATCCTAAAGGTCTAGTCTTAAACTATCTATGTTTCCATTCTAATTTCTTTTTGAATTTCTTAGATTCACTTACACATCCCCATTGGATTGGAGCGATGTCTCTTTCGTCTTTGATTGGAGGGATCTGCTTGAAAGTCTCTTCTATCAACTTTCCTTGAGTTATATCACGTCTCTTAGATATGATATTGTCTTTGGCGAAATTGATTCTTTCACCAAGGGAGTTGTTCTTAACTCCAGCTACTCCTGGCCAATTCCTATATTCATTAATTAGGATTTTTCCTATGGCTGGTATCTTTCTAAAGTATTCATCTTTTAAGGTCTCTCCAAATTCTTTAATTTGATAATATAGCTGCTCATAATTATTGTTATATTCATTTATCTTATCTAATTTGCAAATGCTAAGGAGGGCTAACTTAGTTTTTGCTAGGTCTTGTTCATTGATTTGAACTAGATGTCTAGCTCCAATGAATTCTGATGTGAACAATTGAATATATTCTTCAATTGATCTTTTTTCTAAGTTTTCTTTCATCTTTTCAACCTTTGCTAAGGTGTCTTTATCTGTAGCCTTTCTTAAACTATCTAAGAAGTCTTTTGCAATACCTCTAATGGATTGCTCAGCGTATTGTTTACATGAACTTGCATCCCATTGTTCATTAGATGCAAAACACATGTTCATCTGATTATGCCATTCGTCTAAGGCCTTCTTCCTATTTTGGACATTGTCTAAGTTAAGGTATATACCTATTGGATTTATGGCTTGGCTTGCCATAGTGTTAACAGGAGTGAAACTCTTGTCACTTGTTGAAAAGTCTTTTATATAATCAGTTTTAGTCTTAACTACGGTGCTTGAGTATATATGAATATTTATTCCTATTGGTTTACTAAAAATTCTAGGAGCGTCTTTTAGCCTACTACTACTTCCTATCTTTTGTTTACTAGGTTCTACTTGTGTAGCTGGCATTAGTTTTTTTTTTTGGGAAATCTATGTGTATATAGAACAGTAACCGAAACTTTACAAGTACAGGAGGAAAACCTCCGAATAAAGAAGCCAAGGGGCATACCCCAAAGGCTGAAAACTAAGATAAGACATGGTGGGGCATACCCCACCCTAACGTTAATAGCAAAACAACCATAATAGATCAAGGCCCAACAAGGGCAACTAACACGCAGCAGCAACCAACAGGTAGCCGCCCGACCCATGCAAACAACCATGGTCAGCAACAACACTGACCAGCAACGAAACTGCAAACGGCGCCCAAGAACGAGCACCACAACCAGCCGCAAGGACACCAAAACCACAACCATTCATCATCAAGATCGACGAAGAAGACATGGCCAGAAACAAACGGGCGCAAACTCGTTGGCTACTCCCAGCTGGCATTAGTCTTTGTTCTTCTTCTTCTTCTATTAGTCTTAGGTTTCTAAGAAGTTCGTTAGTAGTATTATTAGACTCTTTTAATTTTAATATGCGGTCTTGGGCTATCATATTAAATCTTTCTCTTTCTTGAAATCTAACCGAATGACTTTTCTTAAGGTGATCTTTAAATGTCTTCATATCCAATTCTGAGGATTCTTGTCTAAAGTTTTGGATCCTAGCTTTTTCTTTAATTAAGTCTTTTTGTTCAAATGATCTTCTAGGTCTAATAACCGGGGCTTGTCTTAGTAAACTAGCACTAGTCTTACTACTACATTCTCCTTCTGAAGGATCATTGATTATGGCTTCTCCCATATTCCTAAATCTAATTTCTTCGATCTGGATATTCTTATTGACAATCTTAGGAGGACCAAACTGGATGGTAATATTTCCAATGACGTCGTCTTGATTAATAAACATAGGTTTATTCTATATAATCTTAGTTTCTTGTAATTCTGGCAATTGCCAAAGGGTCTTAGCTTTTTCTTTCATAGGTCTAGTATTCCTAATACTGTAAGTATGATTATAGTCTGAAACATTGGTTCTAACTAAGATTTCTTCATTCAGTCTACCGCTAGGAATTCCCGATTGCATTCCTTCATAAGGAAATTGGGAGAAGTTCACATAGCTTTGGAATTCTATATTATATTAGCGTCTGGGATAATATAGTCTTCATAGCCACTAGCATATAAGATTAACTTAAAATGTTTGGCTGTGTCTACGGTTACTGTAAATGCCGAAATGACATTAAAGTATCCTATGTAGTCTGACATTTCTAATTGGGCTATCCCAATAAGGATTTTCTCAAAATATTTCCATCTTTTATCTACTAAACAACATAATATGTTGATATTATTCTGAGGTCTATGTAATCCTTGGATTCTTACTTGAAAGAGTCCAAAGGTTAGGAATTGGAACTTCCTATCAGTTCCTCTAGATCTAAGCCATTCTGAGTCAAATACGTGGAGCTAAGTATAAGATTTATCCAGCACATGATTCCTACAATGGTAAGTCATGTTATAATTAGGAGTCTTAGGAGTGGCACCTTCTTTAAACAAGTCTATGTATCTAACGGCTGGAAGTTGTCCATTATGAATGGAACCTTCAACAATCTTCCAGTCAACTTCACCCCATTCTTTCCATTGGAGAGGATTGGTGAAATTTCTCTTTTTCCACCATGTCCTAACATTGGATGATGAATCTTTAAGTCTTTGGAGCATATGCTTACTCTATCCAATATTTGGGATATAGCTAACTAACTTACTAGTCTTATCTAATCTGTCATTTATGACTCGTCTACCTATGGTATTTTTTTCTCTAGTTGCTATAGGAGGGGATTCTCTAAATTTACAGGTGGCAATCTGTTTTTGTTCAAGTCTTTTTTCAATTCTTTCTAAGAAGTCTGAATAATCTTTTTGTCTTTTTATCTGACCAATGATTTCTTCTTTAAAATTCTTATTCTCTTTTCTTGTCTTCTCAGAAATTTCTTCACCATGTCTAGCTAGAGAATTGACTAGGGATTTTGCAACATTTGTAATATAATCTTTTATTTCATTATCTTTTTCTTGTTGTTGCATAGTTCTAACTTCTATAGATTCTACAGTCTTTTTTATTTTATCTAAAAGAGTTAGAATAAAAGGAGAGTCTATTTCTGCTTGGGAAGGTCTATTATATACGACCTTAATTCCGTTTATATTTCTTTGTATTTTTCTTCTACTTGGGCCATGTCTAGTCTAAGTTAATTAATGATACTATCCATTTTGGATAGGTTATGGCTTTCCTTATTATTAAGGTAATTTGCTAAATTTTGTTGGAATTTAACAAAGTCTGTATAAAAGGTGGTTAATCCTCCTGTCTTAGCCTTTAAATCTAAATGCAAGTCTTTAACAAAGCTACTGTTATAGTCTCGGGTAGCTGCTATGGATGTAGAAATTAAATTTAATCTTTCTAATATAAGTCTAGTTGCTTTAGCCGCATTGGAAATCTCATTTTCATTTATCTTATAATAAAATCTATCATCATTTATCTTTTCTAAAATTCTTTGTTAAAAGTCTGATAAGGCCTGAATGGAGAGGTTTCTTGGTACCTCATTCCAGTCTGATCTAACTATCTCCATTGGGAAGATAACTATCTAATCTAGGGATAAGCTTAGCTTGTTCTTTAGTAAGTTTAATTAACTCACTGTCTTGATTTTTAGTTAAGGTTTTAATTTCTAAGATGTCTTTGTTAAGGACTTCTATATGATTAGTCTTAATATTTATTTCTTGTAAAACATGAGCAAGGTCTATTGGGATTTGGTTATCTATTTCTTGCAATCTTTTAGAGATATTTTTTATCTCTGTATCTAGGGTTTGAGTGTCTTTTATTAATTGTCTTAATATAAGGAGTATACACTTATTTTGGTCTATTATACTATTAATAGCACTAGCAGTAACTTGTCTACTGTATGTGTGTTTGGATGGGATGTGGTCAGTGTGTGAACAACCATCTATATGAGAGGTTATACAACCTACTGGGTCTAAATCAGTTATGGGTATAGGATGGTAGTCTGGGTTGGTTCCAAAAATATCTTGATAAATGCGAGGGATAAATTCCAAGGGCATTAAAGTCTTTTTACTAAAAGTCTAAAGGAGCGTCTTATGGCTCTGGTACCAGAATTAGAGGTTTGATCGAAATTTGGTGAGTTTCTAAAATCTTTAAGGTCTTGATACCAATTTGGGCTTAAACTATAAATCTTTTAAATATTTGGTCTTAAAGTAGGGATTTCATATAAAATAGAAGGGGGACCATCTAAAGAAAATAACAAAATGTCTTTAAGGACCACGAGGGGACCACGTAAGGAACAGGACAAAGTCTGCACCGGGTGCGCATGGTTTAGTCCGCACGTCAGAATATCCCTATATATGTGTGTGTGTGTGTGTGTGTGCGCGCGTGTGTGATTGATTTATGTAAATATACTTACCCTATGGTGTGACACCATGCTTATTAAAATAACACCAACCCTCTACTAAATAAAGCATGAATCTCAATTGGCTCATTTTTAGCATCATTGTCGAAAATTCAATTAATTATTAATAACTTATTAATCAATCCCCGGTGTCAATTTTAAACCTTATTTAATTCACCATAATTAAAACCATTCACCATAGGCCATTTTAGATAAATAAATGAGTATGCAACACCATAATTAATATCTGAATGCTGGAAATAATTAAAATCCAAATAACTGAATAAACCATCAGGAAAAATCCAATACATATATCTATCACACTGAACTAAATAAAATTGAACATAAATCCAATAATGGGCGACATGATCGAATAATTACTGAAAGAGTCATATCTAGTGTCTTAAAGATAAAAACGACTACAAAAATCCCTGCAAGCACTCCACAACTGCTGCAACTCTGATAACCTGGAAGGAACACTCATGTCTGGCGTCTCTGTGACTGGACTCCTAAAAGTTTTGAAAATATTTTGATATGGGTTAGAGCCCAAATCCTTTTGAAAATATTTTGTAAGCGAATAAAATGCAATAATAAATATGTAGTGCACACCTCACGTATTCATTTTAATACCCTAGTTATGCTACCCTGCCTAACTAGTCTCAATGTAACTCTTAGTGCCACTTTAGTGTCATATACCCGCATATATTTTTCTTCACACTTATATACGTATTTTCATATCACGTCAAGTATACATACATATATATCACTCGTTATATACGTATAATCACAATCCCTCCGAGTATTACCACTCTGAATGTGAATCTCTAGTATGCTATCAAGTTCCAGGGACACACGCCTCAACCTGGTTCACCTGGTCTGTAAGAGCAAATTTTTTGACATTGCTCATAGCATAGGCCTTGTATTATTTTAAGCTAGTTTGCCGTATCCCGTTACAAATCCTCATGCACCGTCACGATAAACCGACATCAACATTCAAGAATTTCCTATATCCCATAAAGGTATAAAGCTTTTTAGGAATTTAAATTCAGTCATTAAATTTATTGTGGGATGTTTTATTTTTATTAAAACTGAAACATGATTTATTTATTTTAAAAAATGAGGAATTTTTATTTTGAAATTATTTTCTCTGGATTCTCCTGTCTCGTTCAAACGAGAAGACATTCTCGTTCGAATGAAAGTCTAACTCAGTAGAAGGCTCATTTTTACATTTTATTTAACATGTATCTAACGAGGGCGTGTTGTTTGGCATCATTTGAAGGTCGTTTGAAGCCTATTAAAATGAGATAGCAATGTCATTTGAATGAGATCCAGTTTCGTTCCAACGAGTTGCTATTCTCGTTCGAATAAGGCTAATTTTCATTCGAGTTAGTCACCGCCTCAAAATTTGTGTTCGTCTTATAAATACGTGTTTCGTGTTTAGTTTTTCTAAATTTTTTGAAGGAATGTTATCTGAATATTTGTTCCAAACATTTTCAAAGTTTTTTGTTGATAAAACACTTTTGATTCACAAGAAATATTGTGACACCCCTCCCAATTAAATATCGGGTGATCAGTCCTTTATAAAATTTAAAACAGAATGTTCGGTTGGTTCATTCTTAGCATCACTGTCGAAAACATAATAACCTTATTAACCACCTAATAATTAATTAATCTAGTGTCAAAATATTTTCCTTTTAAAAAAAATCTTTCAATTATTAAATCGAGAATATAAACATTAATCATCCACCACAACTAATTAATGTAAATACTAAATCTGAATCACACCTGAAATAGATAAGACTGGATAAAACATTCCAGTTTTAAAACTCTAAATCAAGTACCATAGGAACAATAAATCCAACTGAAAGGCAAAGAAAATAAAGTGAATACAATCTCAAATAATTGTCTAAGGAATGGGCGACACATACCCTAAATAGAAAGTCTATATAGAATAAAAATGAAATGATGAAGGCGACTAATGCGAAGAACTACAGCTTCCACAACAGCTGCTGCACGCCAAACAATCCGAATCTCTAAGGCTGGTGTCCCTGTGGCTGAGCACCTGATATAATACATATATATAGCAAGAGAGAAGAGATACAAGAAACAGGTCAGAGCCTGATGTGTAAAAATATTTATGTTAGCAAGTATTTAAAATTTGCAGTAAAGCAAGTGTCAAATGCATGTTAGTTCGAACTCTTACATGAGAATCTCACCTCTCGTTTATTGTGCATGCCTAATGTACCTTTATTCTCACCTAGCCATTTGTAACCCTTATAACTAGACGACTACTCATACTTCTTGTTATACCTCGTGGTGGCAACCCGTGATTTCCAGTCTTCCACATTATTAATACCATCATTTATTAATTCATTTAATTGTTATCACACTAAGTTAAGTATTCACAGCTTACGTCACTTAAAATTGTACTATGCCAATAACCTACAATTATCTCATAGTAGGAATAATACAAGTATATATATATATATATATATATATATATATATTCACCACTATAATATACATATACTAATACAACACCCTAAGGCTAAACCTGTAGTGTATTGCATACTCTGCTATCATGTCCCGGTACATCTCGTACTCTAATAAGGATTGTCGGTTCGGAAGTCTCCCACGAACCATATACACAAAACACACATAGTGGTGGCTAACATAGTTCACATACCTATGGGTCATGCACATACCTACGCTCCCATAGTCAGCTGACTTATCAACTCACAAATAAGTCTTCACAGTACTATGTTACGAGATACGAGTCAAATATCCCCCCGAAGGTCACCCAAGATAAGACCGTCTATACACAACCCCCCGTGATAGCAAGTAGCTAGGTATGTCATACAAATAATATTAAACAAGTAATAGGTATTCAAACATCCTATTAATATTTATAGTTTTTTTTTAAAGAAGATTAGAGCTCCCCAGATTTATTAGATATCAATAGTGGAGAATCGCTCTCCACCGGTGGCTTACATCAAAGATAAGCGATATGATCACCAATAGAAGAAAGAGTCTCTAAAATATCAATACAATATCTAGTTTTAGTGCCCAAGAAAGGAAATGTTCGAAAAGTAAGCTTAATCTCCCCGCAAATTTGATTAACAATAGTGGACTCTGTTATTGGCATTCCCTCATACATGCTTTTGTTCCTAGCACACCATAAGTACCAACAGATGTAGGCAGGAATGATACGACAGAGAATCCCTCTCATTTTGTGGCTTTTAGAGTTTATCCACCAGGTCATCAGGTTGCCGTTAAAATTTGATGAATAATTCTTCAATCCAATGAGATTGTAAAATTGCCTCCAAATAATTTGAGCAATCGGACTACTCCAAAAAATATGATCTCTCTCCTCCTCACAAGCTACCAAACAACACCTACACTTTGACACCATATGAATTTTGAGTCGTTTGATATACTCATCTATAGGGATCCCTTTAAGAAGTAATCACCACATGAAAATGGAATTTTTTTTGGGGATCCTCTTATCCCAGATTAGAGAGAAGGACCGTTGAATGCAACCATTTTCCCTTACCAAATGCCAAGCGGATTTAATTGTGAAGATACCATCTTTTGTCAAAGACCATTTCCCGAAATGATTATCAAAATTATTCGAGAAATCCTCCCAATTTATTTTCATTCTCTTCCAAACTCGAGATGAAGCTGAGATTGATCCTCTAAAGTTATGAGCCTCCAATTTTTTATATTTACTATGCATAAACCGAGACCACAAAGAATTTTAATTAAAGAACTTCCACCACAAGTTGTGAGTATAAGCAAGGGATAAATCATGCATCGATCTTAAACTTAGCCCCCCTTCTTCCCTAGGTTTGCAGATATCTTCCCATTTCACCCATTGATGTTTCAACTTCTCTTCTTTGGTACCCCATAAAAACCGAGCAAGAAGGTGGTTTATATGGGTAAGGACTGGCCTTGGTGGATTCGTTACTGCAAGGAGATGCAAGACCATTGATTCTGCGACTGATTTAATAAGAGTGAGTCTTCCCGCTTGAGATATAGTTTGATGATTCCAAAAGTTGAGTTTGCCCACCAGCTTGTCTATGTAGGGTGCGAAGTAAGTTTTCTTCTTTCTCCCAGAAAATAGAGGAATGCCCAAGTATATGATTGGAAGTTTCCCGAACTTGAAACTTGTAACAGTTTTAACACTACTTTTCAGAGCAAGAGATGTATTATCCGGAAGATAGAAGGAAGTTTTGTCGTAATTGATCAATTGGCCTGATTCCACCTTATAAGCTTTAAGAAATCCCATTAAATTTGTAAGGGACCGTCTTTCTCCATTAGCAAAAATTAGAGTATCATTTGCAAAAGAAATAGAAGAAATAATGGGACAACCCCTTGTTAGAGAGAAATTTTTCATATGCCCTTCTTCTATCATGTTTTGAATCCCTCGATTAAGAACTTCCGATGCTATTACAAATAATTCCGGAGATAGAGGGTCACCTTGTCGCACTCCCCTTTTAGATTTAAAGAATTCAAAACTTTTCCCATTAATCATTCTAGAATACCAACAATTCGATATCAAACGCCAAATTAGATCAATCACCATCTCCGAAAAACCAAAACATCTATAGGTCTTGACGATAAAAAACCATGACATCCTATCATACGCCTTTGACATACCGAGCTTCACAATGAGATTTGAACCCTAACTTTCTTCTTAAAAGTCGTCATCATTTCTTGGGCTAAAAGAATATTTTCCAGAATAGATCTCCCCTTGATAAATCCGGATTGTGAGGGGGAAATAATTTTTGGTAAGATATGCCCATTCTTTTCGCCAATATTTTAGAAATGGTTTTGGATGAAAAATTTCAGAGGCTTATCGGTCGCAAGTCCCCATAATTTTTTGAATTTTTAATCTTTGCGATCAAAACCACATTTGTAGAGGTCGAACTAATTGGAAGTTCTTCTCCAAGAAAAAAAGATGATATGGCTTTATGAATGTCTTCTTTAATAATATCCCAGCAAGTTTGGAAAAACATACCATTAAAACCGTCAGGTCCAGCCGACCCATCACTGTTCATTTCCTTTAAAGCTTCATGAATTTCTTCCTGAGTTGGCATAGTGCTGAGGGTGATGTTGTCTTCGGCCGACACTGCCTTTGGAATGTTCTCCCATAAACAAAAGTTACTAGTGTATGATTTTTTATGATTCCTGTTAGGAACAGTTTGCCCCCGATGATATTCATCGGATTGATCCTTGTCATTACACCCACCTGTAGCTCTGACTGTGGCCTGATGAGTGACCGCGTTGCTGTCTTCACACAGCAGCTTCTTAAACCAGTCCACAACTTCCTGTTCCATAGCAGCCCCGTCCGTCACCCACTGTCCCTAATCTTTCCGTATACGAGATAAGTTAAGCGCTGCTCTTTTTTTTTTGTTATTGCATGGATTTTTTTTGAATTAGCATCACCCTCTTTCGCCCATTTGATTCTAACTTTTTGTTCCTAGAACTCTTCCTCCATCTTCAAGGCTTTTAAGTAGTCGGCTTGAACTTTGTGAAACTTTTCCCTGTTTTCCATAGACGGGTCAGCATCAAATATCACCTCGGAAGCTAGCATGTCATCCTCTGCTTTCCTCGCTATTTGGAAAATATCACCAAATTTGGTTCTAGACCATAACTTAAGGAAAGATTTAACTCTTTTAAGCTTCTCCGCAAATATTTTAAGAGGCATACCTTCCATTTCAAATCCCCAAGCTTGCTTCACCACTTTAAAAAATTCCTCACATTTAGTCCAGAAAGAGAGAAATTTGAATGGTTTAGAGCGGGTTTTATTAACTCCTTTAACCATAAGAAGTAAATGACTGTGGTCCGATTTAGTCTATGAAGATGGTCAACCGAGCTAACAAAGTACCCATTAATCCAATTAGAATTACCCACAACTCTATCAAGCCGAGCCCAAATTCCAGCATTCCCTTCTCTATTATTACACCACGTAAATCTCGAGCCTTTGTAAGGAATTTCCTATAACCCAACATTAAGAAGGGAAATATTAAAATCCAGAACCCCTTCCCAATTAATCCCATTCCCACCAATTTTTTCTTCATTATTAGCCACAATATTGAAGTCCCCTCCTACAATCCATTTCATCTCCCCAAGATTAGACACCACTTCAAGGTCCTCCCAAAGGTCCAATCTTTTTTTTTTTGCATTTAGCATAAATAGCAGTGAATAAAATAGGATCTTGACAAATATTGTTGTTTAACCAAATGGATAAATATTGGCCCCCATTATGAGCTAAGTCCACCGTCCAATTATTATTCCATAGGATCCAAATTTTATTGGAATTGTTTGCCATACCACAAATTTGATTTTCCTACACACCTCTTCAATTTTAGTTTTTTTAATTTTGGGTTTAAGGAGGGCCACCAATCTTATTGAGTGAATCCTAATTAATCTCCTAAGTCTACGAATAGAAGGACCATTTCCAACCCCCTTAATATTCCAAAAAAGGACTTGCTTCATTTGGAAACTGCAAAAAGTAAAGTTTTTGACACCTTACCTCCGGAACGAGTTTGAATTAAAGAGGATTTTAGAGCCTTGTAGTCTTTCCTTGGTCTTTTCTTTTTCACCATAGTAAACTCTTCTTCTACTTGAACTGAGTCTTCTAATGGATTTTTCTCATCTAGCCTCGGGAACTTTTTTGACAGTCCTTTAGAAAACAACTCCCAATCATCATTAATTTCTCGCACCAAATTAGATTCAAAATCTGAAGCATAAAGATGATGCCAATCTTCCGCACATGAACGCTCAGTTGATAACTTAGGAGCTCTAGGAGAGAGAAAATAACTTTTGATTGTCATTGGATCGATTTGCGCTGTATTTAATTTAGGCACATTGGCCATATCAAAGTCCCATGCATCGTCTTGGCAGGATTGTAGGTTTCCATGCACCACCTGATTAAGAATAGTACCATGATCCACCATTGGTTGTATCTCACCTTCCTCTAAGTTAAAATTTTCTTCTGCCAAAAGTTGAAATGGGTTGTTGTTTGAGAGTTGCACCAATGATTCATTGACTATATCTGCCGTACTACCATTATTGTTTGTGACTACCTCCACTAAATCTTTAGTATTTTCTTTTTCTGGGTTTGCAACGCGAACTGCTGTGCGATCTTACCTAGGACTGTTTTTGATTTTATACCAATTTGTGCTCGTCTCCAAGTCATGTTTTTCTGGCGTTGAGCATTAGGGATAGCAGTTTTGCCTTTATCTACTATGAGAGGTCTAATATTCCCATATTCTTGATTACAGTCAATGCTATCATGACCCAATTTCGAACACAAACTGCAATAAGAATGTATGTTTTTAAAGATAATTTTCTGCCCAAAACCCTTATCTGGTGTACCTAACCAAATGCGTTTAGGTAGTTGTTTTGACACATCAACCTCTACGCAAACCCTAGCCATGTTGCGGCGAGCTAGTGATCCTGTGGCTTCATCAAGCTTGATAGGGTTACCAATCGCTTTGGCAATAGAAAACAAGGCTGACTTTGAGAAGTAATGAATTGGCAAATATGGAAGATTCATCCAAACAGGTACATAAGGGCTGTCCCTGTTAGCTTGGAAATCCGTCGACCACTTTATGACCCGCATCGAAAATCTATGGATATACCATATATCTCTTAGCCACATAAGGTGATAATCTTCTTCACAGTTTAAACGTATCAAAACGTTTTTTACATCCAATAGACCGATAGTGAATCCTGCCTTTAGAGAAAAGGTTGAGAACGTTTTCCTGATTGTCTCTAATGACGGTCGTCCACGATGAAACTGTCCTATAAGAGCATATTTGAAAGGATCTGCCATTGAGTTGATGTCGTCTTCTGAGAATATAATGACTATCTCTCCCTTGTAAAGCGAGGGAGTAAAAAATGACTTCTGATCATCTTTAGCGGTTTTATTAGAGAACAGGTCGGCAAAGGACTTGACTGCGTTCCTGTCAGGAGGTTTAGGCTTGGGGAATGGTGTAGAAAGAGTTGTTGACATAGTTGGGTTTGACAACTGAGGCGTCATGCAGGTAGGTTTTCCAAGATTCGTGTATATACCATACATATTTTCATTCTCATTATTACGTATTTCATAATATTACTAAATTATCACAACTCTTTAGTAATTTCCAAAGTAACTCTTCTTTCCGGATTAATTTAAGTATAAAACTCACATACTTTCTCGTGGACCTGCCTCGTTTCAATTCTGTTAAATGGTAATTTTTCTCGCTCGTAAAGATTAGAAAATTCCAAAACTGCCCCTAAGAAATTTCCCGAAATTTCACCCCGTCGCTCGAACCAGATGGCATGTCGTTAGAACTGGGGTGCAACCGGTACGGGTTTTTACCACACCGTACCGTTTTGGTCCGGAAAAAAATAGTTTTGGTTTCATATTATGAAATACCGAAAACCAATTTTACCGAAACCGAAAATACCGTAAAAAATTTGGTTGGTTTTGGTTTTTAGATACAAAAAAATGATTTACCGAATTTACTGTACCGATATCGTACCAAAATTATCGTACCGAAATACCGTACCAAACTTTTTGTGCAGTGTCAAATTATTTTGGATATCATACTACTTCTATTTATTTTATTTCTCGTGAGTGAGTTTTTATATTCTATTTGAATTTAAATTTATTTATTTGAGTATTTGGTTTAAGTGTTAAATAATCATGTTAATTAAACATATATTTTGTTTAATTAATCAAACATCTAACATAAAATGAATTAGGTAGCATTTTGTTAAAATAAAAAGAGTCGTTTGTTTTGCTGGCTATATTTCCGTTTTGCCCTTATTTCTTTTGGGTTTTATGTTGTGGTTTGTGTAGAGATCTTTTTTAGGGTTTCCATTTCATTTTTTAACCTCTTTCTCTCTCAAAAAGTGTGGCCGTCATCTTTGTTTGAGCTCTCTCTCTCTCATTTTTTCTTCTTCTTCAACCTTGGGTTGATTTTGAGAAATAATTTTTCGGAGACTTTTATTTGAGAACATCATTTTTTTGTTTTGAGATTTGGCTTTCGATTTGGTGTGGTTACTTCGTTTTGAGATCGGGTTTCCGATGATAATTTTTTCGGCGCCAGCTGTATTCAGATCTAAGTTCCCTCCGTGTTTTTCGGTGAGTTTTTTTCCTAACGAGTTGACTTTTCCGGCGAAGGTTTGTTTTTCCGGTGTTGGAGGCGTGGATGATTTTGACTTTCTGGCGAACATTTTTTGAGGTAACAGCTCCCTCATTTTTTGAGGCTCATCATCTTGGCTCACTCTCCTCAGGCACCAGCTCCCTCATCTCGTCTCACTCTCCTCCGGCGTCGACAAAAGCAAATTGGTTAGTTTGGTCTCGTATCTATTTAAATCTATTGTTCCAAATGCTAGAAATTGTACCTCTTTGGGTATATATGTTTCTAAGTGTTCCAAAAAACTAGAAATGCTAGAAATTGTAATAGCTAGAAATGCTAGAAATTGTAACAGCTAGAAATGGGTATATCGAAATATATACTAGATTTACCGAATGCATAAACCGATTTGAAATTCTGGTATTTACCAGGAAAAAATCGAATTGAAATCGAAATTACCGAAACCAAAAAAACCCGAAAATACCGAAAAAATCGAAAAATCGGTCGGTTTGGTTTTGGTTTTGTTTTTTGTTTTGATGTACCGGTCGGTAAATTGGTACGGTACGGTTTTACCATATAGAATGTGGTTTTGGTATTGGTAAGGGGTCGTTACCGACCGTACCATACCGGTTGCACCCCTAGTTAGAACGACTGCCACGTGTTGCTCGAGCGACTTCGCGCGAGATGCAATCTCGCTTGAACGACTTCGCGCGAGACCTACTGTTTCGTCTTCTACCCAGAATTCCAGTATTTTCCCTCCATTTTTAACCCTAAAACCTCTAAATTAACATCCCAAACTTCAACCAATCAATCCTAAATTGAATTATATTGGATTCTAACATTTTAACATCATTATATCACTACGAATCATCACAAAATTATGAAATCCCCAAATTATTCACTAAAACCCTAGTTTTTTAATTTATTATTCAAGAACACATGTTTTCCTGATTCGTTCTTCACATCAGTTCATCAAAACGTGATCACTATTCTACATATATGGAGGGTTTCAATTAAATAAATCTCAGATTCAATTTATACATCCTAATTCTCCAATTTTCATCACTTTTATGAGCCAAAACATGTTTATAACATCCCTATACTAACATGAGTATGATAATTGCTAAGGTACAGCAAGTAATAAACACTTGCCTCGAATTAGTCGTCTGATTTCTTGACGTTGTTGATATGGGTGTGTTCCCCTTGTCCCCATCTACATGGTGGTGGTGGCGGTTGTGCAAGGTGATGCTAATTGGGCATTTCCTCTGGGAAATTGATTCTCCCTCACACCTTCTATGGTCGTTATTACTTTATGCATCTCCTAACCCTAATGGACTTCTTTTGGCTGATAAAAATAACTCCTAATTTTTGTCCATTAATTTAGCCCAAAAATACAATTTACCATGATGCTCTCTCGAGGTGCCGGTTAGGCCCAAAATTGTCCCGGGACCCAAACTAAACACCCGGGTATACTATTTTGACTATCTCGACCCTTTCGGACTCAACGGTGCACTCAAAATGACCATACGAATTACTAAAACAATTAATATATTTATTCCATTAATTTAATCCCGACACGACTCACACGGCGTCTAACTTAAATTTACTAAACTATCGTATTTCTTATTATTGATAATTTACCGAAGTATATAGTTCCATATTACATATCACACAGTAATATTCAATCAATAAGTATTAACCCTAACACACTAGTTAATATTTATTTTAAATCCGGATTAATGGACAATTAAATTCTCACATTTTAATTCAATTAATCAATAATAATAAATCTCGTAATTATTTAAATCATAAAAATATGGGGTATTACATACTTCTTCCCTAATAACGGAATTTCTTCCCGAAATTCAGAAAATAAGGTATACCTGGTACGAATAAATCTGGATATTTTTCACGCATATTCGCCTCACGCTCCCAAGTAGACTCCTCCACATTGTGATGCTGCCACTGCACCCAAACAAGTGGAACTACCTTTGACCTCATCCTGCTCTCACTATGATCTAGGATAGCCGCCGATCTCTACTTATATGAACCGTCTGACTGTAAATCAATCTCCGTAATCGCGATGTGAGTGTATGCCAACTCATCTCGAAGGTACCGCCTCAACGACGAAATGTGGAACACATCATGGATACGATGCAAGTGATCCGACAACCCAAGCCTGTAAGCAATTGGTCCGACCCTCTCTATAACAGGGAATGGTCCTACATATCTCAGAGCCAATTTCCCTTTTTTCCCAAATCTCATTACTCCCTTCATCTGAGATACTCTCAACAAAACCTGGTTCCCCACTACGAACTCTCGAAAGAATCTCTTAGCATCGGCGTAGCTTTTTTGTCTGTCCTGAGCTACCCGTATGCGATCCCGAATCATCTCGATCCTGCTCGACGTATCCTGAATTACTTCTGGCTCGAGTAGCTTGTTGTCTCCGACCTCTAACCAATAAGCTGAAGAACGATAAGGTCTACCATACAATGCCTCAAACGGGGCCATGCCAATCGTAAACTTATAGGAGTTGTTATAAGCAAACTCTACCAGTGGAAGATACTGCTCCCAACCTCCCCCGAAATCAAGGATACATGTGCAACATGTCCTTGAGCATCTGATTAGTGCGTTCGATCTGCCCATCGGTGTGTGGGTGATACGCTATACTCAACCGTAACTCGGTACCCATAGCCTCCTAGAAGCTCTCCCAAAAATGAGATACAAACGTCTTGTCTCTATCCAACACGATATTAAGAGGCACACCGTGCAGTCTCACTATCTCTGTAATAAATAGCTGAGCATACTGTCCCACTGTATAGTCTGTCTTGACTGGCAAAAAGTGGGCTACTTTCGTCAACTGATCCACAATAACCCATATAGAATCGTGTCCTCTCTGCAAAGTAGGTAACCCGGTAATGAAATCCATGGAAAAGCCTTCCCAATTCCACATAGGGATCTCTAACGGCTGAAGTAAACCTGGTGGTCTCTGATGGTCCACTTTCACTAACTGGCAAGTGGTACATTTGGATACGAACTCTGCGATATCCTTTTTTATTCCGCTCTACCAATACTGCCGCCTCCTATCCTGGTACATTTTATCCCCACGAGGATGTATCGTAAATTGGGACCCATGCGACTCCGTCATCACTGCATGTCGAAGGTCCTCTCCCTCTGGAACGACGACTCTCCCATTGAAGTACAGACCGCCCTCGAAACTCACTGAATAAGACTCGACCCCACCGGCTATAAGCTGCCTAATTCAATCTTGGCAGAACGAATCCGCTGCCTGTGCCTGTACTACTCGCGTAACAATCTGAGGTGTAACCGTCATCGCAGACATAAATGATCGGGACACGGCATCCCGATGTCCCAATTCCTTCCACTTTGCTTTCCACACCTCGACCCTCTCGTCCACTGGCCTACGGCTCAATGCGTCTGCTACCACGTTAGCCTTTCCTGGGTGGTATTGGATTTCAAACTGATAATCCTTCACGAATTTGAGCCACCGACGTTGACGCATATTCAGCTCTTTCTGCGTGAAGAGGTACTGTAGTGGCTTATGATCCGTGAATAGGCGAAATTTCTCCCCCAAGAGATATTGCCTCCATATCCGTAGTGCAAACACGACTATCGCTAACTCCAAGTCGTGGGTAGGGTAGTTCCTCTCATGAGGCTTAAGCTTACGGGAAGCATAAGCTATGGCCTAATCCTCCTGCTGAAGCACACCCCTAAGTCCTAGTAAGGACGCATTTGTGTAGATTAGATACTCCACTCCTGGCCTGGGAAATGCTAACATCGGTGCTGAAGTCAACATGTCTTTCAGCTCATCGAAAACCATTTGGTAGGCATCATTCCAGATAAATGGCACCCCTTTGTGAGTCAAATGAGTCAATGGACCGGCTGTCTTAGAAAATGCCTGGATGAACCTCCTGTAGTATCCTACTAGTACCAAGAAACTACATATTTCTGTCGGCATCGTGGGCTATCCCCACTCCCTAATCGCTGACACCTTCCCCGGGTCCACGGATATTCATCTATCTGAAATAATGTGCCCCTAAAATTGAACCTCTTTCAGCCAAAATCTACATTTCTCATATTTTGCATATAACTCGTGCTGGCGCAGTGTCTGCAAAACCCGTCTCAAATGTTCGGCATGTTCCTCCTCAGTCTGGGAGTAAATCAGAATGTCATCAATGAACATAATAATAAATTAATCTAGGAACTCTCTGAACACCCTGTTCATCAAGTCTATAAACACGGCTGGGGCGTTGGATAACCCAAAAAGCATAACCCTAAACTCATAGGAACCATATCTCGACAAGAAAGCAGTCTTCGACACATCCTGCTCCTTGATCCTTAACTGATAATATCCCGACCTCAAGTCAATCTTCGAGAAGAAGGCGACTCCTCTCAACTGGTCGAATAAGTCATCGATTCGGGGCAACGGATACTTATTACGTATCGTGACTTTATTCAACTCTCATTAATAAATACACAACCGTAACGATCCATCTCTCTTCTTAACGAACAACACAGGGGGACCCCAAGGTGAAGTACTTCTACGAATGAACCCCTGGCCCAATAGCTGATCTATCTGATCTCGAAGCTCTCCCATCTCCGCTGGGGCCATACGGTACGGTGCACGGGTAATCGGTCGAGTGCTCGACGTTAAATCTATAACAAAGTCTATCTCTCTGCTAGGTGGCAATCCCAAAATATCCTGGAACACATCAACGAATTTCCTCACCACCGGCATCGAATCAAGCGGTATCACTAACTCCTTAGAGATCTCCTCCTCTATATAGTACAAATGGGTGGACGATCCTCCCTCAGGACGAGGCATCGCCACC
>OX422222.1:169495394-169552894 GCA_949130495.1 Sambucus nigra | reverse complement strand
TTTGCATCTTTGTGCAGGAAATTTTGTCGTCCGCTCTCTAGTTGATTAAAAACGGGGGAAATAATAAGTTTTGCGTACCGAACGTGATTTAGAGTCCGTCATCATCGACCGAGTTAATTGAAGTTTGTTTTGCATAGTTCATGAGCATTGTAAGAGTTACGTTGTCACGAACCAAAGAGTTAAAAACTAACGTGAGTGGTTAGAAATTGTTGTGGGTACACACCATTAAAGGAACGATGTGATTTGACAAGAAGGGAAGCTGACACATAGGGAAGTGGGGCCTTTCCCCTAACATTGGGACAATAGAGCCAAAGGTGTATAGGCTCGTCCTATTAGAGCATTCTTAGAAATTTAATGACAGTTTTACATATCGCCATCAATATGAGACCATAAGAATGATGGAATATATCTTTATGAAATGGTTTGAATAGACTTGTTGCTAATCTTGGGCCGTAGCGAGTATGACTTTGGGGCAGGATGGTCCCACTAACGGGTGTATATATGAAGTACCATAAGATTATTGATAACTTGCTTTTTGTGTGTCATTGTTTGAAAGTCAAGTTAGTCAAAACCTCAAATACCTACAAAATTAATATAAACTCAAGTGTAGAGGTAAGTAAGGCTATCAATCCACATCAAGGGGGTAAACCAAAGGGAACACAAATGTAATTCACTTTTTATTTTCTTTTTGGAATTTTTCTTTTCTATTTTTTTTTTGCTTTTCAAATATTAAAACAATTGGGTGAGGTGAGGTGAAATAACACTAAACTAAAATGTGATATAAAAACAACTAACTAGAAAGTGACTAAAAGTAAAAAATAAAGTCTAACACTAAAATAAGAGATAAAGTGAGGTAAATAATTGTGAGAACAATCAAGGAATGGGATTACACCACAAATTTTAGTTATTCTAATTAATTAATTTAATTATTTCAATTCTCCCAAATTAATATCAAAATTACAAGCCAACCCTCGTTGCAAGTGTAATTATAATAGTAATATTTTAGAAAATTAAGTTTAACACCCCCCAACTCTAGAAAAATAGATCTACACTCCTTTTAATTAATCACCCACTAGGATCGATCAATTAAAATTTATGTAAATCTTAGAAAATAAATTTAGAGTTGAAATTCAAGTTATAATACCCCACTTAAGAAACCCCTCTCTCTAGTTCGAATCTAAAATGAGTATTATAACTAGAATTTCGATTTTCTCTCGAAAATCATTTACCCTCTCTCGAGGCATAAATTTAAGGGCGAGGGATCAAAATTAACATTCAAAGTGAAATTTCAAGTAATCAAACTAATTAAACTAAAACCCTTGAAAGGGGATTTAGCCTAACACGGTATAAGATTTATCAAATTAATAATCAAAGGCATAAAATAAATAAAAAGTGAAGAGAACAATCAAACCCAATCTTTTCAAGTCAAATTGAACTCTTATTTCCTTGAAATCAAGCACAGTCCATCCAATATGAGCATCCAACAATAATCAACTCAATTGAATTTCACACATTTATCACTCACAAATATCTAACAAAAAAAAACTATTTACAAATATTTCTACCTAATTTATTCTAACCTAACTCTCTACTTTTCTCTCTCTATTTGATGATAAGTCCCTCCAAATGGGGTCTTGAGTCTTCTTTTATAGATAATGCATGGCACACATGGGGCTAAGGGGTATTTTTGGAAAGGTTTAATGTGCATGGAAATGGGGTGTGAGGTCATGTGGGTAAGGGGATTAGAACAAATCTGATTTAGTTAAAGGGGTAGTTTTGGAAATTGGGGTAGAAGTGTTAGTTGAGGGTATTTGGGTAAAATTGTTTTAAAGGAATAAGTTGGGTTTATTTGGCACATGTGGGATTTGTTGGTTTCATGGCTTTGATTGTCTTATGAAGGAGATACAATCGTGGGTATTGGAAGTTTTCCACAAGAGTATGTGTCCCTTGTGAGTATTCCTTTACTCCTCACAATGAGTGTGTGTCTCCTACTCTTGAGTTGGATCATCTTCCTCCACCATTTATCCCATCCGATTCACCGTTTATCCCACCGACCCACCCATTATCCCTTACACCCCACCACCTGGTTTGGATCTTGACTTTACACATTTCAAGTTTCCATATACATTTTTAGATCCTCACATGCAACCATCCTCCACAATCTAAGAGAGTATTTGTGGTGATACTCTCCACTTTCGTGACACCGAGTTGGTTACCTTATGTATGCCACTCTCTTGTGGTGTTGTTTTTCCTTTCCATCAGCTCCCTGGCTTGTCACGGCGCGACCACTATCATCGCCCATTCATAGAACGGTCGTGTGATATCTATGAGCCTCACCCTATTCCACTTTCTACACCCTTTCGCCTCCCTCACCAATTAGAGCACCATGCTTTTAGGGCCCTAGTTGCCCTCACCTTTCGGCTCAATAAAGCCCATGACCGATGCCTCTTCACCCTTAACCTAATACCCACCCACCCCTGGTCCACCGATGCTTTGCATCGTGTGATGCACTTTGCCATACAAGTGCATTGACCATTCTTAGCCCTGATCCAACAAGATTAACGCTTCAGTCTTGTTTGGGGGTAATTCTCATCACCCCAATTTTTCTACCACCCCACGCTTTCATAGATCTTATCTTTAAGGTGAGAATGGTTCAGTCTGGCTGAAGACATTAAATTTAGCGCTACCGAGAGGCGGCCCGCGTTTCTTGTATGAGTCTCATCCTGTTTAGGAGTGGTGTTTCACATCACCTAATGCTTTATCATGTTTATAGACTTGTACACATTTTTTCCTCTCACTTCTTATTCAGGTTTATTATTGGCTTCATCTGTCCACTTCATTTGCGGTTCATTCTGGTAATTTCTTTCCTACCTTCTGCTCTCCATTTTAAAAATCATTTTACTTAACATCGAGGATGATGTTCCTTTTTGTTTGGGGGTGGGGAATTTTATCAAAATCGTGCCTCTTTTGAAAAATTTTGATTTTTAAACCTGATTTTAAATTTCGTGCAATTTCTTTCATCTCAATCACTGATGTGAATTTTCAATCATCCATCTTTCAAAAGTCTAGGAATCAAGCTAGAGAATATTTTTTCTAATAGCTTATGTAATATGTATCAAGGCATTTTGCACTATGAATTCCTAGACTCAACAAAATTTGCGCACTTATCACGTCACTACAGTTAGAGTTTAGGAGTAGTAAAATTCTCAAGAGAACCTTAAGGATCACTAGCAGAAACTTTAGCCTGTGAGGTTTGTGCATTTCACCCTTTCAGAGTGTCTTACGCAAACTCCGAGTCACAAGTTGATTCAACTTCCTTTGGGTCCGCACTTAAATAGTTGTATGATCTCATTATTCTTCATTTTTGGCTTGATTACTGAGAACGGCATCTTTTTCGAGTTCTAAGAAACGTGTGCCTTGAAATTTGTCCCGATCACTAGATTTTCACCCATACACTACCCATTCATTTCATCCATTATTCTTCCATATTTCCATATATTTCCCACATCATCCATATACATACCCCCATCCCATTCATATATCATCCATCATTTATGAGAAAAAGAGTGTTGATTCCAAATGTTAAATGTCTTCATTATTGGTTTGAAAAGATAGAGAAAAACAAAAAAAAAACTATAAAAAAAAAACAAAGAGCAAAAATAGAAAAACAAAAAGAAAAAAAAAAGAGAGAAAAAGAAAAGAAAAATCGAAAAAAAGAGAGAAAAGAAAAGAAAGAGAGTTTGTAGTTAGTAATAAAGAAATTTGTGCCTAAAGTGTATACACTCTTCTATCGCATCCAATTTTCATCCATTTCACATCGCATATTCATCACTCATCCATCACCATTCTATCCTATCCTACCCCATACCATCCTTCTCATTTCATTTTACCCTCACCCATATACATCCATATTTCCCCTATGTGTTCGGGCAAATGAAAGTCAACGTGGTGAACAACTTGACGTTCTCACTATACTGATTAGCATTCTTTCATGAGATCATTTTTCTTTCTAATTGTGTGAGATTTTTAAGTTGAAGCGTTGATTCCGAAAAAGCAATCTAGGAATTACTCTAATGATGCTCGACCCGTTTTGACTGATTCACACCACACACATAAGAAAGAACTAACACTCTAGTGATTGAGATGAAAGAAATTGCACAAAATTTAAAATCAGGTTTAAAAATCAAAATTTTTCAAAAGAGGCACGATTTTGATAAAATTCCCCACCCCCAAACAAAAAGGAACATCATCCTCTATGTTAAGTAAAATGATTTTTAAAATGGAGAGCAGAAGGTAGGAAAGAAATTACCAGAATGAACCGCTAATGAAGTGGACAGATGAAGCCAAGAATAAACCTGAATAAGAAGTGAGAGGAAAAAATGTGTACAAGTCTACAAACATGATAAAGCATTGGGTGATGTGAAACACCACCGCCAAACAGGATGAGACTCATACAAGAAACGCGGGCCGCCTCTCGGTAGCGCTAAATTTAATGTCTTCAGCCAGACTGAACCATTCTCACCTTAAAGATAAGATCTATGAAAGCGTGGGGTGGTAGAAAAATTGGGGTGATGAGAATTACCCCCAAACAAGAATGAAGCGTCAATCTTGTTGGATCAGGGCTAAGAATGGTCAATGCACTTGTATGGCAAAGTGCATCACACGATGCAAAGCATCGGTGGACCAGGGGTGGGTGGGTATTAGGTTAAGGGTGAAGAGGCATCGGTCACGGGCTTTATTGAGCCGGAAGGTGAGGGAAACTAGGGCCCTATAAGCATGGTGCTCTAATTGGTGAGGGAGGCGGAAGGGTGTAGAAAGTGGAATTGGGTGAGGCTCATAGATATCACACGATCGTTCTATGAATGGGCGATGATAGTGGTCGCGCCGTGACACGCCAGGGAGCTGATGGAAAGGAAAAACAACACCACAAGAGAGTGGCGGACATAAGGTAACCAACTCGGTGTCACGAAAGTGGAGAGTATCACCACAAATACTCTCTTGGATTGTGGAGGATGGTTGCATGTGAGGATCTAAAAATGTAAATGGAAACTTGAAATGTGTAAAGTCAAGATCCAAACCAGGGGGTGGGGTGGAAGGGATAATGGGTGGGTCGGGTGGGATAAACGGTGAATCGGATGGGATAAATGGTGGAGGAAGGTGATCCAACTCAAGAGTAGGAGACACACGCTCATGGCTTCGATTATTGTCAACTTTTCCACAAGAGTAGCATTAGTGAATGTGGTGGGTGGGTAAGACTAGGCACCAAGCTCCGAGATAAAGGAAGCACTAGAAATATCGGGCGCAAAGGGAGCCAAGCAGGTGGGACATCATCCAGGTCCGGATAGTTAGGAACTATCACGGATTCTATCTCGGGAAAATGATGAACACTCGTAGCTGAAGCTAACCTAAAAGATATGGGAATGTCAGAGACATATGCAATTGGGGCATAAGGTAAAAGCTCAGGCATATTTTTGGATATCTCGGGAGTGGGAACCTCAAAGGGGGGTTCATGTGGACATGGTGGGATTGGATCAGGCTCACTATCGAAAGGTAAGTCAACACATTTGTCGACTTGGGGCCCGGACCATGGGATGGTCTCAACTTCAAGATTCTCGGGGTGGTAGGGTTGGTCACACTCAAAATCTATGTCAAAGAGGACACATCATCATCACACTCGGTTGCAACGATGGGAGGATCCATAGGAATGTCCGACTCTCTTGCACACTCAAATTCATTTAATCGTTGTTCAAGCCTTTGGAGAGCTTGAGTTTGAAGTTGAGTGGCGTGCTCTTGCTCAAGTATGAACTTTTGCAAGAGGCTTTCGAGAGTGGAGGTGAATAATGGTGGTGGTGGAGTGACGGGTGGTGGCGGTGGTTGAGGTGGACACAACTCGCTATGGTCAGGACTATAAAGAGAATACTCAAATGAAGTGTGTGGAGTGGGGCCAAGTTCATCATACACGAAAGGATCGCTTTCGTGATGGACAAATGGTTGATACTCATGGGGTGCGTAGTGAGGGAACTGATTGTGAACGGGTGCACAAAGTTTTCATGACGACTGTTGGAACGTGTGAGGATCCACAACATAGGGATGGGATTCGTATTGCGTGAAAGGGTGATCAGGCCTCCACGAATAACTAGGGTATTCACACAACTCGAGATTAGGTATATCATGACAATGGGCCAAGGTGGGTTCCGAAACAGTGTCATATGGATACACATGTTCTACGGTGGGTTCGTAGGCATATGATAAGTACGAACACTCATGGGATAAGTGATCGGCATAGGAACAATGGGTGCACGACAATATTTATGACACGTCAACACTTGACACCGAGGGTGATGGAAATGAGGTGCGTGCATGGACGGGTCAAGAGTATCGACGGTAATCGTGAGAGAGATGAAACCATAAAAAATATCATAAAGAAACGGCTCGGGATCGCTCTCACACGTGTCACGTGACAATGGAAAATGACCAAAGTAGTCCCGTAAAGGACGTTCTTCGTCCATGTGGAGAGAAATATTTTTTGGAGTGTTTAATTTTTTGAAAAGGAAAGAAAATATTTTTTGGGATTTTTCTAAAATGAAAGAAAAAATATTTTTGGGGTTTTTGTGAAAAATAAAGGCAAAAAAAATATTTTTGGATTTTTTTGGAAGAAAAGGTGGGGAAAAATATGGACTCGGAAATTTGGGACGAACTAATTAAAACCGACTATCGAAAAATTAAATTGGACACACACACGTGAAGAAGAGTTCCTAACAAGCACATAGCCAATTTTATCTTTAAATTTAATGAAAGGGTAGTCAAATTTTAATTAAGTCTGCGGGCGATGAAAAAATCACGGAAATCTTTGTGATCGTCTTTGCAAAATGTGTAAGACCTCGGATTTTAATGATGTCAAATTAAAATATAATTTCCTTTTAAATAAATGCGGAAGCGAATATAAGTGATGGTTCAACAAATAAACAAGGCAGAGTTTTAATATCTTAAGAAACGAATTAAAACATGATTCGAGTCCTAGAATTTGCCTAAGTCATAATTAACAATTATCCAAAGTTAGGCGAAACCAATTTTAGCAAATGACTTGAATAACCAATTTTACCCAATATTTAATTTAAGTCCCAAATTAAATGAGTGTGATAATTAAACCGAATTTTATCTTGAAATTATCCTAAGCATGCGTTCTAAATTTTGTGCAAGATAAAATAAACAATGTCACACTACACCGCGATGTACGAGGAAAAACCCACTAACGGGAAAAAAATCTCGGGACGGCCCTAGCCTCAAATCCACTAAAAACGATATTACAAAATACAAGACAAAAGACTTACTTCCTAAACTCGAACCCTCTCAAGCCTTGATGCTTCTTCTTGTATCAACCTCCAATTAGCGGATAACCAACGGAGCTCCACCGTGGTCTCGGAATACACCGATGGGACTTTATATGGTCACCGTCACCCAAGCATGGAGCCTTTCTCCTTGTGGGTTGAATCTCAACAAAAGTCTTCTTTGTGATGGGGTGTAGAAGCAAACCCGAAACGTCTCTTGTATTCGGTAGAGAAAACCGGTGCCAAAAACTCCAAGAAATTGATATAAATATAGAAACTTGGATAAACGATTATTGGGTGTAAACTAGAGTGTGTATGAATTTTTCATTGAAAATTAACACTCAAAACTTGAACATTTTCCTAAACTAATTTTGCTCTCAAACTCTCTTTTGGAGATAAACAAATGTTGGAAAAGTTGTCTTGGAAAATGTGTTTCCCGCACATAATAAAGTATGAAAAAGGTTGGTTGAAAACCAAGTGGAGGAGTGGGGAAAAACTGCAAAAAAACTGCCAAATAACTGTTCCCGCTGAAATCTCGTTCGAACGAACGTGATTCTCGTTCGAACGAGACTTCTAACGGGTGACCAGCCTGGGCTCGTTAGAAGTTCGTTAGATACCTCGTTAGAACAAACATTCGTTCGAACGACATATCGAACGACTGACCAGTTAGGGTCGTTGGCAAAACTTGTTCGAACGAAACTGGTTCGAACGACAAAACTCGTTCGAACGAAAAACTCGTTCGAACGACATTTCTAACGAACGACCAGAAAGATTGAAAAATTCAATTTTGGCCCAGAAACTTTTATATACTTAATTTAAAGTTCTTAATTGATTCTTTCTGAAAATAAAATGCAGTTTTTATTACACCCAATACAAATTGTTCCAAGCTCCTATATACATATAATTACATTCATACCTTGGGAGCATGGAACCTTAGTTGATGACGTAGAAACGAGGCACACAAATCGGCATTTTGATGATGCTTTAAATTCTTTGCCGCTACATCTTCAACATACACTTCATAGGCTTGAGAATATTACAATAAATACTATCCTATGAATAAATGTTTTTGTCCGGAATTGAGCCAAAACTATATATGGACTCAATTGGAAATTTGTGTCCTTACAAAATGTTCTCCTAGTGGGCTACCTAGTTAATTGATTTTAAATTTAGTGATGGCTAGGGTAGCACACAATGGTAAGCGAGTGAGTCGGGTGATGAAATCACTTCTCGTGAGTGACCGGGTGTAGGTCTTAGTCAATTAATTCATCACACCATTCAAAAATAAATGCGAGAATAAAATCACATAAGAGCACACAAAAGAATTGACTCGCTAACAGGAGAGGCGCGAGGGTTTGAGAAATGTACCTCCCATGGGTTTTAGGCCGTGGGGCGCCGAAAAATTTAAGTCAACCGGGGGGAGATCATGCCTATCTCAGTCAGCCCCGGGAGTCCTACCGACCCAAGATAAAGAGGCTTCTAAATCCTTGCCTTTGGACGCCCTCTCTCTACCTTGTCTGGTTTGCCTATCACGCTTGTCTTCGATTATTACAATTTTTTAAAAGGAAAAAAAAAATAAAGGTGTCTCTATGCACCGCAATACAAGCCAAGGATACAAATCCTAATAGAAGCCTTCTAAAAATATAAAAATGGTACAAAAAATACTAAAGTGCAAAAAAAAATGAACTACAAGTTGAAATCCGCTCCGAGTGCTTCACACTCCCAAGAATGGCAACGGCGCCATTTGATAACTTTGCTTTTTGTGTGTCGTTGTTTGAAAGCCACGTTAGTCAAAACTTTAAATACCTACAAAATATAATATGAACTCAAGTGTAGAGGTAAGTAAGGGTATCAATCCACATCAAGGGGGTAAGCTAGAGACAAACTCAAATGTGGTTCAATTTTTTATTTTCTTTTTGGGCTTTTGCTTTTTCTATTTTTTTTAGCTTTTTTTGTATTAAAACAAGTAGGTGAGGTGAGGTGAAATAACACTAAACTAAAATAAAGATCTAAACAACTAACTAAAAAGTGACTAAAAAGAAAAATAAAGTCTAACACTAAAATAAGAGATAAAGTGAGGTAAATAATTGTGAGAACAATTAAGAAGTGGGATTACACCACAAATTTTAGCTATTCTAACTAATTAATTTAATTAATTGAATTCTCCCAAATTAATATCAAAATTACAAATCAACTCTCGTTGCAAATGTAATTTTAATAGCAACATTTTAGAATATTAAGTTTAACACCCCACAACTCTAGAAAAATAGATCTACATTCCTTTTAATTAATCACCCGCTAGGATCGATCAATTAATCTTTATGTAAATCTTAGAAAATAAATTTAGAGTTGAAATTCAAGTAATAATACCCCACTTAAGAAACCCCTATCTCTAGTTCGAATCTAAAATGGGTATTATAACTAGAATTTTGATCTTCTCTTGAAAATCATTTACCCTCTCTCGAGGCGTAAATTTAGGGGTGAGGGATCAAAATTAACATTCAAAGGGAAATTTCAAGTAATAAAACTAATTAAACTAAAATAACATCATATAAGTGTTTCCCCCCACCCCTTGAAAGTGGATTTAGCCTAACATGGTATAAGATTTGACAAATTAATAATCAAATGGATAAAATAAATGAAAAGAGAAGAGAACAATCAAACCCAATCTCTTGAAGTGAAATTGAACTCTTATTTCTTTGAAATCAAGCACAATCCATCCAATATGAGCATCCAACAATAATCAACTCAATTGAATTTCACACATTTATCACTCACAAATATCTAAAAAAAAAAAAAAACTATTTACAAATATTTCTACCTAATTTATTCTAACCTAACTCTCTACGTTTCTCTCTCTATTTGATGATAAGTCCCTCCAAATGGGGTCTTGAGTCTTCTTTTATAGTAGATGCATGGCACACATGGGGCTAAGGGGTATTTTTGGGAAGATTTAATATGCATGGAAATGGGGTGTGAGGTCATGTGGGTGAGGGGATTGGAACAAATATGATTTAGTTAAAGGGGTAGTTTTGGAAATTGGGGTAGAAGTGGTAGTTGAGGGTTGGGTAAAATGGTTTTAAGGGAATAAGTTGGGTTTATTAGGCACATGTGAGATTTATTGGTTTCATGGCTTTGTTTGTCTTATGAAGGAGATACAATCGTGGGTATTGGAAGTTTGAAGTGGGTTTGGAGGAAATGGTTTTGGACTTGGGTCTTGAGGTTCGGAGGAAGGACAGCAGATCGATTTGGTCTGGTCGATCGCGACTTGGGTTTTGTGGGGATTCGGGTCTGATAGAGGACGAGTTTTGGAGTAGCGGGTACCGGCGGGTATGTACGGATGTCACGAGGGTAACAATCCGATGTCTTGAGTAGTAGGCATATTTGTATTTTGAGGATGAAATTCCTTTGCAAGGGAGGAAGTATGTAATATCCCGTATTTTTAGGAATACTTAAATTACACGTGTCGCAGTAATTTAATTAAATTAAAAAATAAAAGTGAATTTATATAAATATTAATTAGAGAGAAATGGATTAATATTTATGTGTTAGTATGCTTATTTGGTGATAAGTAAATGAAATTGAGTTATTTTATATTACATAGTAAGTGGGAAAAATGACGGTTTGATAGTATCTTATTCGGGATGCGCGTGAGGAGTCGTGTTGGGAATAACATGATAAATTAATGATGAGTGACTCGGATGATGATTTCGAGTGCATGGTTGATCTGGAATAGGTCAAAATAGTCAAAATTAAGTATTCGGGGGTAGTGATTGGGTTTCAGGGGATATTTAGACTAGGCGAGACCTGTATAGGACTAATTTGGTCATTGTAAAAATAAGGGTTATTGGAATTTCAGGATTTAAGATATATATTATAGAGTTGGGGTGATATGAAGAGTCATTTTACAATATCAAAGGTGTAATACCCCGTGATTTTTAATGATTTTTAAAATGGGTTATATTTTAAATTAATGGGTTAATTGGATTTTATTATTAATTAATTCATTTGGATTGTATCCAAATTGTGATATTAAAATGTATGATTCTGAATATTACTTAAAGATATTTAGGTAATATATGAATGTGATGTTATTGATATTGATGTGAATTGTTAATTCAATAATTTGGATTTTTAGTCGGACACGGTATGGGACGTGTCGGGTCTAATTTGTTATATTAAAAAGGAAATTTATTTTCTATTGACCTTATAGTCATTTTGCCTACGTCGTTGCATCCGGAAGGGTTGAAATTGTCAGAAAAGTCTATTTGGATGTTGGATTTGGGTCTCGGGTCATTTGGAAATGAAAGGACAACCCAAAAGGGCATTTTGGTAATTTTTATAGGGGGATGAATAGTGATTTCGGATTTTTTCCTATTATAAGTATTTGTAGATTAAGTTTACGTGGGTTATTCATCTCCTCTACACAAAATAGAGAAGTCCTCTTCCTAGAGAGAGTGAAAGGTTGCTTGGGAAGAGAAAAGCTTACTTGGGAAGGAGAAGAACAAAGACCAAAGGTCACCACCACCGGAGGTTGACCGGAGAAGGGAGAACCACCTATGATATACTACACCGAAGGATCAGACCTTCATTAGAGGCAAGTGTTTGATAATGGCAATCTAAGTTTGTATATTGTCCATGTTAGAGTAGTTCTAAAAAGAGATGATTTTTCATGTTTGGAAGATAATAATGGAGTTGTTAAATGTATTTCTGGAATCTAAAAGTATATAGGAATCAAACTCATGTTGTAGGTTGAGATTAATCCACGAAATAATCATATATCTATTGAAGAAATTCTGAAACCATTGTTGTGTTCTTGAGGATATTAGGTTGATAATTTTCTGGAAAAAGAGGATATAAACATGCTTTTTAATCCAATCTTTTGATGATTCTAGGATGTTTAGATCATTAGAAATCATTTATATATGTTAATATATCATGTAGTAAGGATTATAAGTCATTTGGGTTGTTAATATGAAGGTTTGAATGATCAAAAATGGCTAAACCCTTAGTTGCAGAAATGCAGAAAAACTGGGCTGTTACCTGAGTGATCGATCGATCGACCCCATGCCTTCGATCGATCGACCTCCCCAGAATTCCTAAAGTTGTTTCTTTTAATGTTGATTCTTATCCCAAAACTTTTGTAGATCTTTGATGATTATTAATTGGATATTTTGGGACTTAGAGAAGACTAGTAAGCCCTATTGAAGATTTGAATTAATTTGATTGGGATTTAATTGATTAGAAAAATGATAATGAAGTTAAAGGAATTTCGGTTGCTAGATTCACTTGATAGATTCTAATTGGTATGCATGGGGATTAAATATAGGACCAATAGGGGTGATTGAATATAACACCTTGGTATCCTTAAGTTTACAAGAGGATTTAATCCTAAGTGAAAGAAGATGCGTTCATAAGAGATTTGAAACTATCAGTTTTAACCTTAATTAAAGGGAGAGTTTAAATTCATAGTGATTCAGGGGATATGACAATATGGACCAGTAGGGTATTAGTGACTTCTTACTGAATATATGTTGAGGAAAAACCTATTTAAACCTTGAGTATTGAATGAGGCTCGGGGATAATTAAATTAAGAATTAAAGTTATGATATTTTAATACGTGGGATTTAAAGAGATATGATGCTACGTATGGGAATAATATAAGGGTAATGTGAGTACCTTGTTGATATTATACTATAGGTATGATAATGCCTATTTGATTGATTGATAATTTATGTGTATGACATACCTAGCTTACTTGCTATCGATGGGAGGTTTGCGCGTGAGGGCAGTCATATCCTGATGAATTCATGGGATCTTTGATTTGTCGCTCAAGAACATAGGTCTATGAAAGACTTATCGGGGAGTTGATAAGTCCGTTGACTGTGGGAACGTAGGTATGTGCGTGACCCATGGATACGAGAACTGTGTTCGCCTCCAATTTGTATGTTGTTGTTTGTGGTTCAAGGAATCCTTATCGAACCTTTAGTCCCTTATTCGGCGACCAGCGATGATGGGACATGATAGCAGAGTAATGCATTGCACCACAGTTGTGACTCGGGGTGCCGTATTATATATGAATATATATATAATGAATTAAATGAATGAATGGATATATTGTGGTTAAATCATCTATTGTGTGATAATTGTAGATAACGGTGAATAGAAAAAGAATTGAAATAAGTTAATGAATATTTATTGAAGAGCTTAATTCATATTAATGAGAAATGATTCATGTTAATGAGAAACGATTCCTATAAATGAGAAATGTATAAGAATGATTATGTGACGTAGGGTATGGGACATATGGGGTTATGATATGGGATGGAATTATAATATGGAAACTAGAAAAGAGGAATCATTAACTAGGAGGTTAATAGGAAACGTTAAGTGTGCACTCTATTTGAGAAGTGAGAATAGAAAGTGAGAGTAGGATGCTAACATGTACATAATAAATGCTTTATTGCACTTGTTAAATACTTGTTGTTTTAAAAATTATTTTTACAATCAGGCTCTAACCCATTTCCTTGCATATTTTCTTTTCTATTGTACCTTCTATATCAGGTGTCCAGCAGCAGGGACGCCAACCTTAGTTGATTTCAACGAGCTATGGAGCTATGGAGTATTGCTTAGACGCTTATCTTCTTTTGATTCATAGTATTCTCTTAGTTAGGGCTTGTCTCCCAAAGGATTCATATATCTCTTTTCTATCGAAGTCATACAGTCTTGTATTCGTGTCATTTTAATACATATCATATTGTTGGGATTACTGTAATGGATTAATATTATTTGGGAATGTTTATTCCAATTGCATTTAAATTCTTTTGTGTTAGTTGTTCAGTATTATTGTGGTAGAATAAAATGTGATGTGTTATTCTAAAACTGAAAATGGATTTTGTTGAATTACAATTTGGAAAGTTTTTAACACCAGCTAAGTATTGGGTGAGTTGTAAATGTTTTCGACAGTGATGCTAAGAATGAGCCAACTGTATATTCTGTTTTAATTTGGTATGGGATTGGCCACCCGGTATTTAATTAGGCGGGGTGTTACAAAAGGTTTTTCTTGTGTTATACCAAAAGATAGAGAGAAGTTGAAAAGAAAAGAGAAGAAAATTCAAGAGTTTTTAAAGGAAACTCAAAAGGTGCTCAAAAAATGCTAGGAATTGTGAAGAACTTAAAGAATTATGGGCTTAGGATAATCATCAAAGGAGGTTCTTAAATCAAATTCAGACTCTACAAGTGATAAAAGACAAGTAATTATCCTGTAAATAATTATGTGTAATAATCAATTCATATCATGATTGGGAAATAATTTTTGGGTGGAATTCATTGACAATTGGATTTTTGGAGAAATGATTTCATAATAAAATGGCGTGATTTGTTAATATTGAATTTGAAAATTGAAGTCCCATGTAGATGTATGAATTATTGATTTAGTAGATGGAGAAAATTATTAATTGTTGTGATATTGGGAGAGTTTCATATTATTTGAAAATTAATAATAAATCCCATGTAGTGATCATGTGTAGATGAATTCTATGTTTAAATGGATGTATTTCATATTTCGGAGTCATGAGAATTGTTAATCATTGAGAAAAATATGATTTGGGATTGATTATTTCACGTTAAACCTTGTTGAAAATCGAAATGGGAAGAATTGGGGCTATCTGCAGGGGCGAATCGGTTCGGCGTACCTATTATAACCAAGTTGGGTTAATTGATATAATATGATCATGATTTGATTTTGGGTTAAATTATAATATTCGAGAATAGTTTAGGATTTTTGGAAAAATAGTTGACGTTGATAAAAATGTCTTGGGATGAATAGGTATATATCTGGGGTATGAATGGAAGTATTGGAAGGAATTATACTTGGAAAATTCATTAATGGATATATGATGAAAATTCGAGAAAATGGGGATACGAGCTGGTTGAGAATAATATGTGTCCAGAAATAAAAATTAGAGAATCAATTAATTAAAGAAGTGGATGTTTAAATAAATTAGAAATGGAAATGATTATTAGCGAGTGCTATGAGTGATAGGCTTGGTTAGGTGGATTTTTTGGAATATATATATATATATATATATATACACACACTAGGGTATGCCCGTGACTAAAGGCACGCTGATAATTTTGAAAAGTCTAAAGTCGTGTATAATATAAAATATAAATTATGTTTATATTATAAGTGTAAATTTTCAAATTATTTTATCACGTAAATTTAAGTAGTGTCAAATCTTGTATAATTAAGTCAAAAAGTTATTTTACAACACATAAGCATAAACAATTTAAACTATGTTTATAGGACTATACACCCCATTTAAGAAAAAAATAGTCCAATAACAATACTAATAGTCCGTCTTGGACCTCGTAATAAATGTAAACTATTATATAGCACGGGAAAAAATTCCAATATATTAAATCATGAATAATTTAAGTCAAAAAGTATAAACAATCATGAATAATGTAAACTATTGTATGCCCGTTCCTGAAGGCACGACGATAATTTTTCCAAGTATGAATCATGTGGTCAAGTAAAAAAAGTATTGTATTATAGTATAATTTTCCAAGTATCAATCTTAGTCAATTTTTTTGAAGGACGGATATTTTTTTCAAAATTATTTAATCTGATATAATTTCAAGTCCAAAATTTTATTTTCAATATAAATAAAAATAGAAATATAAGAACTTTTTTTGCAAAATTTTCTTTATTTATATGAGTATCCAATTGTTTAAGATATAAAAAATAATGTCCAGTACCTTGTATAAACATCACCTATTTAACAAAATTCGTATATAAACCCCCTACTATGAATAAAACATAGACCCCTAATAAAATATCCCAAAAATAGGATGATTGTCAATAGTTTATAAAGATTCATCTAAAAAAAATGTTTACACAATTTTAATATTTCGGGCAAAATCTCCTTTACTTATACCACTACTCATCCATAAAACAAACAAAATATAGTCCAATAATAATGCTAATAGTTCACAACATGCCGTTATTGGCACCATCGGCAACTTGAACAACATAATAAAGATATCATACAAATATAAATTTTCTATACAATAATTTGAAATGTCTCTTTTGCACCAAAAGAAACTGTAGAACAAAAAAATAGTCTCTCCTTTGCACTTTCAACTTCTTCATTCATCACCATTATAGCCCAAAACAAATAGTATACAACAACAAAAGTCTTGAATAAGTAAATTATAGAATAAAAGACTAAAGCTTGAGATAAATCTCAATACTCGTCTTAATTATCAATAAAAACTGTGTTTGTGCAATACTCCAACCTCGATTGAGTTATATCCTCAATCATATCTTTCTCTATAACTTCACTTTCTGCAACCAAATAAGAGTATAAAAATGTAAGAGTTGATGTAAAAAACATTAGAGATCCAATAACTATATATGCAATACCAAATGTAACTATAAATGAAACCAATAACTAAATAACAAATACTTGTGCTATAAGTCAAAACAACACAATAACACAACAGCTAGCAGCAGATGTTACCTTTATTTTGAATGACAAACACACATGGAAAAGTCTAATCTTCCACTAAACACAACAGCAACCAACATAGTGAATAACACAATGATTAGAAGAAGATCTGATATTTATTTTGAACCGGGCAAGCCGTCTACAGCAAACACAATCAGTTGTTGTACAGTGTCTCGAGGGCTGCAAAGGAAGGGATTGGTTCGATTGCATTTCTGCGCATCCTATATCTGTTGAAATGTTTTGTAAAACTTCATGATATTAGCGACATGTAACCAAATGTGGCTTGAAAAACAAAAGAATATATATATATATATATATATATATATATATATCACCCACGACCAAATATGGCAAGTCCAGCAGTAACCTCTCTAAATCCCTCTCCCTTAAATGCAACAATACTAATTAGACATAGAAAACAGAAGGAGATGCTTACTAAGTCCTTAAGTTTAAAATCCTTAATTACTATTTAAGTTAATAGATGTTTTCTACTTCATCTCCGCTGGCACATAATACATGTAGATAGAACAATAAACATGTGTGAACATTTATCGACCAAGTAATTGGATCTCAATTGTAACATACAAAATATGAGCACCATATAGTCAATAGTGAAACCAACAAAAAGACCTGGTAGAAGACAAAAGAGGAAGAAATATTGTAAAAGAAACATTATGAAAAATATATTGAACTTACATCATTGCCCAAACATAAATCAAACTCTGGGACACGGTCCATATCAGGTGTGTATTGGTCAAGTATGACAGGAATCCGGGACAAATTACCCTATGTATCAACATATAAGTCCCCGACACTATGATGATGTTGTTGCTCTAAATATACAAAATCCCCAATTCCCTTGGGAATTCTACATATACCGTCAACTTGATAAGAGGATCCCAGATAAGGATAGGTTGCACTTTGGTTTTTCTCATAGATTGCATATCTATTCTGACTATAGCATACTCTGTCTCTAATAATTAGGCTAATGGAACACTTCAAGATGCCATAAATTCCAATGTCGTCATTGGTGGATCCATGGAAGAAGTTTTGTGTATTTATTACACCATTTAGATGCTTTTTATGCTGGAAATTCGGCATGGCGCTGGTATTGTTCATGGTGATTTCAAGCCCGACAATCTGATTATTCATTATGCTGGAAATTCTGCATGGCGCTTGGCATGATCAGGGTCTTTGCCTTATTGATTGGGTTAGAGGAATAGACCTGAGTCTATTTCCTGGCAATATGATGTTCACGGGAGACTGTCGAACTTCTGGCTTTCGTTGTATCCAAATGCAAGAGAAGAATCCTTGAAAATTTCAAGTAGAAATCTATGTCCTGTGAAAGTTAAACTGATGGGGCTCAAAAGGAGGACTAATTAGAAATGATCAGGGGTATTTTATTACGGGATTCTCACCTTATAGAGTGAAAGTTAAACTATTTACTTTAGGAACTTTTTAGCACTAAACGTAATATTTGGTGTTCTTCTTGCAAAATATGCATAGTTAAGAAGGTTTCTACACTTAATAAAACCCAAAACATTATTCCAATTTCGATAGAAATCAAAATATATTAATGTAGTACACTCTTGAACGCATCCAAGCATACATGCATAGGTGGATTTAGGGAGGGGGCAAAAAATATTTGGAATAGCCAATTTTACAATAAACTTTTATGAAAAGAAATATATATTTTTATAGGTTTGTGGCCCCTTAAATATTTATACACATTCTTTGGTCCTGTCATACTCATCTTCCAACTTATGGATCCGCCACTACAAACCTGGCTTCCAAAAATATCTAAACATGTTGAAAAATAAATTAAAAAAATTCCAGACACATCTTTTTGCTTGTCCGACACATGTCCTAACCAGTGGCATATGGAATGTTTAGCACTTAAAACTTATGGTATTTTTGAATAAAATTTGATATTCTTATAGGTTTGGCCTCCTCCAATTTTTTTTATAAGGATTGGCCCCTATCATTCGATTCCTAGATCCAATTAGTAATTAAAAGGCAGATTACATACTATGCGTCAAGAAAGCAGTCGGGTGCTGAAGATGATCCAAGGAGCAATTCCCAGCAACTTGGAAAGTCCAAACTATGAAGATGCTCTAGACCTGATAAAAAAACTTTTAAAGTGTGAAGAAACAATGTCATATGTTGTTTTCATGTCCAAAAAAATAAGATCTTATTCATGGTCAAAATCCCAAAAAAAAAATTGGTACTTGATAAAAAAAATAAGATCTAACCTATAGTCAAGTCCAATTTAAAACTCTGTTCCATGTCAAAAAAACATCAAACTTTACCCATGTTCAAATGCAAAAAAAAAAAACAATCTCTTACCCTTGGTTAAGTCCTACAGATGACAAATATCTAAGGAAACGATAGTGATGATGGATCCACAATCCCTTAACTGCTTAACTCACCCCTCCCTTGTGCATTCACTCGTCTCCTCCCTGCTTAAACTGTAACACACACACACACACACACACATAAAATCACTACCCCCAACCAATTCCTTACCTCTGATCCTAACCTTTTGACCCCAACACATGCACACACCAACACCATACCCAACTACCCCTCTACCCCTGCTTCCCAACCCACTACCCTGATCCCACCTACTTCTTCCCCTACCACTCGCAAACCGAGATAACCCCCCATATACCATAAATCCTCATGCACACCCTCTACCCAGCAATACCCACCCCCTTGCAATTATTTCTACTCACACATAAACCCACATACCCCACCTTGATGATGAAGATTAGTTCCATGATGACCAGCAGAATGTATAATACTATCGATAGAAGTTTGATTTGGAATAGGAGAAGGCTGTGATTGACTGTGATCCAAATTAATTTTGTTAGAAGTCTCATCCATTAGGCCTTCAACTGTAAGTTGATCCTTCTCATTTTTGTTATCTTCAGCAATGGGGTTCTACTGTGGGAAGGAGATAACCAACCAAACTTTAGTAGATTTCTTTGAGCTATCAATGTACTTGTAAAACCAAATAAAATATATAGGATGTCGCTGACCTGTTTGAGGATGACGCTGACCTGTTTAAGGATGCCACTGCTCAAATTATATTTGTTTACCTGTTTGCATTCTCCAAAATATTATTGTGCATTGGTGCAATAGGCCGTATAGAAACCTGAAAGGAAAGAAAAAAATATATATGATATGACAACCTTTCTCTCTAACAGTATTAATATGTTCATAATTACGTAAGAAAGAAAAAACATCCTATTGTACATTTTTAGGTACATCAAAGCTCTACTCCTAAAAAACATCCGACCCCGAGTTTCATCATCTCAATCGCCAATCTCCGGTGTTATTAGTTTGTTGTTTATGAGATCAGTCGCCAATCTCGGGCATTGTTCATTTGGTATTCATAAAAATATTACAACGCATCACATTTGAAAAAATATTACAACGCATCACTTTTGCCCAAGATTTCAATTACATTAGAGTGGTGGGAGAACACGAAAAAAATTCTCTCAGAAGTCCTAGAAATCTATCTAGAATGAAACCTGACTTTAACAAAATTAGACTATCTATAAATGAAAAATACGAAAAAATTATAATAACTAAATTAAGATTTATAACTGATTGGAAACTAAAATCATAATCATAATACATCCTTGATCATAAACTCAAATCATAATCACCCCAACAGAGATGAACATCTATCTAGTACTTGTTGCTTTCTTTTTGATAAAATACATGCTTGGACTCAGTAACCAAATTTTAAAGAAAATCATCTGATGTTTGAACTCTATGCTATCAAATCCGCAACGTCGGCCATAAAATCTCAAATTAGTTTACGCGTATGAGGCCACGCCATCTAACATACACTTGAATCATGGTTAAACTCATGTGCTCGCTGATAATTGTGATCATTGATGAAGAATTGAATTCAATAGCTTGAAACCATTGAAGGCAAATTATTAAATAATCCAAGATAACCACATGTGTAAATGTTGCTCCCCACTGGGAGAAATAGCTTGAAAAATTTAATGATTCATAACTGAATATTGATATGAGGTAAAACTGTTGGATTTGAGAATCCAAGTGAACTAAAATACATCCAATACAAACTATCATTGGATGAATAACTGGAAACAAATCCCATAACAAAATAAAATCCAATACATCCAATAGGTGATATAGTGTAGATGTTGTAACTCGCTCTAATTTGATGCTCTAAAATAAGGAATCTCATTCGTATTTAGTCCCTACTTTTCCTTTTAGTTCCTGAAATGTCACAGGGCATCATATTCACATGCCCAATCAAATGTGCTAATATGTTCAAAGTGCTAGGGACGATGATAAAAAATTGCAAATGAGGTGGGAGAGTTAGATAGAACCATGCATGGTATTAGGCGGTGCCTTTGTTAATGTCGGTGTTGCACACCTAAATCAATTGGATCAGAACTTCTCCACCATGATGAAATTGCAAAAGTAAACTAAATGAAAACTTTGATTAAAACTGCATACATAGTATTAAACAATAATATGGTTGTAGTGTGTGATCTCAAAGTGGGATTACCACGTCTATGGTGGATAACAAAGGTGCTGCTGGTTTTAGTGCCTGAGATATTCAACGGTGTTGTGTGGTGGTGGTGATGGCATCAAGTGCTGATGGCGAACACATATTATAACAAATGGATTGTATCCAACATACTTCATACAACTGTGGATGAGCTCAAATGGATTGTCTCCCAAATTTATGAAAACTATTTCCAGGTTGGATGTTAGCTTCTCCTGATGTTTGCACTTTGGCGTTGAGTGTTATACGACGTAAAACATTGCACATCTGTGACTCTCACATTTTAAATAGCTGTTGACAATTTTGATACGAAACTCAGCATCCACACACAGTAAAATGACAATTCTAAAAAACCATTTTTTAGAAGGAGCATGTCAAAGAAAGGATCCAGAAAAGCTTTTAAGAAATTTCACTTGAAGAGTTGGCTTGTCCATGAGCCATATAATAATCCAGGACAATAAAAAGAATAATGTTAAGACCCATGAAAATTGAATACCTATAGTTATGTAAAGTAATTCATGAAAATGTATAGCTCCTGTATTTGAATACCGTAGTAAGAAATGAACTTCGAATATAAAGAACTCATTGATATGTTAAAAATAACATGAAGTTAAAAACCCAAAATTTGAGCACCAAAACAAATTCGTGACACAGTTAAGCTGGAAGCACCAACGTATGATTTCTAAGGAAATGAGTTAAAAAAATTCTAAAATATAGTGCAAACTAAACAAAACTATAAATCAGTACCTCCATTCATCTGGTCATTTACAAATAAAGATTCAACCAAAAATAACCTACAAAAAACAACATCAAACAACTGTGTCAAGTAACCATAGATATTAGTTTCTTGATTATTCATAACCAAAATATTTAGCAGAATGGAAGAAGATAACAAACATTAAAAATCCGGCAAGTGTTCGAAGAAAACTAAAATATATATCTCAAAACAGTCCAAAACTATACACCTAGTTCATATCTAAAACCCCTATAAACCCTAAATAGCAAACCAAGAACTAAAATAATACATGTAAAAACCAAATCAATATAGAACAAATTATAGCATAAATAATACATGAAAACCCCAAATGCAAAAACATTTACGAAATTGAGCTTCATTTACAAAAAAAAAACATTTCAGTCCCAATCCTGTATTGAGCTTCATCCATAAAATAAAATCTTCAACAAAATTGAAGTAAATTAACAAAAAACCAAGAGAATACATGATGTAAAGTATACCCGAGTTTTTGACAGAGTGGAATCTTAGGAAAATACATTTAAGAAACGAAAATCAAATAATAAGATTCTGTGAGTTTACCCGGATCTTTAAAATCTACACCACGAATCAATATTGGAGGTTGAGTCAGGGCTGAAGTGCTGGTAGATTTCAGCTATGGTTCAGTTCAAATTGAAGAGAGAAATATAGAGTATCCAACAGAAATAGCGATCGAGGGTATCCAACAGTATTGGTTGATTTCAGCCAAGACTTTTGCAACAATAAAAATGAAACAAAAAAAACATTAATGTGACAAAAAAAATAGAACTAGGTTTAAAAAAAAATCCAAACACAGTATATGCCATAGTTGTTTGTTGTTGTACAGCTAAAGAAAATTACCTTGGGAGAGCGCAGAGAGAGAACCGCGTGAGAGCGCGCAAAGAGAGAGAGAGAGGCATGAATTTTGTGGTTTGTGTGATATGAGCGAGTAGGCAGGGTACGTGTGAAATGATAGAATAAGGTCAATTACCATTTTACCCTTTTTTTGAATTTTGAGGAAGAGTGGGAGATAAATTTGAGTGTAGGAAAAGAGGGGGAACTCAATTGATAAAGGGGTAAATTAGGTAGTGCAGAAAAACTTATCTAGATGACATCATCAACTAAGATTATGACTAGGGCTGTAAATCGGGCTGGGTGAGCCGGGCTTGGCGCTTCTCAGGCTCGGCCCGAACTCACATACCCATGCTCAAGCCCGAGCTCGCCCGAATTATTTATTCTCACCTAGGCCCGAACTCGGCTCATAAATATTACGGGCTTCGGGCCCGATTTCATTTTTTTTAAATTAAAAAAGTTTGAATTAATTTTTTTTTCTTGTATTTCCATCATGGACAAAATTATACATTAAAATCTAATTGATATTTCATGAAATAAAATATATAATTATGAAGTGTATTAAATTAAATCAAGGGAAATAAGAGTGAAAAGCTACAAATGCTTATTAAATTTCAGACATTTAGCATAATTTGATCACTTACAAAGGCTTATTGTGACTTGATCAATTATTAAATCAAATACCCATAATGAGATTAACAATAAAATCACAAAATTGAAAATCACATGTAATCTAATGTATTATGACAAATGATTTTTTTTTAGAAAAAATAATAAATGAAATAAAAGGACGAAACCTAATTGAACAATATTAACATAAATATGTTATATTATATAAATTAATTATTTATTTATTTATTTATTAATATGAAGTTCGGGCTTTGGGCCCAATTCGGGCTTGGCGAAGTTCGGCTCAAGCTCGGCCCAAAATTCATTCGGGCTTGGAATTTTGGCTCAGGCTCGGCTCGGCTCAAACTCAAATAAAGCTCGGCCCGAAAATAGCGGGCCGAACGGGCAGGCTTCGGGCCTCGGGTGCTCAATTTACAGGCCTACTTATGACATACATAAGTATTCTACTTTATTATATATATATATATATATATATATATATATATAGAGAGAGAGAGAGAGAGAGAGAGTTAGGCTCTCCAACATACCCTCATTAAACATACCTATTTTTTTAAAATAGTAAAAAACAAAAATTTGAGTTAATATTTTTTATATGGGTTCATGATATTTCAATGTGTCCCTATAAAAAAAATCATATCAAAATAATGTGTTTTGATATTTTTAAAAAATAGGTAAAAAAAACTGGCAGTTTTAAAGGGTAAAAATTGACAGTTTTTTGACCTATTTTTTAAAAATATCAAAAACCATTATTTTCAATTGATTTTTTTATAGGGGCACATTGAAATATCATGAACCCAAATATCATCTCAAAATTATTATTTTTACTATTTTAAAAAAAGGGTATGTTGGAGAGTCTCTCTCTCTCTCTCTCTCTCTCTCTCTCTCTATCTATCTATATATATATATATATATATATATATATATATATATATATATATATATATATATATATATATATATATATATGTGTGTGTGTGTGTGTGTGTGTGTGTGTGTGTGTGTGTGTGAGAGAGAGAGAGAGAGAGAGAGAGATATAATTGTATGGACATACCATCAGAGTGCTATCATCAGAGGTTGCGTGATGTCGGTGATCTTCCCTGGCGAAAAACGACAGGATAGCGCCGTGCATGCCCTTGTGAGGTTGGAGTCCTAGTGAGGTAATTTTAGTGTGGCTATGACTCACTGTGTTAGGACTATGACTGCCTCCAACACGTTTGTGAATTGTCGATTTCGGTGTTGGAGTTCGACCCGGTAGCCCAGGATGATGTGAGTATGCCCTGGTGCATGATAGCCTTTTAGAGGCCCACAACCAGTGAGCTATTACTCTGCGGGATGGCGGTTATATGTTATATATGTGTGCTTATTGTGTTATAGAAAATACGTATATATATGTACAAAAAAATATATACGGGTATATGCCACAAATGTGTGAACATTGAATTAATAACTAATGAAAGTTATTTGGAATGAATCGATAAATTATAATTGAGAGTTATAATTGTTGAAAGTTAATTGCAATGAATTGATTAATTATAATTATCAAACGGATGTGATAACTAATTTCATAAAATACGTATGACAAAGGGTAGCATGTGGACTTAAAGATATATTAAGACTAGTTAGGCTAGGTAACATAACTAGGGGCTAAAATGCATACGTTAGGTGGGCACTGTAGTTGGGGTGAGGATTATCTCATGTGAGTGCGACACCAATTTAAATATAGAAGAATGTACCCTTTTAGTTACTTGCAAAATATTTTAAAAGGTTTTGGGCTCTGACCCGTGTCAAAATATTTTCAAAAACTTTAAGGTATCCAGCCACAGGGATGCCAAGAATTAATTATACTTTTAGGTCATTGAAGCTGCAACAACTGTTGTGGAGTGTTACAGGGATTGTTTAGTCATTTTCTACCTTTGAGATTGTAGATAGGATTCAGTAAGTTATTATCCTGGGATGTCGCCCAATGTCAATTTTATTTAATTTTGTTGTATTAGATTATTGTATTAAATTATAAACCGGTGGTTTATTGAGTTAATGTATTTTATTATATTCTAGTTTTTAGATATAATAATGTGATTTTGGATTTACTTATTTATCCGACATGTAAATGGTGAATGGTGTTATATATGTTAATAAAGTTAAAAATTGACACATGACTTGATTAAATAATAGGTGGTTTGTAATAAATTAGATTTTCGACTGTGATGCTAAGAATGAGCCATTTGATATTCCCATTTTATTTTAGTTGAGGATTGGCCATCCGTTATTTTAACAAGCGGGGTGTGACATATAGATACTTGAAAGAAGGGAGATGACTGATATTTTGGGTATCTGAGAGGTGAGTGATCACGATAAATGCCTCGGGCTTCCGTCGGTTGTGGGAAAGTATAAAAAGTTGGTCTTTGCGGGGTTAAGGGAGAAAGTATGGAAGAAATTTAATGGGTGGAAACAAGTCCTTTTATCCAAGGCTAGGAAATAAATCCTTATCAAATCAAATGCTCAAGCAAGCCCTACTTATGCTATGTGATGATTTAAAGTCTCAAACTATGTCAGCGAGCAACTCAAATCTCTTATGAGTAAATTCTGGTGGGCCCATGGAAAAAAGACAAAGGGGTTTATTGGTTGAGTTGGGAGACATGAAAACCGATAAATGAGTGTGGGCTTGGCTTTCATGATCTTAGAACCTTTAACCTTACACTACTAGCTAAACAAGGGTGGAGAATTTTGACAAACCCAAAATCCCTGACTAGTAGTATCTTAATGGATAAATACTTCCGAAATTGCTCTTTTTAGAATGCCAAGCGAGATCATAACCCATCCTACTTATGGAGTAGCATTTGGGAGTCTAGGGTGGTTTTAGAGAGAGGGGTAAGATGGATGGTGGGAAAAGAAAATTAAAATTTGTGAGGACAAACATATCCCTAAACCACAAAATTTCAAACCTTTTTCAAAGAAAAATGAATTTTTTAACACCCACTTTATTAGTGATCTCATTGACCCATAATTGGGTCAATGGGATGTTTTTCTCATATCCCACTTGTTTTCTGAACAGGAAATTAATGATATCCAAAGTTTCTCTCTTATGTACCCACTAGCGGAGGACAAAGAGATTTGACATTTCGAAAAAATATGGAAAATTTTCTACAAAAAGTGAGTATCGTATTGCTTAGGATTATGGCCTTGCCAATGATACGAACCAATATTCTATTCCATCCTAGTCTCCTGGTCCTCCCAACTGGAATTTTATTTAACAAGGTGAAGCATTTTTTGTATTTCGGCTTTGCACTAATTCACTACCGACGGGAGAGAACTTTCCTAGGTGTAATATGAACTCTTAGAATCAGACTTGTTGTGTGTGCAAGGATGGGCCAGATTCAGCTGCATATATTTTCATGAAATTCCCTTTGGATTTTTTTATGGGGCTTAAATTTTGTGAGTTAAATTCTGATTATTTGTACCCGTTGAATGAGGATTAGGGAGGGTGGATTTTTCCATGGCTAATACTTTATCGAATAATCATTTGGATTATGCTTGTGTAGCACTTTGGGCATTTTTGATACCAAAATTAATATGCTGATATAGACGAATCATAAGAAGACACGTGTCGATCTACGTGGCACAATAGCAACGAGGAAGTTTATTTCCCCGATCAACTCCAGCGCTCCGAGGAACTCCAACACTCCGAGGAACTCCTGAATGACGAGCAACTAAGGCGGTCCGAGCTGCATCTCGGCCACGGCATTGATTGCCAGATAATCAACAGTTCAACTATTCATTGAATGCTTATCATACAGACGCATATTCTTAAAGGGCATTAATTGTTTACCCTTTCACATGTACAGCCTAAGGGCTATAAATACATTGTATCACCCTCATTCTAAGGGACATGAATTTCTTGATAGAATTACATATCGAGAACTCCAAAACACTTGACAATAACAGAAATAGTGGACGTAGGCCATTCCTATAAGGCTGAACCACTTTAAAACTCTTTGTCTCATTTATATTTATCTGTGATCAAATAATTAGAAGCAATCTAATTTTTTACATCAACAGATTGGCGTCGTCTGTGGGAAACGACTGTTGTTATCTTTTTTCACCAAAAATCATTCATCATCAATGGCAGATAATCCGGAATCCAGCAATCGAAACGCTGGAAATGCTGGAAATCCTCCAAATCCTTCTGCACCTCCAGATCTGGCGGGAATTATGACGAATCTGGCTCAAGGACAAACCTCCATGCAAGAGACAATGCGGCAACTCATACAGACCCTTCAAGGCGGTGCACCTGCACATTCGGGACAGCGAAGTGGTCAGAGGAAAACCTATTTACTTTCTTCACGATCCAGGCGTACAGATGCGTATCGTAATGAGGAATCTGATGATTTCTCTTATCAACCTGGGCGAACTTCATCAATATGGGCTACAGATACTGAGCAACGTATCACTCTCTCTCCAGAGAGACCCAGTGCTTTGGAAAGACTGAGTAGGGTGTCTCCTTTCAGTCGACTAAGCCCTAGGAGGAATAGGAGTCCACCTAAAACCATGTCGAGGAGTCTTCGACAACCATCAGATCTAAGAGAAGGATCAGCGCAATCACGACCAGTTGCTCGTCAAGATAAATCTCAGGAGGCCACGTCAGAACAATCAATTGCTTCAACTAATAAGCCCGAGGAAGGAAATGATGCGTGGAAAGGTTCCATTCAGCGGTTGGAGGATAGATTGGGAGAAATGGCTAAGGTGAAGAACCCCCTACAACGAACTTTTGTTCAAGGGACGCCTTTTGTACAGGCCATTGTGGATTTTCCTACACCGTTAAAATTTAAAGCACCTGTGGTAACCCCCAAATATGATGGAAAGACAGATCCTGTTCTACACATAGAGCAATATCAAGCTGCTGCCGACATCTATGCTGTCCCCGACGAGATGAAATGCAGAGCATTCTCAGGAACTCTTACTGGATCTGCCCAGATATGGTACAACAATCTTCCTCGGGGTAAGATTTCAACTTTCTTTCAGTTGGTCGAGTTGTTCATTGGCAATTTATGTTTTGGAGCAAAGCCAGTAAAACGAGTAGCACACTTGTTAAATGTTAGGCAAAAATCTGGTGAGAGTACTAGAGATTACATAACTCGTTTCAATAACGAGAAGCTGTAAGTCATAGATTATGAAGAAAAGACAGCAATCACCGCCTTGATGAGTGGGTTGTTGCCTAACAAGTTGTATTATACTTTGTCCAAAGATCCACCTACAACTATGTCAGAGTTGATGGCAAAAGCGGCCAAAATCATGAATGCCGAGGAGGCTATGGCTGCGAAGAAGAATATGGATAAAGAAACCAAGGTGGAAGACGACAAATCTAAGAAGAAAGAGCATAAGGGCAATGGCGGTGACAAGCATTCCAAGAATAATAAGTCGTCATGGGAAGTCCTGAAGAAATTCGATACTTATACTCCTTTGAAAATGGGTATTAATCATGTCTTGGAAGAAATCAAGAATAACGAGGAAGTAAAGTGGCCAAAGAAACTGAGGTCAGACCCTGACACGAGGAATAGGGAGAAATATTGCGAGTTCCATAAGGATCATGGCCATATGACCAAAAATTGCATAGCTCTTCAGAACGAGATTGAAACACTCATTCGAAGAGGGAAGCTAGCAAAGTATGTTGATCGGGGAGGAGAAAGAAGAAATAATGACCGAACTAGAGAAAGGTCTAGATCTCCTCGTCGAGTAGAGGAGAAAAAGAACAGAAACCATGAAGATGATCCAGATGATGACCCCGATCTTCCCAAGAAACCAAGGCAGCCAGAACGAGAGGTATTTTCAATACGCTTTGGGTCATTTGATTGTAATGTCATTACAGGAGGAGATGCAGGAGGAGGAGACCTTACTGCAGAAAGAAAAGCTTACCTCGGTGAGGCTCAGGCTTGCTCATACATTCAACGGATAAATTTGGCTGAAGAGGATCGCCCGAGGAAGGTAAACAAAGAGAAGCTGGTCCTTGGTTTTTCAAAAAACGACCTTGCAGGTGTTCTTTACCCTCACGACGACCCTTTGGTGATCAAAATGAGGATGAAAGAAGTAGTGATTTCAAGGGTTCGGGTAGATAATGGTAGTTCGGCAGACATCATGTTCTACTCATGCTTTGACAGTTTAAATTTAAAATTATCTCAATTGGAGCCTTATCACAGACCTCTCCTGGGTTTTGCTGGCGAGAAGGTTTTTCCATTTGGGACGATCAAGTTGGATATATTCATTGGAACTTGGCCTGCTTGTCGAACAGAAAGAATACGCTTCTTTGTGATGGATAAGAATGTGCAATCTTCTTACAACATCATCATGGGAAGAGTTGGTTTGAAGAAGTTCGAAGCGATTCCATCTACAGTACATCAGTGCTTAAAATTCCCAACAAATTTTGGAGTAGGAGTTGTGAAAGGTGATCAAAAAGTAGCTCGGGAATGCTATTATTCATCTACCAAGCAACAGGAGCTTGAAGAGTCAAGGAAAAAGACTACTACCTACCAGGTGGATGAAGGTACAGAAATTGAAACACTGGATCCTAGAGATGAATCCCAACTTATAAAAGGACAGGTGGTAGAATCTACAGAAAATGTTATTCTGGACGATGAATACCCTGAACGAACAACTCAGATAGGTTCGTCGTTGGATGCTTCAATAAAACAGGAGTTGATAACTTTCTTGAGAAACAGAAAGAAAACTTTTGCATGGAGTCATGAAGATATGCCAGGAATAGATCCAAACTTCTTATGTCACGAGCTCAATGCGAATAAGGAGATCAAGCCCGTAAAGCAAAGAAGAAGAGTATTTAGTCCCGAGAAGAATCAAGCTATACAAGAGGAGGTCGAGAAGCTCCAGTAAGCCCAATTCATTGAAGATGTGAAATATCCAGACTGGTTAGCAAATGTGGTGATGGTAAAGAAGAAAAACAATAAATGGAGAATGTGTGTTGATTTCACCGATCTCAACAAGGCATGCCCAAAGGATCACTTTCCATTGCCAAGAATTGATCAACTAGTAGATGCTACCTCGGGACACGAGTTGATCAGCTTCATGGATGCTTACTCTGGCTACAATCAGATCAAAATGAAACTTGAAGACAGGGAAAATACTTCTTTTATCACCCCTAGGGGAACTTATTGTTATAATGTTATGCCTTTTGGTTTGAAAAATGCAGGAGCGACATACCAACGACTGATGAACAAGGTTTTTGTCGAACAAATCAGTTGCAATATGGAAGTCTATGTCGACGATATGCTGACAAAAAGAAAAAAAATTGTTGATCATCTAGTTGACTTAGGTCAGACCTTTGATCAACTGGATAAATACCAAATGAAGCTCAACCCAACGAAGTGCACATTTGGAGTACGAGAAGGAATGTTCCTCGGGTACATTGTCAACCAGCGAGGAATTGAGGCGAATCCAGAAAAGATCAAAGCTCTTTTAGGGTTGCGATCTCCAACGACAAAGAAAGAGGTGCAGAGTCTTACAGGACGAGTTGCAATGCTCAACAGATTTGTATCCCGAGCAACTGATCGATGCCTCCCATTCTTCAAAACACTTTGAAAAACTTTCGAGTGGAATGATGAATGTGAAAAAGCCTTTCAAGACTTGAAGAAATATTTGAGAGCACCTCCGCTGTTGTCCAGACCAGTAATGGGAGAAAAGTTGTACTTGTACCTGACAGTATCAGAGAATGCAGTCAGCTCGGCATTGATCAAAATGGAGAATGGAGTCCAGAAACCAATTTATTACACAAGTAAGGCTTTTCGAGGTGCAGAGATCAGGTACCCAAAGCTGGAAAAATTGGCATTGGCATTAATTGAGGCAAGTAGAAGAATAAGGCCATATTTCCAGGCCCATACCATCGTCATGTATACCGACATGCCATTGAGACAAGCCCTTCATAAGCCAGAAAAATCAGGGAGACTGATGTACTGGGCAATAGAGCTCGGTGAATATGATATTGTGTATGAACCCGGGTCATCACTAAAAGGGCAAGCTCTAGCAGACTTTATAGCAGAGTTTACATATCCTGATACCCCCGAGGAACAAAAGTTGCTCGCTGATCAACCTGTGGATGTTACAGGATCAACAAACACTAGCTTAGACCAACTCCGGTTGGTAAAAGGGCAAGTGGATGTTACAGGATCATTAAATTCGAGCTCGGACCAACTCCGGTTGGTAAAAGGGCAAGAAAAGATGATCGATGAAGAGCGAGATCAGTCAGAGTTCCTCGGTGACTATATGGAGGCTATATGTAGATGGCTCATCTTGCACTGCAGGATGTGGCGCGGGGATAGTTTTAATCACTCCAGATGAGGTCGACATGGAATATGCCCTACGTTTCCAATTCAAAGCTTCCAATAATGAGGCTGAGTATGAGGCCATGATAGCAGGTCTTAATTTAGCAAAGATTATGAAAGCGCAACAAGTGATGGTATTCAGTGATTCTCGATTAATTATGAATCAGATGATGGGAACATACGAATTTAAAGGAAAATTAATGGTCAAATATCATGCAAAGGTCATGGAGTTGCTGGCAGAATTTGATGCCATTTGGTTGATCAGAATACCAAGAATGGAGAATGCACAAGCAGACGCACTGGCCCGACTAGCATCAGCTACTCGTACCGAGCTGTGAAGAATGATACCAATTGAAGTATTAGAAAGTCGGAGCATAGATGAAGACCTGACGATGAATATTATTACCCTTGATTTAGGACCATCTTGGATGGATCCCATCAGGGCATATATTGAGGAAGGAGACTTGCCAGAGGATAAGCTCGCTACCAAGAAATTGAAGTTTAAAGCTGCTCGGTATGTAATAACTAATGGTGTTTTGTATAGACGAGGAATTATGACAGGTTTGCAAAGATGTGTACATCCCTCTGAGGTGAAAGAATTGATTGAAGAGATCCATGAAGGGTCCTGTGGAGCCCATGTAGCAGGTCGAACACTTTTGTAAAGGGTGATGACGCAGGGATACTACTGGCCAATGATGAGGGCTGATTGTATAGCCTATGCTAAGAGATGTGATAAATGCCAACGTTTTTCCTCCATCGGACGAACTACACAAGCATTGTTGACACCCATAACTTCCCCTTGGCCATTTGCCATGTGGGGAATTGATTTGGTTGGACCACTGCCAACGACCCGAGGAAGATTCAAGTACCTCGTCGTCGCAGTGGATTATTTTACTAAGTGGGTAGAAGCTGAGCCACTTATTGATATGACATACGAGAAGGTGTACCAGTTCGTTTGGAAGGACATCATCTGCCGATATGGTCTCCCTCATTCCTTCATCACAGACCATGGAACACAATTTGATAACAAGGAGTTTGCCGCCTATTGTCATCAGTCAAACATTTTGAAGGTTCATTCAGCACCAGGCCATCCTCAAAGCAATGGACAGACTGAAGTGACGAACAGAACATTACTAAATGGTTTGAAGAAGAGGCTAAGTGAGGCTAAAGCTAATTAGATTAATGAGCTACAATCAGTATTATGGGCTTACCGAACAACTCCCCGAGCAGCAACTAGAGAATCACCATATATGCTGGAATTTGGAAGTGAGGCCGTGATACCTGCCGTGTTGGGTCTTCCAACACACAGAGTGCTGAACTTCAATTCCCCAGTCAGCGACTTAATGAGAAGATTAGATTTGGACATGCTCGAGGAGGTTAGAGAAGAGGCAGCCATTAGGAATGCTGCTTACCAATAACGAACAACTCTGTTATACAACAAGAGGGTGAAGAAATGCGACTTAAAAGAAGGAGATTACGTGCTAAAAAAGGTCATTCAGAAGCACAATAAGTTGGAAGTAAACTGGCATGGACCTTAACGAGTTACAGAAGTTGTTCGACCAGGAACAGATCGAATAGCGACTCTAGAAGGAGAGGAATTTAAGAATGCATGGAATGCTGAACACCTACGCAAGTATTATCAGTGATGTAAAATGTAAAGCAGTTCCATCAATATGAATAAAACGATGATATTTCGCCATCTTCTCTCCTTTTATTGAAAGTTTTTCGGGGAATACTAGTGTGTGTAACACTACGCTGCTCGGTAGTAAAAACAACACGATAGTTCAAGCTCAGACCAACTCCGGTTGGTAAAAGGGCGAGAACACGATAGTTCAAGCTCAAACCAACTCCGGTTGGTAAAAGGGCGAGAACAAACCATACTCCTTTGGTTAGGAGGCGTACACTAGCTCAGACCAACTCCGATTGGTAAAAGGGCGAGTGGACATGATAGTTCGAACCCAGACCAATTCCGATTGGTAAAAGGGTGAGAACACGACATTCCTAAAAATACCAGCTCCGGTTGGTTAGGAAACCATACTCCTTTGGTTAGGAGGCTGAAACTGGCTCAGACCAATTTTGGTAAAAGGGCAAGTGGACATGATAGTTTGAACTCAGACCAACTCCGGTTGGTAAAAGGGCGAGAACAACATTCCTAAAAATGCCAACGTGTGTGTCTAGGAAGCAAAATACTCCTAAAAGTGCCAATCTCGGTTGGTTAGGAAACAAGATATGCTCTCAAATGCCAACTTATGTTGGTCGGGAGGTAAGATTATACAGAAAATACAAAAGTTCCTCGAAGAACAAAATATTCCAAACTGAGCCAAGTATGGTTAGTCGGGGATCAAAACCCACTAACTGTAGTTGGTCGACTAGGAGAAAATATTCCAAATTATACCAAGTATAGCTAGTCAGGGATAAAAACCCACTAACTATAATTGGTCGACGAGCACAATTTAACAACCTTGGTTGGTTGGAAAAATTTTAAACATTTTTATACTCATTACTTTATTATTAAGTGATCGAGCAATAATACTAATACTTGTAATTTTTTATTACTAAGTTGATCGATGAACCACACAATGTTGTTATGCAAGCACAAATATAAAGTGTTTGACAAATACAAGACAATAAAAATACAAATTTGCGAACAAAAATGAAACTCTTTCATTGAATTCAAAATAAATTACACAAATTTATTACATTGATATTAAATTGTATACTAATTATTACATCAGAATTTCCTATTCTACTGGTCTTTTCCCTTCTGCTTTTGAAATAGGCTCCTCACCAGCAGGAGGATCTTCCAGGCAAAGGGGAGAATTAATGAAGTTAATATCTCGAAGCATTCTGACGTTCATTATTGAAGGTGTGTCCAGTAGATGCTCGGGACGAGATACCTCGATCTGAGAATGAAGATTATAATCACCAAGGTATTTTTCAATTAAGCTCCGAGGAATGGCACGAGCTGGGATCCATTCCATGTCCAAATTATACGATGGCACAGGCAAGTTAAGTACCCCAGGATCATGATAGTCCCACAGGTAGTGTCCTTATTCGAGCTTCAGCATGCCCAAGGCATTCAGCCAACCTTGCTTGTATCCCTCATTATTGGCATTCTGGATACGATCATCTAAATGAAATAGTGCTTCGTTGTATCAAGCCATCCAAAACTCCCTGGGCTGTTTGTGAAATTGAAATGTCAACCTTTAAAACTTCTCGTGAAGACTCTGGATGAAAAGTTCATTAGTCGCCAACACTGATGTCTTTGAAGAAAGTTGTTGTTCCAGTTCTCTAATTTTCTTTGACATGTCAGACAAAGCTTGGTTCTTAGCCATTAATTGGAATGCTTGGTTTTCCAACGCTGATTGAGTACGAGCTTCTTCAATAGTACGACGAAGACCTCTTGGTCATCCCCGCACAGGTTGAGTACTTTCTTCCTCGTCAACATTCTGAGCAACTCTTCCTCGTCCACGAGAACCTCTTCCTCGTCCCCGAATAGCAGTAGGAGGCCCAGCTCCTCTCAAAGCCTCTAACTCTTCTCGCAACTTAGAATTTTCCACTTTTAAAAATGAGAATCCTTCATCGGTGACCGGTACCAAGGCAGTGGAAGATGAAGCTGCAGACTTATACTGTGCTAGCTCTTTCTGCAAATTATTATTCTCTTGCTCCAGCAGCTCTGCAATCTGTCTACATGCTTCAACTTCACCCTTTAGGGTTCTCTCCCTGACATCGTACCCAGCAAGGAGCTTTTCATGGCCCTTCTCGGCAGAAAGCTGCTGATACCTCTTCTCATACCCTTCATGCAACAGGGAAGTTGATTCTTTATACTGCTGATGAAGTTCATCGAGAGTACCTTGCAAGTCTTCAATCATTTCGTAGTAAGCCACATTGTTAGCCACAGCTCGGTCAAGTAAGCATTTCAGGTACTGATAAGCTTCGATTGCCTGCTCTGAAGCATCCTGACCAAGGATGTCGGCAACTTCTGATGCACTAAGGTTTGTGTGACCAGCCTTATAATATTCATGACATTGATGCATCAGCTTTGTATCATTAGCAGACAGTAGATCCATCCTGGCCAAAAACTAGCAGAGAAAGAAAAAGTAATCATCAAAAAGAAGATCAAGACAGAGTACAGATAGAAAAGAGACAATCATATGGAAGAAAAGAACTCAAATTTTATTAGATCATAATGCAGAGTTACAAAGATCTTGGTTACACTGGAAAAAGAAGAAAAATAGAAAGAGAATACCGAACAACTTCACACGTTTTCCTTGTCTCCCAAGATTTTCTCGGGAGGCTGGGACGAGGAGCTCGGTTGCTCGGTTGGAACAATGAGTTGGTCGGCTAAAGCTGGAACTTGTTCAGGAGGAGCAGGCAGAGATGAAAGCTCCTCGTCGGCAGGCTGAGTAAGGATTGGATCACCCACTGCCATTGAAGATTCTTCGGAGGCAGCTTCGTCCTCCTCTTCATCTTTAATATTTGGGGGAGGACCAGGGAGATGCTGTTGAAACAGCTCTGAAACCCCACTAACCTTCAATTCTTGCAGGGCAGCCACCCAACCATCTCGAAAGTATTTCAAACTCCCATACTGCACCTGAGTCATCATTGCTACCACCCCCTGTCCCATCCTTTGTCCTAACCAGTGCGGAAAGATTTTTTCACCACCACTTTTCTTTTCATTTTCTCTGAAGAGAGCTTCTCGGATAGAAGATCCTCGGTGGCCTTCAACTTAGCTTCCACCTCTTCCTTCTGGCGGTTCACTTCTTGCAGAAGGGACAATTCTTCTTCTGCCATTTTCATCTTGTCTTCAAGCTCTCCAAAGCTCTTGAGCTTCTCGTCATACTTCTTTTTCTCTCCCTCCAAATCTTTCACTTTATTTTCCAACTGCACCTTTTCTGCCTCAACTGTAGCCAACTTCTTCTCCCATTCAGCCCTATCCTCGTCATACTTTTGACGGAAATCCTTCAAAGATTTGGTTAACCTCAACAAAGCATCCTCCACTCCAGACGAGGAACTAGAAGCCTTGATTGCTTCATCCTTCTTCACAATGGTGTTAAAACAACTCACCAGCTAAAAAAAGAAGATAATGACAAGTCATCACAGAGATACATGTATTGATGGAAAGAAAAGAATTCAGAATAAGAGAAACTTACTGAAGCAATGTGATGAGTAGCCAGGGATGTAAGCATATCCCTAGACATATTATCCTCAATTCCTTGGACCTCAGGAATAATCCAAGTCTTTACCGAGCTCATCGCAGAGCTCGGGGGAATAATAGTTGGGACACCAGCTCCACTAACTTGCAGCTGGGGAATAGTTTCAGCCAAATTGACCGAGGAGGATTTCTTCAATCTCCTCGATGGAATTTCAACAGTTTCAACCAAAGAAGAGCTTTTGGTTGGGGAGATGGTTATCACTTCCACAGGTGCATCCTTCCTAGGAGCCAATGGGGGCTTCTCGACCGCCTTCTGAGGAGCAACAGAAGGGTAAGCATCTATTTTCTTTGTCCCCTTTTGGACATCAGTTTTGTTTCTTTTCCCATCTCCAGCAGAGGTAGTCTCCTCAAAGAGAGCAGGAACTCTTCTTTTGCCCATTTTCTGACTCAGAGGAATGTGAGATTTTGGAGAAGAGTCCTCGAGAATTGACACTGGATCACTAGTGCTGACCACAGGACGAGCAGTAAAGGATGATGTATAGCTCCTGTACTGCAACAAATATGAAGCAGACATGATGTGCTCGTCTGCAACTTTCTGATGCAAACTCCAGATAAGTTTCAAATGCTTGATATTAACGTCAGCCTCTTTGGGAGTTTTTCTTTTGCTGTCAACTGCAAACAAATACATAGTGAAATATCAATCACACATTTTATCAAACATAATGAAATCATAATTTCAGAAATAAAATAAAATGAAAATGACCTATTCCATTGCCATATGGAGGGCGTCTGGGACCTTGATATACTTCATCTCCAATCAGAGGGGCATGTTGCCAGTTTTTTATAACTACCCCATGTTCAAAATAATCCCTATTGGCATCAGGGAGGTTGACTACTAAAGCCCTATTCAAAAATCTAGTTTTTAAATAAAAAACATTGTCTAGAACAGCCCATCTATAACAATACATAATCTCAGGAATTCCTATACGGGTTCCGTGAGTTTGATTTAACTTATACACCCCATTAACTATTCTCCATGTGTTGGGGGCTATTTTTGCAGGGACAACATCGAAATAATGACAGAACTCTAAGCACAAAGGGTTTGGTGGAAAAGAAAATTCACATTCAGCAATAAAGAGGCTGGGGAACCAATGTCCCTCAGCCAAACTAAAATAATTTTAAGGCTCAGAAAGATCCTCCAGAGTTACCCAAGATGGAATAGAAAAATCAGAACGGAATTTCTCAAGAGATTCAATAACATAAACCATGGCGAATAAAAGAAATGAAGAAGAAAGAAGATCTTACAGGAAGAAGAGGAGATCTGTTGACAACGAACGAAGAAAAGGATGAACGCACAAGAGAGAGAAAGACTATGGAAAACTCGAAAGCAGAAATTAGAAAAGGTAGAAGACAATGGGATTGCCTATGAAGCTTAAATACTTTGGCTTGGGAAACGGCGAAAGAAATGATTACAAAAAAGAAACTATTACGCTACCGGCGGCTAAAAGGACAAAAAGTGCGCGAAGATCGAAGCGCTTATAAAAGTTCAAAAAGGAGGATTCTGTGAATTTGGAAAGACATTCGAATACAGAGAAAATGCTCCTAAAAACCAGGAAGGTCATTTAATATTGCTATATACCGAGAAAGAATGTTCCATATTCCTCAAAGTTCAAAATATGAAACATTGGGGGCTTCTGTTGATACCAAAATTAATATGCTGATATAGACGAATCATAAGAAGACACGTGTCGATCTACGTGGCATAATAGCAATGAGGAAGTTTATTTCCCCGACCAACTCCAGCCCTCCGAGGAACTCCTGAACGACGAGCAACTAAGGCGGTCCGAGCTGCATCTCAGCCACAGCATTGATTGCCAGATAATCAACAGTTCAACTATTCATTGAATGCTTATCATACAGACGTATATTCTTAAAGGGCATTAATTGTTTACCCTTTCACATGTACAGCCTATGGGCTATAAATACATTGTATCACCCTCATTCTAAGGGACGGGAATTTCTTGATAGAATTACATATCGATAACTCCAAAACACTTGACAATAACAGAAATAGTGGACGTAGGACATTCCTATAAGGCTGAACCACTTTAAAACTCTTTGTCTCATTTATATTTATCTGTGATTAAATAATTAGAAGCAATCTAATTTTTTACATCAACAGGCATTATGGCTCAACCAAAATGATAATTTTTAGGGGGAAAATAAGAACAATGTGTACGATGTAGTCTCCAGGTTCACAAAAGTGTTCCTTGATTATAGAGAACCATGGTCTAATGACCATTCCCATAAGAGTATTAACAAAGTAAGGGATGAAAAATGGCAGCCCCAGAGATGGGTAATATAAAAGTCAACTTTGATGATGCAATTTTCATTGATTCAAAGAGTTCGAGCATTGGGGTTACTATTCGAGATGGATGGGGACGACTTCTCGCAACCTTGTCCCCGAGAATTTGGCAATCGCTCAAAGCTGAACATGTGGAAGCAATGGCCATAAGCATTGCTACTGATTTATTTATTTCTTATAGTTTTCCACACTTCATTTTGGAAGGTGACTGTCAGAATGAGATTTTAATGCTGGGCAGGGAGGACGAAGACTGATCTGAAAGTGGAAATTGTATTAAGGCTATAAAATTATGTACTCGTCTTGGTCACAAGATTGTTATCTCTTTTGTAAAATGACTTGGTATAGGCCAACCCATCCAATGGCTCAATATGCCAAAACTGTTAAGGACTTTTGTGCTTAGAAGGATCTTCCATCTTTTTTGGTGACTTCTTTGCTCAATGATGTTCCTCTTGGTCAATTTTTTTAATGCAATGTTATTGAAGTTTCTCAAAAAAAGATAACATTGCATTAAAAAAATTTGTTGTGCACACAAAGTAATGTTAGGTATACCTACTTTTTGGACTCGGACAACACTCCATTGAGTGTTTTTTATTGGTGCATGGAATATATATAAGGTTTACTAAAAACAACACCCAATCCAGTGCTAACACATTGAGTCCAAAAATTGAGTTAAAAAATTGATACACCTGTCATTACCCGTACACAAGTTATGCGATTTTTGTATTTTGATACTTATTATTTCTCTTTATTTATAAAAGTTTTATTATATTTTAATGGTTCAAAATAAAACTTCAAAAGTAAAATGGTTAAAGGTTAAAGCTAACAATTTGATTAAGTAATGGGGTGTAACAGAAATTTAAAAAATAATGGGAATATCACAAAATTAACAATTATAGGGGGATATGACATTGTACGATAACCGGGACACCCCGCTATTTTAATCACGAGTGATCAGTCCTTTATCAAAATAAACAGGAATGTCATTTGGTTCATTTTTAGCATCACTGTCGAAATTTTTTTAAAATTACTAACCACTTATGTTAAATTAAGTCAAAGACAATTTTATCTTTCATTAACGTAACAACATGCGAAAATATAAAGAATATAACTCATCCACACAAATATAATAGTCTGAATCATCACATGATAAATAGATAAATAATAAATACCAAATAAACCATCGGTTCCAAAACTAAATCCAAACCATAAGTCTAGTGGAATAAAACTAAATCCAAATACATTGTCTGATAAATAAAACTAAAAGAATGTATCAAATGAAAGGGTAAACATGCCCAAATAAAAATACTGCATCATAAATCCCAATCTAGGAATGAATAATTGAAGGGTCTACACAAATCTTGCATGCCTCCACTAGTACTGCAGATACACATCCCTGGAATGATTCCTTAAGCTTAGCGTCCTTGTGGCTGGACACCTAAAATATTTTGGAAAATATTTTTTACACAAGTCAGAGCCTATCAAGCAATTAAGATTTAAGAATAAAATATGCATTAACGCATTTCATATTTAAGCTAGTATCTCACTCTCTTGATATATTACTTACCTCTCATCTATTTTGCACACCTATAGCTTATCTCATAGCCCAACTAGTTTTGCTACTCCACCTAATTAGCCCTGTCACAAATCTTTCTATCACGTTACTCTAACCGGAATACTTCCTCACTCTAATTTATAAGTCATTTTACTCATTAACTACTTAATCATTTCCACTTTAATTAATTATATAACATTCACACAAGTTATATATAAAATACATTCACATTTTTGTATTTGACCCATACATAATTATTTACTCTATTATATACGTACAAATATACTATAAAAATTGACACATATGTTGCGTATAATAACCATCCTTCCGAATAATAACTCCCTGGATCTTTTTCTCTAAAATGCTATCATATCCCGTGTATACTCAATCTAATCCGGTTACCATAAGTTGGTTAACTCACACCAAAATAAGTAATTAAAGCGTAAGCATAGTGGAGGAGGTTATAGTCTCCCAAGAGTGAGAATGAATCATACCCAAAGCGTCTCATCTAAAAAATAAATCACACAATAAAATACCTGGAGCTATGACTTAGGGATTATACTCTCCCTGCATTCACTAGCCAGGGGATTCACTCACGTCGCGCAACCTCCTATAATAGCGCTAGAGGGATATGTTTTCACATAAATATCATGTACATCGATATTTATAAAGTACATATATATACTATCTCTTTTTTCGTGTATGTATGTATATATATATATATATATATATATATATATATATATATATATATATATAAAATTGAAAACAAATCTGACTAAACCGTGTCTAACACCAGTATCACTAGCCTATAATCCTCGAGTCTATTCCCCGAGTCTTAACTTATTTAAATTCACATCAGTTAAATAATTAACGTAGCATCACCAAATCGGCCCGTATTTAAATATTTAAGAATTTATTTCACTTAATTCTTTTCTTAAATTTCTCACCATTTCTTATCCCATATATATTTACCCATAGTCCCCAGGTAATTATGTTTTCTCTTAATTAATATATTTTAAGAATTCTTGGTAATGCTCTAAAAATTAAATCCCAAAAATCAACATACCAAAATTGCTGGAAATCAGGCTTCAACGAACGATTGATGATGGGCACAACCAACTTCTTCCCCAATTTGTTTTCCTCCATTTTTGTTGACCAAACCTCTATAGGTTCTTCCCAAATTTCAACCCAATCACAACCAATATTTATTACACATCTAAATAGGTTCTAATCATAATATAAACCTTTAACCACCACTGATTCCTATTATCATCCATTATTTCACGAATTGGTTTTTACAAATTACATTCAAGCATCTTCTTAAAATCGATTCAATAAATCCCAATTAAACGAATCAGACTTCTATATTTCGAATGAGAATCTGATTCTAACAATAGTATATGTTATTCCATCATCAATTCAGTATTTAATCTACACATGACACCCAAATTACCAAAAGCCCATTTACATGTGACAACCTTCCCCCAAAACGGATTTGTCTACACCTATCATGATATGAACATGAATTTCAGCAAATGAAATTGAAAATAAGTGAATCACTTTTTTATATGTTCGTAAGGTCTGATTTTTCCCTGTATAAGACGAATTAGTGTTAGAATTCCCCAATCCTCTTTGATTTTAGCTCCTAAAGCTCCCCTCTTTCGTCCTTCTCTCTTATTTCAATCTCTTAGGGTTCAGAATATGAATTAAGGATGCCTCAAACTTTTAGACTTAGGTTTTAAATCATCAAGCCCGAAATTAGATTCACGGGCCAAGCCTAAATGACCCAAATAACCCCATGTGGGCTCAGTCATGTCTAAAACGGCCCCGAGACCCAATTACTACTCCCAGGTGCTCCATTCTGACTATCTCGACCCATCAAGAACCAACCGTGACCTAAAAATCGCCATCTGAGACACTCTACATAAATTTCCTTTCTCGACCTCATATAATCTACACGCAACTCCCATTTGAGATATAACACAGTCACGTCGATATTGCTCGCTACGACGTATAATAATTGTCACAAGTTATTTACTATTCATGTAGTAACTTTATTCCTTAAATATTAATCATTATCTCTCCCGATTAATATTTTAATAAACACATAATATTTAATTCATTTAAATTACATCGCACGTGTAATTTAAAATAATCGAATTAATTGAATTCTAAATACTCAGAAATACGATGTGTTACAATAACATGGTACGAATCAGCGTGAAATTATTAGTTAATAGACGAGCCTTTAATGACTTCTGGTTATATCTGTGTCAACCTTATCAGACACACTTGTTAACGGGTCAGGTGCTTCAACCGTTAAAAACCAGTTAAGATCCATTAAGTTAATAAGATATAATATTAGGAGTTATAAGGAATTTATGTTGTTTAATGGTGACTTAATCATATAAATTTTAATAAATAGGATTTTTTTTGTAGTGCTAATGAATTAATGGGTCAAGTTGGGCTTGTTAATTGACTAGTTTCTGAACTTGCATACATAAAAAATAACTTATTATCTTAATGAATTAGGTGAACACGACACAATAATATAAAGAATCAAGTTTAAATATATTTTTATTACCCAATGAAAGATTACATGTTTACACACCAACTTGATAAAACAAGGACACAATAAAAAGCGATATAAAAACAGTTGAGGTCTAGTCGCGAGACTAGTTTTTTTTATTTAATTATTATTCTTAGTATTAATCTAGGAAAAATTATTTTTATTGTTGTTTTTCCTTGTGTACTTCAGAGTAATGTCAAGTGATTTTTTTTTCTAATAAGCCTCAAGTACGCGCTTTCAAGAAGAAGGTTATACACCATGTTTTTTTACTTGTAAAACCCGTTATTTTGTCTTGAATATAAAACCACAAGTTTTTTTTCCTTGTTGAGGAAAAACTGTTTGGTAGTTTAAATTCTTCTTTGGAAATTGTATGAAGGAAGAGAGAGAAAAAGATATAAGTTTAAAGATTTTTTTATCTAAAAAATATGGAGTTGTGTAGAATTTCTCGGTGCAAATGGTTGGTTCAAATAAAATTGCTTTTGTAATAAAAACAATAAAACAGCTTAAACTTATATATATATATATATATATATATATATATATATAATATGGGAGCATATGAGGTATGGGTATTTTCATGCATGTTAACACATGCATGCATGTATGCATACATACATACATTATTATTTTTTTATTAAATATGTTTTGGGGATTTTTTTTAATATTGGACTGGGTTTTATCACGGGGGCAAATTTATCGTCGTGCCATTGGCACGGGTATATATATATATATATATATATATATATATATATATATACACACACACTAGGGTATGCCCATGCCTGAAGGCACGATGATATTCGAAAAAGCTAACATAATCACAACAAAATAATGATCAACCCGATTTAATATCAATACTAATAAGTTATATTTAAAAAAATGGACAGAGTTTTCTTTATTTATAGGATTATCCACCTGTTTAAGGTATAAAAAATAGTACAACAACAATAAGCCCAATAAAAGTTAATGGACCAAATTCTATTAATGTAAAATTCATTTCAATACATATGAAAATTTGTCCCCCTTGCGTGAAACTAAATGAATAAATGTAAATATAGACACGTGACGCACAAAGTAATAAGACCCTGTAAAGTAAGTTTCGATGTGTACATCGCATGTCTAATAAAAAATATAAATCGTCGATCGATCAAACAACTCGTGTCACATTTGTAATGGGGTGGGATAGGACTCAAAGTTGAACAGCGTCCCAAACTCATGCTTATAATTGACATGTTCTCCTCAAATTTGTCATAATCTAAAAATTAAACAATAAATGTGATGAGTTTGCCCGTGCCTAAAATGATTCATTTTAAAAATCAATTTAAGAAAATGCCAGAATGAATAAAAATCAATTTTGCAATCAACCAGTGGCAATATCATAACTGGTCGATGCTTCACCTTGGGAGAATGTAAATAACTCAACTACAAAGTAAATACCTTCCCCAACTAAGGACCCAAGGATGGGATAAGTAAGGTAGATCCATATGCCTTTGAAGTTGTTTGCAGCCATTGAAGCCCCGGTATTCTAACGAGATTCATTGAAGTGTTCTGGCGCGCCTGGGAAAGAAACATGCATTTAAGTGCTAATAAACTCGAGTACCGATCAATGAAAGATCTAATGGTGTTTTCTTAGTATAATTGGAAATAATATAATGGCGATTTCTTAGTATATTTGGAAAACTTAGCGCCTGCTGTTGAGTCTATTTCTTATGGAATGAGAGGCATTTGAGACCTGAGAGTGATTTAATATTTGCAAAGAGCTTGGACGGATACGCCGATCAGTGAAAGATGTTGAGGATTCATTCAGCAGATATCTGTACTATGGAATGGAAAGGGTCGAGAGAAGATATGACAATTACCTGATTCTGTAATAATGGGGGCAAGCTGAGAGTTTTTAATAATCCTTTATATTTCATTGCCTTTTGTAGAAATTGAAAGTTGTTTCCCGCTGGAATAGCTGGGGTTGGTTTTTATTGCTTTATCCATCTCAAGTTCATTTCTTCTAGAGTTATTTCGTTTTTCTTTTCTTTTTTTGTGCGTCTGTTGATAGAGCTTAGAGTTGTGAAGTTGTTGTGCTATCTTGTGATTAGTTGTATACGGTACATATACGTTTATAATAATTTTTGTTTTCTGTGTTTATTGATAAACTTAAACGGATTTTTGTTTGATGTGTCTGTTGATAAACTTATATGTAGCTGCTGTGTGTATAAACTTATATTACTTGCCCACCCCCACCTTTTCCCGAGGCTTCCTCACATGCGTGTGTGGTTCAACCCACGTATATACCTCTCGTCGATTACACTCGTCGGTATAAGAACTTGATCTGCCGCAGTTTTCCCATGTCTGAACTTGATCTGTCCATTCTTTCTATGTCAAACAAAAAGATAAATTATGAAAAATGCAGCTGAAAGAAACAATATCATGAATAATTGAACTTGATCTGCCCATTCTTTCTGTTGTATTATCACCTTGCCATTTTAGCTAGAATGATTGCTATATTTGAGTTTTTGTCATGTACAAAAAAATAAAGAGTAAATTCTTTATAGAATTGACTATCGAATGCCAGTGGCTGATTGCAGTCTACAAAGAATGAACTGTCGTAAATTCATTTTTTTGTTCATAACATTTATATGATCTTATTGTTCCAATAAACAACTGATTAAAAAAAATAAACCACATAACTTATACCTTGTGTAAAACACCTCCATCCTTGCAAAAATATAATATGTGAAGTGTAGCAATCACAATGCATTTAGATACAGTTACATTGTTTGTTCAAACCCCGCGAATGACAAAAAGAGAAACACCATAATCATACCATACTCTAAAATCTGAATATAAAATTCAACAATTGGACATGTATATCAGAAGTCATATAAACTATGAAGTAGCATGTTAAAGATGCTACATTATGGGACATTGAGGTTGTGAGGATTTTGTGGGATGTTATGATAAATGTTGGTCAATGGTCTGGTAAGATCCAATAGCATAATGCTAATTCATCTCTTTGCTAGGTTAAAACATGGGCAAAATTAACTGTTTCCAAATGTTCAAAACTATCAGACATATCAAATAAACTCCTTGCCTAACATCGTGGAACATAAGCATACCAAAAGAAACTACGTTGGGAATTTGACCAAACAATACCTGCATTGGTAGGCATTCTTAGAAAACACATATTCAAAAGTGCTAGCAAACAATAGTCGAAGTAATTCCTAATCAAGAATTATTGGCGTAATGCCTTAACTGAGGTCATAAAAACCAACACAAAATAGAGTATACCTTATTCAGAGGTCTTAAAAAAAAACTATGTTATATATGGTGGTGGGTTCTCTTTTCTAGTGGTGATCCGTACACAGTTGATGTTGGTGAGTAGTGTTTCTATACATATATAGAAAAATGATGGAATCGTATTAGCCAACATTTAGTAGAAATCAAAGTTAATGACACAAAATCAGCAAGTGAAATGAAATAATTTAATAGCTCCATAATTATTCATCCATTAATTTTAGATTGGAAACCAAATAACATAGTTAGTGATGAGTTATAAACCAAAACATATAGATATATCCATTAAAAATAAATTATTTTATAGAATATTAACAAATTTAAAACAAAAATTATAAAACTCGGGTGTTCAGTGATTGTTTAGCTGTTTCAGTATCAAAATCGACATGTCAATATATATGTATATATGTATGTTATAAACCATTTAGTAAACCCATATGTGGGTATAGACAACAACAAAAATGTTATAAACCATGTAGTATCCTAATGAAGAATGTAGTATGTTATAAAGCATGTAGTATCCTAATTAAGAATGATTAGCCATCAATATATGTTAGACAACAAAAAAAAAACACAAAAGTAAAGTAGCTAACCTCAATATACTTCAATAGTAGTGATGCTTGGATCAACACCCGCAACTGCTCTTTTCACTCCAACGACCTTTGAAATGGCCCACTTAGTAGAATCTGTTGAGCTTCGTAGCATCTGAATTAAAAGAAGCAATACCAAACACTAAAAGATTAGAATAATATTGAAACTAAATTAAGTCACACCAAAACAAAAGAGGAACAATGAGAATAAACAATAATGCCCTTTACTTAATAGGCATCAAAGTACAATTGCTCTAAAAATTGTAAATAGAAAAAGGAAACGGAATGAGAGTTCTACATATTCTTACCCATGTTGAATGTACAAAAATATAAGCTAATAAGATATTACTGTTCCAATGAACGAAATCCATTTGGATAAACTCCCAAAATGAGATTTTTGTGTTATAACTTGTATACCTTGTGTAAAATATAGTGCTATGTCCTTGTAAAAATCTAATATGTAAAGTGTAGCAGTCACATTGCACTTAGATAACAGTTACACTGTTTGTTCGAACAATGCGAATGACAAAAAGAAAAATGCCATAATCATACCAGACATTGAGGTTGTGAGGATTCTGAAATTTATTAATTAGACATATATATCAGAAGTAATTGAAACTGTGAAGTAACATGTTAAAGATGTTACATTACCGGAAATTGAGGTTGTGAGGATTCTGTGGGATGTTATGAGGGATGTTGGTCAATGGTCTGGTAAGAACCAGTAGCAGAATGCTAATTCAGCTCTTTGCCAAGTGAAAACATGGGCAAAATTAATTATTTCCAAATGTTCAAAACAGTCTTGTGAACTCAATTTCCGAATAATGAACTTCCAGAACTTCACTTTTTTTGGATATTTCCACTCGCTATAGAAATGTAAATTTAAAATAAGTATTAGTCAGGGTCTTCAGAGTATAAAAACATAAATGACAAAGAAATAAAACATCAACTCAATATATTAGATTCTCTATTAAATACCCTTATTCATGCTGAATGGACAACAAAACTCATTAAAATCCGGCAGGCCTCAGTTAGAAACCGACGGAACATACTCCTAGGAACCTCACCTCAGCAGAAATGAAACTTGCTCCGAGGAATCCCTACCCAATGAAACTCGAACTGCTACCCTGATTCTCCAAACCCATTAAATAAATCCATCACCAAAACAAAATCTCGAAACACAAAATTATTTTTACCAAGGAACGAATCCATGATCCCAGATGGCCATAGATTGCAGGCCGATATCCACGTCGCCATTCGAACTCCATATGATCTTGAATCATGTTCTTACCGGAGGGAAAAAAAATAGACCTGTACAACCAAATTTCTTACCCTAGTCAAAAAAATAAAAACGTGAAAAAATAGATATATACAAAATTAGAAAACCAAGAAGTTTTGAGGCCTCACTGGAGACGACATAAACTCAAAAAATTTGAGTGTTCACCGGATTAGAAGAAAACCCTTCATATTTGAGAAAGAAAAAAATAGATATGAGTAGAAGAAAACCCTTCAAACTTGTGCGTAAGATGAGTTGTACCGGTTATCTTCAAACTTGGATAACCCCTCGGTTATTTTCATTAGCTTAGTACCGGTTGGAAGTTTAAAAAAAAAGACTTAGTACCGGGTATAAATTAGCACCACTGGAAAAATAAGATGTAATTTGTGTTTCAATACCAACTATCAGAGGAAGCGTAAGCACCGTCGGTGTATGTGTCTCTGTGTGTGTCTCTCTCTATGTGTGTGTTTGTGTGTGTGTGTGTGTGTGAGAGAGAGAGAGAGAGAGAGAGAGAGAGAGAGAGAGATAAAACACTTTTAAAAGGATATAGGGATCAGGAGAACCGATGGTGAACCACATTGGAATAAGAAAACACACAGAGAGGGAGAGATAGAGATAGTCGACTGTGTATAGAGAGAGGGAGAGAAAGAACACCTTGTGAGAGAGTGGCTTGTGAGAGGGTAGGTATCGTGTGTGGTATGTTAGGGTAGAATTTGGGCATTTACTCTTTTATCCCTCGTTTTTATTTTTGATTTAGACAGCAAGAATAATTGAGTGTTGGTTTTGGGGAGAACCTAAATTTTGGAAGGGTAAATTAGGTAATGCAAGAAAATTTTGTTGGATGACATCATTGATCAAACTTATAATATACATAAGTTTCCTACTTTATTATATATATATATATATATATATATAGAGAGAGAGAGAGAGAGAGAGAGTCAGGCTCTTTAACATACCTCCTAGCAACATACCTAGCAACATACCCTTTTTTTAAAATAGTAAAAAAAAATAATTTTGAGATGATTTTTTTATATGTTTTCATGATATTTCAATGTGTCCCTATAAAAAATCAATTTAAAATAATGGTTTTTGTTATTTTTAAAAAATAGGTAAAAAAACTGTCACTTTTTACCCTTTAAAACTGTCAGTTTTTTTACCTATTTTTTAAAAATATCAAAACACATTATTTTGATCTGAATATTTTTACAGGGGCACATTTAAATATCATGAATCCATATAAAAAATATTAACTCAAAATTATTTTTTTTAGTATTTTAAAAAAATAGGTATGTTCATAGGTATGTTTAATGAGGTATGTTGGAGAGACTCTCTCTCTCACTCTCACTCTCTCTCTCTCTCTCTCTCTCTCTCTCTCTCTATATATATATATATATATATATATATATATATATATATATATATGTATATATATATATATATACACACACACACACACACACACAATAGGGTGTACCCGTGTTGAAAGCGCGCTGAAAATAATAATACCTTTGAAATTCATTCAAATATATGTGATTTGAAATGTCAAAATAAATGTAACATAAGTCAATTTTCCTAAATATAGATATTTTCCCACAACATCAATTTGCCTCATAGATATTTCACGTGTGCTACTAAAAAACTCACACTATAATGCCTTTTCTTACACTTTTTTTTACTTAATTTACTTAAAAAAAACTCAATATAAGTAGAATTGAGTGAACTTAAATCCAAATATTTAAAATCAACTCCATCGTGCAGTTAGATGTAAAAAATTTATCAAATAATTTTTAATAAAATTGTACTGATACTAATAATGGTTAAATGGTTAATACAATGATTGAGGTTTAACATTATCACAATTAACACAGTTTGATTGGGGTATACGTAAAAGACACATCATGGTATGAGTAGAAAAAATGTCAATAAAAGTGTAAAGGGCACCACGTGTTCGTGATCAACACAAATAAGGACATAATGTGTGTGCTCATTTAAGATTCTTATATGTATAGTGGAAAACATGTGGGTACACGTATCGCATACGTGTCGTGTCCTCATTTGTGTTGAGTACGGGCACTTGATGCCATCCACACATGGCACTCTTTCTCATTAAAATGCCATCGTAAAATTATTAAATATAGTTTGGATCCGAACACTATTTATCATAAATATGTCCTCATAAAATTATTCAATATAGTATGGACCGAAACACTATTTTTCATGGACTAACGAAACTATATGCATGTCAAAATGGTTGATTATTTTAAATTAGTTAAAAGTAAAACAATTTGCATTTATAGAAAAAATATCATGTTGAACTAAAAATTCTCCAAAGAACTAATAGTGAATGAACTGGGGAAAAATTCTTTACTGAACTCATACCAAATGTTTTATCGAGCAAATTCTTTAAAGAATTAATAAGCTTTTTATTAAGCTTTTTGTAGGCTTTAAAAATTCTTTACTAAACTAATAGTAAACGTTTTACTTTGTAAGTGAATTGACATCAAAAAATGTACATAGCATTGGTAGAGTAATCCAAAGCCTCAAAATCAATCCTCCCAAAAAATAGCCACATACCAAAGAACTACGACTACGGACAAAAATACCCACTAAATGTGTGGGACAAAATTAACATTTGAGCCCCTTTCTTTTTATACCCAACATCCATGTCACTAACCTCTCAACACCATCCGCTTTATTTTAAAAATACTCAATCAACAACAAATAAGTCCTTTAGAGAGAAGCCCATTAATCTATTTCTAGAGAGGGGATTTCCTAGAAAGTTAAACTAATAACAGAGAGGAATGGATGTCACTAGGGATGGTGATTTTCAAGCGTAGAGTGTCTGTGGGAAATATTTCAGAAGATGACCCAATAGAAATACTAATTTAAACCAAATTACATATCCAATACAACTTCATTTAAACTAAACAAGCTCATGTACCCGCCTGAGGTTGTGTATATACCAAAAAATAGCTGAGTTTTTTAGGTGCGAAAAGTTTAAGGGAGGGTTTGATGGGTGGTGGCAATCAGCTGAGTTATTTTACTTTTCAATTTTTGTCTTACTGTGAGCAGTGTGATGATGAAGAAAATAGGGGAAGGAAGATGCAACAAAAAAAATACTCTAAATGGATCCCAGATGAACGCTGCTTAAGCACAAAATTAGACGAATTTTTAAATCCAACAAAGCCCTACCTTCATTATTATAGGACCACTCTCCATGAAAAATTATTTGCACAAAACATAAATGATAAAAAGTATGTTAGTAAGTAATCTAAACTGAGATAATACCTCTAATATAACATGTAAGTAAGTAACCTAATAAAACACCAACGCAACCCAAAGCTCCTAAACCTCAATCAATAATGAAGCAAAAACAAAAACATCAACTCTGCTCCATTGTCCATAGATCTGAACCTCCACCACCAATGCTCCATTTTCGCAGCTTTGAAAGAGGGTTTAGAAATATATGGCATGGAATTTGTTAGAGAAATGGGTTGTGGGTTCAGATCTACCTAAACACCGAGAATGGTACAGTGGTTGTAAAGATGTGAGATAGTGTACAAACGGAGGGAGAAAATGGTTTAGTCGTCCATTTTCTCTTGAGCCTTGTGTTGTTAAAGGTGTAAATGGTAGGGATTAGACATGGAAATGAAAATATATGGGGATGGATTAAATTATAAGGAGTTGCATGAATAGTAAAAAATCCCTTCTTATGACATGACATGAATAGTGGAAAAATCTCCTACTTATATATATATACTAGGGTATTCCCGTGCCTGAAGGTAAGATGATATTCAAAAAAGCTAACATAATCACAACAAAATAATGATCAACTCGATTTAATATCAATACAAATAAGTTATATTTAACAAAATGGACAAAGTTTTCTTTATTTACAGGATTATCCACCTGTTTAAGGTATAAAAAATAGTACAACAACAATAAGCCTAATAAAAGTTAATGGACCAAATTCTATTAATGTAAAATTCATTTCAATACATATGAAATTCAACTTAATCTAATTTGTCCCCCTTGCGTGAAACTAAATGAATAAATGTAAACGGAGACACGTGATGCACAAAGTAATACGACCCTATAAAGTAAGTTTTGATGTGTACATCGCATGTCTAATATAAAATATAAATCGACGATCGATCAAACAACTCGTGTCACATTTGTAATGGGGTGGGATAGGACTCAAAGTTGAACGGCGTCCCAAACTCTTGCTTATAATTGACATGTTCTCCTCAAATTTGTCATAATCTGAAAATTAAACAATAAACGTGATGAGTTTTCCCGTGCCTAAAATGATTAATTTTAAAAATTAATTTAAGAAAATGTCAGAATGAATAAAAATCAATTTTGCAATCAACCAGTGGAAATAACATAACTGGTCGATGCATCACCTTGGGAGAATGTAAATAACTTAACTACAAAGTAAATACCTTCCCCAACTAAGGACCCAAGGATGGGATAAGTAAGGTAGATCCATATGCCTTTGAAGTTGTTTGCAGCCATTGAATCCCCGGTATTCTAACGGGATTCATTGAAGTGTTATGGCGCGCCTGTGAAAGAAACTGTAACAACCCAGGTTTTTGGAGCTACTATTTTATACTATTTTGCCTGATGGGCTAATTTTATAAAATAGGGGATGTTGGAGTAAATATTTTTCCCGTGAGACTTAGGGATAATATTTACTATGTTTTGTCTATTTACCGTTATCAGAAGGTATATAGCGTTATATAGTGTATTATTGCGTCGTTATATGTGAAACGACGGTTATGACCTATATATAATATGGGGTTAAGTTAATGAAATAAAATGAAATTGGAACGTAAAAATAGTTCACACTTTCCCGAATGCCAAAATAGGGGGTGCGGTTGTTTTTAGAATAGTCGAGATAGTCGGAATAAGTGCCCAGTTGTAATTTTTGAGATTCGGGCATTTTTAAGGGGTTATGACTCAAATAGTGGTTACGAGTCATTTTAATGGTGTATTAGCAATTATATGTGGGGATTTATATTTTTAGACTCGTATAAACTCCCCCACCCCCTTTCTTTTCTTCATTTTTGTGAAAGAAGCCAAAGGAGAGAGAGAGAAGAGAGAGTTGGGAGAGATGGAGAGAAAGATAGATATGGAAGGTTTTGGCCGGATTTCCGTCGCTACCGGAGGTGATCAGAGACTACGAACCTCGAGGCAAGTTTCTTACTTGCTAGATATTGATTTAATGTGATAAATTTGCATGTGTAGTTAATTTTGGAGGTTTAAACCCTAAATGGGTTTTTGGTTGATTTTTGTGTTAAACCCTTAAATCTGGTAGATTGTATGGTTTGGGGTTGTTATATGGGGTTATTTTGGTGTATAATTGTTAGGGTAGTGTTATTGGTGGAGGGGAATGAAGGAAGTAGAGGATTTTGGGTTTTAGGGTTCGGTTTTGGCTTTGCAGAATAAGGCTTTTCGTGGATCTGATAGGCGCGGTCGACCGCGGTCCTATGACCGGTCGACCGGTCATGCCAAAACTAGCTTATTGCTTTTGTTAGCAGACCAAACCTGTAAGGGCGGTCGACGCGGTCCCTTGACCGGTCGACCGGTCCCCTGTTTTTCACCTTTAATTCTCCTTAGAATTCTTTAGCCCTTTTTTTTAGGTTCAAGGTTTTGGAACCTTCCTTTGGGAAGTAATGGGGAGTCCTAGAGGGTTGTATTTGGGTAGACTAATGTCCTAGGCCAATAAGGGAGATTTGGGTTTACCCGAGGGCTAGTTTGTATAGGTTAATGTCCGATTGGTATAGAAGGTTAACCTAAAGATAAATTGTAAGTTAAAATATTAATGTTAAGCTTTTGGGAGACACTCCCTTATGGAGACTCACCTTGAGGGTTTATGAAATTATATGAACGCTTGGAGGCTAGTCTGAAGTTAGTGGCACTTTGGGCCTTAGGTCATAAATAAAATATGACTTAATAAGAATGAAATGCACATTCTAAAACTTGGTGCTTAATGGCTAAATGGATGGTTTTTGGAAATGTAAAATATGATGTTTTCAAAAGGAAAAGTAAAGTTTTTCATAAATGTTAATTTATGGATACACACCTCCCTAAATCGCTATCATAAGGGAAGTTGCGCGCGTTGTGGTGAAGCCTTCCTGGCTATTGAGCAGGTTGGATATAGTCCCTAGGCCATATGGCCGTTTATTTATACTGCGCTGGTTAGGAGATTTCGGGTGTGGTCTTGACTATCCCGCAGGCATATGGCCGCTTCCCGACGTTTGGTAGGTTCCCAGGTTGTCTTGTATGATAGGCCCTGGAAGATGATAGCCATTTAGGGGCGCGTCCAGTGGGGAAACCCGGAGGGACGGTCTTAGATTTTATTAAAGAAATTCATGATAATGGATTGGCTTTAATTACATTTCCTGGATGGAAGAAGGGAAATGGGTTATGGTTTGGCTTCGGTAACACTCCCGGATGGAAGAAGGGATGTGGAAGCATATGGTATACAAAAGTATTTTTATGTTAATAAAAATGACTTTTGATTACACTTCCTGGATGGAAGCAGGGAAGTGGGATTTTATGAAAGAAGTGGGTAAAGCACTTTTTATGGTAATAAAACCTGCTTTAAATTATGTATTCTTCCTGAATGGAAGAAAGGAAATAAAATTGGTAAATAAGTTTGAAATGGTAAACATTTGATAAAATGTTATACCATTTACGTATATTCCTAAAGAAAGAAACTAGGAATTGTGCCAGTAGATGATGGATGGTTTTATTTTATACTTTCTTTGTGTAGCTGTAGATGTTACCTCATACACCTATGCACACACATATATATTTATTATTTCGTGCTTAGGGCCTAATGGACCTCGACGATCAACCTTGCCTAAATAGTAGTGTATCGGGGGGGTTCCTTGTTTGGATTTCGCTTTGCGAGACACCCCACGCACGAATAGGGCATAGTGTTGAGACTGGGGAGAAGTTAGCCCTTAGTAATTAGGGTTAACTAAATCACCTCACGATATTGCATTAGGTTACTGCTAGATTGAGAGGTGAGGGTTATCTTATGCTATATGTGAGAGACATACGCATTTAACTGTCATGCATTTTTAGTCACATGGTAATCATATCAAACCGGGTCCTGACCCATATCTATTTCTTTGTTTCTGCATACTCTTTGCCGTTACAGGTGCTCTACCGCATGGACACCCGTATTTACATTTCCATTCCAGTTGTCATGGAGCTACAGCATATTGCGGATGTTGTAGGTTACTTGTATTAGACGCTTCTTTCTATTGAACGTTAGTTAAGTTCAGTATTTCTTATTCGGGCGTGTTTGCCCAAGTTTTTACACTCATTCATTATATTGTAAATATTGAATTGTAATACTCGATGTATTATTTGTATTGGTCTGTGCACCGACAGCTTATTCGGTGATTATTTATTGTATTGTCATACTTCATTCATCGATTTTTGATACCCATCGTTTTTACAAATGGGATTGTTTAAGTGTTTTCTTTTCTTTTCAATTTTTTTTTTAAATTTGACCGTTTGTTTTCCAAAATAGTTGGTGGTTATCTCATACTATTATTTTAATCGACAGTGATGCTAAGAATGGACCATCTATGATTCCTGTAATTATTAGGGTATTGGGCTGGCCACCTATTATTTTAGTAGGCGGGTTGTCACCGATGGTATCAGAGCATTAGGTTCTAGAGTCCTTAGGGATCTGTGCGGATGTTCTACGTTTTCTGCGTTTTTCTCTGTTTGATGTAGAGCCTTAGGAATAAGGTTGTTGAATTCTCTTGTGAGATTTCGTTCTCCTGCTATGGTATGAGAACCCCGAAGATCTTCTGCGCGTTCGTGTGAGACTTGTTAGTCGTGAGATGAAGGGCGTTGAGGAAGGCCATTGTGAAGGCGTCATAGGATGGGATTACTATAAGATGTAGGTTGTGGTCGGGAATAGGGGCCGTTTTCAAGGTCTCTTCCCTTGTAGCATTATTCTATATTGCTGCGGTGACTACTAAGAACAGTGGAAATAATTTTTCCCAAGTACCGCTGTCGGTAGAGAGTGGTACTATGCTTGGGGTTCCAAGCAATGTTAATTCGGAGTTGAGAGGTCCTTAACAAGGATCACATGTTGAAGTTCGGTTGGATTAAGGAAGTGTAACCTTGTTCGGTGAGAACGTAAGGCCCGAGAGTTTTGGCCTTGAGATGGGTATAGGAGTGCCCAGGTGTGAGGATTTGGGGAAAACCTTTCACCCATTGGAGTAAGGTTGAAGTGGCAGAAAAGGGTATTCGCCTCTTTATGGTGGGGCAGAATGTTTTTCCCATCGAGAGGGCCTTTCAGTGGGAATGCTGGGCTCGTAAGTAAGTGTTGGAAACACTTCCGGAGAAGTAGTGTTCATGAGACCCCATTGGTGGACATCCACCCGGGGAAGACTAGTGGAGCTAAGGTCGGGGAGGTTGTTACAGTGTTCTCCTTGCTGAAGGGGAGTAAGGGAACTACACGTTCTGATCTTGTCGATTGAAGATAACCGGTAAGGATGGGACGCCTAGTTGGGACATTGATGGAAGTAGTTTGGTTCGGTTAAGACTAGAATCACGTGTCTTGGAACCAGTGGAAGAGGCCAAGGAGATTGGCTAGTATGTTGGTGGGACTTTCCAATTAAGATGTGAGTGGTGCATTCCTTAGGTAAGATGGAGTAGCAGGGTGTTAACCCTAGGACCGGGTGTGTATATAGAGCTTGGAATAGTATCGGTAT
>OX422222.1:169372894-169490394 GCA_949130495.1 Sambucus nigra | reverse complement strand
GAAAAATGGAAATAAAATTGGTAAATAAGTTTGAAATGGTAAACATTTGATAAAATGTTGTACCATTTATGTATATTCCTAAAGAAAGAAACTAGGAATTGTGCCAGTAGATGATGGATGGGTTTTATTTTATACTTTCTTTGTGTAGTTGTAGATGTTACCTCATACACCTATGCACACACATATATATTTATTATTTCGTGCTTAGGGCCTAATGGACCTCGACGATCAACCTTGCCTAAATAGTAGTGTATCGGGGGGGTTCCTTGTTTGGATTTCGCTTTGCGAGACACCCCACGCACGAATAGGGCATAGTGTTAAGACTGGGGAGAAGTTAGCCCTTAGTACTTAGGGTTAACTAAATCACCTCACGATATTGCATTAGGTTACTGCTAGATTGAGAGGTGAGGGTTATCTTATGCTATATGTGAGAGACATATGCATTTAACTGTCATGCATTTTTAGTCACATGGTAATCATATCAAACCGGGTCCTGACCCGTATCTATTTCTTTGTTTCTGCATACTCTTTACCGTTACAGGTGCTCTACCGCATGGACACCCGTATTTACATTTCCATTCCAGTTCTCATGGAGCTACAGCATATTGCGGATGTTGTAGGTTACTTGTATTAGACGCTTCTTTCTATTGAACGTTAGTTAAGTTCAGTATTTCTTATTCGGGCATGTTTGCCCAAGTTTTTACACTCATTCATTATATTGTAAATATTGAATTGTAATAATCGATGTATTATTTGTATTGGCCTGTGCACCGACAGCTTATTCGGTGATTATTTATTGTATTGTCATACTTCATTCATCGATTTTTGATACCCATCGTTTTTACAAATGGGATTGTCTAAGTGTTTTATTTTCTTTTCAATTTTTTTTTAAAATTTGACCGTCCGTTTTCCAAAATAGTTGGTGGTTATCTCATACTATTATTTTAATCGACAGTGATGCTAAGAATGGACCATCTATGATTCCTGTAATTATTAGGGTATTGGCTGGCCACTTATTATTTTAGTAGGCGGGTTGTCACAGAAACATGCATTAAAGTTCTAATAAACTCGAGTACCGATCAGTGAAGGATCTAATGGTGTTCTCTTAGTATAATTGGAAACAATATAATGGTGATTTCTTTGTATATTTGGAAACCTTAGCGCCTGTTGTTGAGTCTATTTCTTATGGAATGAGAGGAATTTGAGACCTGAGAGTGATTTAATATTTGCAAAGAGCTTGTACGGATACGCCTATCAGTGAAAGATGTTAAGGATTCATTCAGCAGATATCTGTACTATGGAATGCAAAGGGTGAGAGAAGATATGACAATTACCTGATTCTGTAATAATGGGGGCAAGCTGAGAGTTTTGAATGATCCTTTATATTTCATTGCCTTTTGTATAAATTGAAAGTGGTTTCCCCTTGGAATAACTGGGGTTGATTTTTATTGCTTTATCCAGCCCAAGTTCATTTCTTCTAGAGTTGTTTCGTTTTTCTTTTCTTTTTTAGTGCGCTTGTTGATAGAGCTTAGAGTTGTGAAGTTTTTTATGCTATCTTATGATTAGTTATATACGGTATATATACGTTTATAATAATTTTTGTTTTCTGTGTTTGTTGATAAACTTATATGGATTTTTGTTTTCTGTGTTTGTTGTTAAACTTATATGTTGTTGCTGTGGGTATAAACTTATATTACTTGCCCACCCTCACCTTTTCCCGAGGCTTCCTCACATGCGTGTGTGGTTCAACCCACGTACATACCTCTCGTCAATTTCACTCACCAGCATAAGAACTTGATCTGCCGCAGTTTTCCCATGTCTGAACTTGATCTGCCCATTCTTTCTGTGTCAGACAAAAAGATAAATTATAAAATGCAGCTGAAAGAAACAATATCGTGAAGAATTCAACTTGATTACCCATTCTTTCTGTTGTATTGTCACCTTGCCATCTTAGCTAGAATTCTTGCTATATTTGAGTTTTTGTCATGTACAAAAAAATAAAGAGTAAATTCTTTATAAAATTGACTATCGAATGCCAGTGGCTGATTGCAGTCTACAAAGAATGAATTGCCAAAAATTCATTTTTTTGTTCATAACATTTATATGATCTTATTGTTCCAACAAACAACTGATAAAAAAAATAAACAATAGAACTTATACCTTGTGTAAAACACCTCCATCCTTGCAAAAATCTAATATGTGAAGTGTAGCAATCACAATGCATTAAGATAACAATTACATTGCTTATTCAAACCCTACGAATGACCAAAAGAGAAACACCATAATCATACCATACTCTAAATTCTGAATATGAAATTCAACAATTGGACATGTATATGAGAAGTCATATAAACTATGAAGTAGCATGTTAAAGATGTTACATTACGGGACATTGTGGTTGTGAGGATTCTGTGGGATGTTATGATAGATGTTGGTAAATGGTCTGGTAAGATCCAATAGCAGAATGCTAATTCATCTCTTTGCTAGGTTAAAACATGGGCAAAATTAACTGTTTCCAAATGTTCAAAACTATCAGACATATCAAATAAACTCCTTGCCTAACATCGTGGGACATAAGCATACCAAAAGAAACAACGTTGGGCATTTGACCAAACAATACCTGCATTGGTAGGCATTCTTAGAAAACACATATTCAAAAGTGCTAGCAAACAATAGTCGAAGTAATTCCTAATCAAGAATGATTGGCGTAATGCCTTAATTGAGGCCATAAAAACCAATGTAAAATAGAGTATACCTTATTCCGGGGTCTTCAAAACAAACTATGTTATATATGGTGGTGGGTTCTCTTTTCTAGTGGTGATCCGTACACAGTTGATGTTGGTGTGTAGTGGTTCTATACGTATATAGAAAAACGATGGAATCATATTAGCCAACATCTAGTTGAAATCAAAGTTAAAGACACAAAATCAGCAAGTGAAATGAAATAATTTAATAGCTCCATAATTATTCATCCATTAATTTTAGACAAAAAAACAAATAACATAGTTAGTGATGAGTTATAAACCAAAACATATAGATATATCCATTAAAAATAAATTAGTTTATAGAATATTAACAAATTTAGAACAAAAAATTATAAAACTCGGATGTTCAATGATTGTTTAGCTGTTTCAATATCAAAATCGGCATGTCAATATATATATGTTATAAACCATTTAGTAAACCCATATGTAGGTATAGACAACAACAACAATGTTCTAAACCATGTAGTATCCTAATCAAGAATGTAGTATGTTATAAACCATATAGTATCCTAATCAAGAATGATTAGCCATCAATATATGTTAGACAACAAAAAAAACACAAAAGTAAAGTAGCTAGCCTCAATATATTTCAATATTAGTGATGCTTAGATCAGCACTCGCAACTGCTCATTTCACTCCAACGACCTTTGAAATGGCCCACTTAGTAGAATCTGATGAGCTTCATAGCATCTGATTAAAAGAAGCAATAACAAATAGTAAAAGATTAGAATAATATTAAAACTAAATTAAGTCACACCAAAACAAAAGAGGAACAATGAGAATAAACAATAATGTCCTTTACTTAATAGGCATCAAAGTACAATTGCTCTAAAAATTGAAAAAAGAAAAAGCAAACGGAATGAGAGTTCTACATATTCTTACCCATGTTGAATGGACAAAAAGATAAGCTAATGTGATATTAGTGTTCCAATAAACAAAACTCATTTGCACAAACTCCCAAAATGAGATTTTTGTATTATAACTTGTATACCTTGTGTAAAACATAGTGCTCTGTCCTTGTAAAAATTTAATATGTAAAGTGTAGCAGTCACATTGCACTTAGATAACAATTATAGTGTTTGTTCGAACAATGCGAATGACAAAAAGAGAAACGCCATAATCATTCCAGACATTGAGGTTGTGAGGATTCTGAAATTTATTAATTAGACATGTATATCAGAAGTAATTGAAACTGTGAAGTAACATGTTAAAGATGTTACATTACTGGACATTGAGGTTGTGAGGATTCTGTGGGATGTTATGAGGGATGTTGGTCAATGGTTTGGTAAGAACCAGGAGCAGAATGCTAATTCAGCTCTTTGCCAAGTGAAAACATGGGTAAAATTAATTGTTTCCAAATGTTCAAAACAGTCTTGTGAACTCAATATCCGAAGAATGAACTTCCAGAACTTCACTCTTTTTGGATATTTCCACTCGCTATACAAATGTAAATTTAAAATAAGTATCAGTCAGCGTCTTCAGAGTATAAAAACATAAATGACAAAGAAATAAAACATCAACTCAATAGATTAGATTCTCTATTAAATACCCTTATTCATGTTGAATGGACATCAAAACTCATTAAAATCTGGCAAGCCTCGGTTAGAAATCGACGGAACTTACTCCGAGGAACCTCACCTCAGCAGAAACGAAACTTGCTCCGAGGAATCTCTACCCGATGAACTTGAACTGCTACACTAATTAACCAAACCCATTAAATAAATCCATCACCAAAACATAATCTCTGTAAGGACAATTTGTCCATCATTATGTATATGATATGTCATATGCCGTTACAAGAATGATAGTTGAAAAGATCACATCGTCATCAACAAAATCCGAAGATCAAAAGAATGGAAGAATTCATAAATTCAGACAGCCGGACCGGTCCGCCTGATATTAAAATGAACCGATCCTCCTAGCCGGACCGATCCGCTGAGACCCAGACCGATCCGCCTTGCTCGTTTAAGACCAGTGAGCCCCGGACCGAATGCGAACCGAATCAGCCTCAAAATAAAAGAACCGGTCCGCCATCGGACCGATCCGCCTAAGGCCCGGACCGGTCCGCCCTGGATAACCACGAACAGATCGTGTGCAGATTTTTAGGGCAAATGAATTCTTATTTATACCACGATCTGGGAGTTGGTTTTCTTAAGACTTACACATGATTTTCTGAGTTCCATAACTCATAAGTCTTCATGGTATTTGAGTCCATTGATTCATACCCTTGATTCACACAAATTCCATACATTTGTGAGTCACTTTTGGTAACCCAAGAACACCATTTATGTTCAACCCTTTGTGAAGTGGACCGCTTCTTCCTCTTCATTGCAGCCCTACTGGACAGGGATAGTTCCAGCCGCCAGCCCTACTGGAAAGGGTTTCTTCCAGCCGCGACTACAGAATCCGATACCCGAGGGTAATTCTTAGTCAAACTGTATTTCATTGTAATCCAATTGTAAACCGTCTTTTACAAATTATAGTGATATACAAATGGTTTTGCCCATGTGGGGGATTTTTCCTTAACTTTGTGTGTTGAATATCTTGTGCATGATTTCATATTGGTTCAATCACACCTAGTTGCATGCTTAGGGTTAATTTGGGTTAAAAATGGCAGTTATAATATTATTTCTTAATTGAACGCAAGAGCCAACTCTTTCAAATTGGTATCAGAGCCGGTTACGCTAATCTATCGCGTATTCCTTTTCCGCAAAATTTTTCTATGATATCAATTTTCTAAAAAAAATTGATTTTTTGAAAAGATCGTGTTCAAATGGAGAAATCATACAATAAACTGCCTGTCTTTGATGGAACCAATTATGCGTATTGGAAAGCCCGTATGAGGTCGGCTTTAAAAGCCATTGATGAACGGGTTTGGATTCTTGTTGAAAGAGGGTGGACACCTCCCTCCGTCACTGTTGATAACGTGACAAATTTGAAACCTATCACGACTTGGACCGAAGATGAATTTAGATGGTCTTCCTTTAATTCTAAGGGATTGAGTGCTATTTTCGGTTCCATCACTCCCGATGAGTTCAAACGCATAATGACGTGCACCACGTCAAAGGAGGCATGGGATGTTTTGCAACTTACCCATGAGGGTACGAACGCTGTTAAAGAGTCTAAATTACAAAATTTGGCCACCCTATTTGAGACTATCACCATGTCTGAGTCCGAATGCTTTGATGAGTTTTTTGCACGCTTGTCGGACATTGTTAACACTAGTTTTAATTTGGGTGAGGTAATTGGTAACACGCGTGCCATTAAAAAGATTTTGAGATCTCTCCCAAAACGCTTTATTCCTAAAGTCACTATTTTGAACTCTTTGGGAAATTTGAAATCACTTAAGTTAGAAGAACTTGTAGGAGATCTTCAAACCTATGATATTGACATGTTTCCCAAAACCATTAAGGCTAAGGATAATGGGATTGCTTTAAAGACTCATTTTCAGAAAAAGAAAGAAAAAGTTTTTGAATCCAAGTCTGAATATGATTTTTACTTAGATACTTGGCCCTGTTTGCAAAAAATTTCAAAAGAATTCTCAAATTCAAGAAAAGTGGAAATTTCAATGATAAAAGGAATGTTGAGAAAAATATTTCTGAAAAGGAAAATGAGAAAGATTTCAAAGACCCTCCTAAGAAAGATAGTGAGCGATGTTTTGAATGCGAAGGTAGGGGTCATAGAGCCTTTGAGTGTGCCACTCGTCTTAATAGAGAAAAGGGAAAAGATGTCCTGAATGCTACCCTTAGTGACGACAATGATGTCGAGTCGGTGGACTCGGGAGATGAGTCACCGCATGAGCGTAACTTCACCGCGTTCATGGATAGTCATGTGAGTACTTCTAGTGCACCTCACGACGATGAGAGTGCTGATTCACAGGGACACCTCGACAGTGAGAGGGAAGAGTGTGAGGAGGAGGATGATGAGGCAAGTGAGAGCGAGAGTGATATACAACGCGCCTACGCTGAGCTATATTCCGAGTCTATATCCACCATTGTGAGTGAGTCTCATGGGTGTCCGTCTAGGAATGTTCATCCCAAAATTGTTGATAAATTACTTCCTAGACCGGTTTATGTTTGCTCCCACTGCAAGAAGCGAGGACATCTTAGGGAATTTTGTTCTAAGTTGGGTCTTGTGCCATATCATGCCACTTCACACATTCATGCACATGCACCCACTCATGATACTTTGCCTGCTCATTTTGATAGAGAGTTTGCACATATTCACGAGCAAGTGAAGTTTTTGATCAAGACTACACATGATCTAGTGGAGTTGGTTCAAAAGATGTCACCATCTTTGGAAAACTCCACCGTTACTCCCGGTTGAGATCTAGTCTTGATTGCTAGCATAGGTTGTTTATCATGCCTTTTTTTTACCTATTGCTAGCATGTATCATTAGTTAGTTTTTTCATTTTTTTTTAAAAAAAATTACAAAAAAAAGGATTTTCTTTTTAGAAAATTTTTTAGAAAAGCACAAAAAGATTTTATTTTGATAAAATTTTTGAAAAATCAAAAAGAGTTTTGTTTTTATGGATGAGCATTTAAGATAGTCAAGTCACAACTTCATTCCATATATCCATGTGACTGTTTGATAGAGATTTGAGAGGCTACATCATTTCATCCATGTGCTTTACATTGATTGGAGTCCTTGAGATGTAATTAGTGATATCTTCCTACATGTTTGACTCCTATATCCTTTAATGCACACATGCACGGCTATATTTGATTATTGCACTTGTCTATCACATATTGGCTTGAGTGTTTCTATCTCAATTCTGTCTATACAATGTACAATATGCGATAAAACTTGACAAGATTGGAATGCATGTGAAAACCATTTTGGTGAGACTGTGTGTTAAATTGTAAAACGGGGAGGGGATGCGAAAGTTGATTTTTATCCTTTGCGCAAAAGCCACCGTTGAAAAGGACCTAAAAAATGGAGGAATTTTTATATCCGAGGTCCTAAGAGGTTAAAAGAGCCCGAAAAAATTGAAAAGGCAATAAAAAGCAATACATGCCATATATGGGCCATTTAGGTTTTCACCATCAATTCTCCAAAGTTTGAGAATTTAGTATACCTCTATTCAAAATATAAATCTGAGGGAGTTTGGTTGGAGATTGATAACGGGTTTGCACTTCCTTGAAAGTCCTGAAAAACCATGAAAATCATTTTGGACGTTATTGGTGTAGAAATCACTTTGAGCTTTGATTTGTAGATTTGATATAGTCAATGTCTTATATTTCCAATCTTTTACACCAAAGGAAGCATTTGAGTTCATTCGTTAGGAATATCCAATATTCATCGTGCACATACGTCATGTTTGTATGCTTTGATTTTCCTATCGAATTTTGATCACACCCATTCCTTTACGCTATCACCGACTTGGTTGTTTTGTGTTCATTCATGGTGTGATTTTTGCCTTGTGTCACCCCGGTACTTGATTGCTTGATTTATTTCTCTCATTTTTCTATTTGGGGACATCATAAAAATGGGGAGAATGAATTATCTGATTATGGGGGAGTTTTGAAATTCTGAGAATATCATCTTAAATGGATATATATGCTTATGTTTATCTCATTTCAAACTCGATACGTCACTTGGTATTTGCTTTGTCTCATGTGTGTAGGTACATCCTTGATAATCCCATGATTCACACCCTGATGAGAAAAGCGGTGAGATTTCTGAAGATTCGAAGAACAAACGATGCAGCCTTAGTCATTTGTACCTCTTTCAGTTTTGGGTTCATGGAAGGGTAGATTTGTATAGGCATTGTTTCATACTTGATAATTCGGATTTTTTATGTTTGTTCCGGCATAGACATAAGGGGAGATTTGTAAGGACAATTTGTCCATCATTATGTATATGATATGTCATATGCCGTTACAAGAATGATAGTTGAAAAGATCACATCGTCATCAACAAAATCCGAAGATCAAAAGAAAGGAAGAATTCAGAAATTCAGACAGCCGGACCGGTCCGCCTGATATTAAAACGAACCGATCCTCCTAGCCGGACCGATCCGCTGAGACCCGGACCGATCCGCCTTGCTCGTTTAAGACCAGTGAGCCCCGGACCGAATGCGAACCGAATCAGCCTCAAAATAAAAGAACCGGTCCGCCATCAGACCGATCCGCCTAAGGCCCGGACCGGTCCGCCCTGGATAACCACGAACAGATCGTGTGCAGATTTTTAGGGCAAATGAATTCTTATTTATACCACGATCTGGGAGTTGGTTTTCTTAAGACTTACACATGATTTTCTGAGTTCCATAACTCATAAGTCTTCATGGTATTTGAGTCCATTGATTCATACCCTTGATTCACACAAATTCCATACATTTGTGAGTCACTTTTGGTAACCCAAGAACACCATTGATGTTCAACCCTTTGTGAAGTGGACCGCTTCTTCCTCTTCATTGCAGCCCTACTGGACAGGGATAGTTTCAGTCGCCAGCCCTACTGGAAAGGGTTTCTTCCAGCCGCGACTACAGAATCCGATACCCGAGGGTAATTCTTAGTCAAACTGTATTTCATTGTAATCCGATTGCAAACCGTCTTTTACAAATTATAGTGATATACAAATGGTTTTGCCCCTGTGGGGGATTTTTCCTTAACTTTGTGTGTTGAATATCTTGTGCATGATTTCATATTGGTTCAATCACACCTAGTTGCATGCTTAGGGTTAATTTGGGTTAAAAATGGCAGTTATTATATTATTTCTTAATTGAACGCAAGCGCCAACTCTTTCAATCTCAAAACCCGAAATTATTCTTACCAGGGAACGAATCCATAATCCCAGATGGCCCTAGATTGCGGGCCAATATCCACGTCAACATTCGAACTCCATATGATCTTGAATCCAGTTCTCACCAGAGGAAAAAAAAAATAGACTTGTACAACCAAATTTCTTACCCTAGTCAAAAAAATAAAAATGTGAAAAAATAGATATATACACAATTAGAAAACCAAGAAGTTTTGAGGCCTCACCGGAGCCGACATAAAATCAAAAAATTTGAGTGTTCGCCGGAGTAGAAGAAAACCCTTCAGATTTGAGAAGAAAAAAAAAGATCTGAGTAGAAGAAAACCCTTCAAACTTGTGCATAAGATGAGTAGTACCGGTTATCTTCAAACTTGGACAAACCCTTGGTTATCTTCATTAGCTCAATACCGGTTGGAAGTTTAAAAAAAAAGACTCAGTAGCGCGTATAAATTAGCACCACTGGAAAAATAAGATGTAATTTGTGTTTCAATACCAACTATCAGAGGAAGCGTAAGAACCGCCGGTGTATGTGTCTCTGTGTGTGTCTATCTCTATGCTTGTGTTTGTGTTTGTGTGTGTGTGTGTGTGTGTGTGTGTGTGTGTGTGAGAGAGAGAGAGAGAGAGAGAGAGAGAGAAAACACCTGTAAAAGGTTAGAGGGATCGGGAGCACCGATGGTGAACCATACCGGAATAAGAGACCACACAGAGAGGGAGAGATAGAGAGAGTCGACTGTGTATAGAGAGAGGGAGAGAAAGAACACCTTGTGAGAGAGTGGCTTGTGAGAGGGTAGGTATCGTGTGTGGTATGTTAGGGTGGAATTTGGGCATTTACTCTTTTATCCCTCGCTTTGATTTTTTATTTAGACTGCAAGAATAATTGAGTATTGGTTTTAGGGGGAGCCTAAATTTTGGAAGGGTACATTAGGTAATGCAAGAAAATTATATTGGATGACGTCATTGATTAAACTTATGACATACATAAGTTTTCTACTTCACTATATATATATATATATATATATATATATATATATATATGTGTGTGTGTGTGTATGTGTGTGTGAGAGATATAATTAAAATATAAGATGTTTCCCAGACTTCTTGAGCCAAAAGTTTTTCTTAGCCCAAGAGTGTGAGTGACTGCAAAAGACCTTCAAGGGCACGCATCTTGTGCACAAGGACAATGGCCTAATTGGTTGGTATCAGTCGAAGCAGATTTTAAGGGTCAGTAATTACTTCTATTCGCTTTATACTGGGCGTACGAGGATATAGCTCAAAAGCTCTGACCTGCTACCTCTGAAAAGCGAATCGATGTGGTATTAAAACTATTAAATAAAACCTAAAGCACTAGTACAGCAGCATGATTGCTTTATCTATTGACACATGTTTGATATATGGCATACATCAAGTTCATTCTTAGTTAACACTGCATCAAATGGGTCATACTAAAAGTATATTTAACCCCGCACGATGTGTGGAAATTTTACAAATTTCGTACATAAAAATTAAAAGAAATATATTATTCAAATATTATAGAAATATGTATCAAAATATTTTTAATGAGCAAAATCTTTTATTAGTTAATAATTACATAAAAATTGGAGTTGATTTTGCGTAAAAAATTAATTGACATGAAATCCACTTATATCAAGTAAATTGTAGCTAACCTTATATGATATACTATTCTTTTCATGGGATTGTGTTAATTTTTTTTAACACAATTCTAATCGAATAGCTCCGCGTGCAATACTACACCTTCATGTTGGAAGTGGTCTAATGATGAATTTTTATAAATTGGCCACAACCTCAACCATTAATGGTGACAAAATGAGATATAGCATAAAATAATTTTTTTAGCATTAGATCTTTTTATTCTTATTGCAAAATAAAGTAATCAAATCATCAATTAAGTTGAGTAGCACTATTTCTTTCATTTAAGAAAAAAATACAAATACAAATCCATTTCTTATTACAAAGTGATCAAACCTTATGGTCAAATAAATACACACTTATAGTTAACTTCTCAACGAAACATACACACACACACACACACACACACACACACATATATATATATATATATATATATATATAATCTCTCGTACATATCACATATGAGGTCCACTAATGCGGACCATTTTTTTTTAAAAGTAAAAAAAAAATTTGAGTTGATTTTTTGTATGGTGTTTAAACATTTCATTGGACTCCCCCCAAAAAAAAACTGTTGAAAATATTTTTTTTTTTGTTATTTTAAAAAAATCGATCAAACTATGTGAGTTTTTATGGTATTTTTTAAGTTCTTAAAAATTAACATAATTTGATCGATTTTTTTTAAAATAGTAAAAGAAATTATTTTGAGCTGATTTGTTTTTGTGAGGTTCCCTGAAATGTTTAAATAATACACAAAAAAACGAATTCAAAACTATTTTTTTACTAAATTAAAAAAAAATAGTCCGTACAGGTGGTATGTATGAGAGCATATATATACGTATATATATAATGTCTAATACTTAAATGATTACCAAATTCTTCAAAGGAAAAACTAACTCTTGGTCTCCTATATTAAATTTCAAATAATATAATGAGGGAGTAAATTAGATGAGCCGCGTGTGGCAAAACTACTTTAAGAGACACCAATTTTATATTTATTGTAAGTATAAGAATTATCACAATAGAATTCCACAAAATAATCACAAAGAACATAATGCAAAAATCACACACACAACTTGGATGCACGTGGTTCGATAACTTGCCTATAGCCATGGAGAGGTTACTGTTTTATTATAGTGTCTCTCAATGCTCAAAATTACACCCCTTTGCCCCGGGTCAGGGTTTGCAATTTATAGAAGTGAGAAATAAGTGATTCAATTCTATAGGTAACTCATCCAGCTTGATAGATAACACGTAAGTGTCCCTGAATATCTCCCTGAGATTGTTGGTAATTGATTCGTGCCAATCCCTATGCATTTAGGCATATGATAAATGCACAGGTAAAAAAATAATTATCTTAAAGTTGTCCGGCAAGTCCGTCTTATGTGCTGGGCTGGTCGACTAAGTGATTGGACTTTGCATATGACCCCACAATTGCCTTTAAAATATTTGGACTGCTAAGTTGGGCAATAGATTTTAAATATGTCTAAGGCCCAAGGCTTGGAGCAGTATAAAAATAGGCATGGAATGTTTGTAATTAAAGAGGATTGCTGAGGGTATGCTTGTCCCGAGGAGGGAAATGAAACGTCGAGATCTTCCAAGGAAATCGTAACTCATCATTTGAGACATTTCAAACTTCGTTTGTGTGATAATCAACCATTAGTTCACTGTTTGTGGGCATTTTTGCGTGCCAACTTCATCTCTAAGCTTCTCTTCCTGTTCTTTTCTTCAAATCAAGATCTTTCTTGAGTCATTCTTACTTGTAAGTTCTTGTGACTTTCTGCTCTTGTTCAAAGTTTTTTTCTTTTTACATGGCTTTGTTAGCTGGTAAAATGATAGCAAAATTTAGGAAATGTTATGGTATTCCTGATTGGGTAGAGATTGAATGTGCTCCCATCACTAGAGATGTTTGTTCTATAGAAGACAAACATTGGATTCATACTCTCCTAATCACACAAGGGGGTTTAACATTTCCTCCTAATCTTTTTTTTTCCTGAAGTTCCTCAAGTATTTTGAAGTTGTCCCTGCTCAGTGTTCCCCAAATGTTTGGAAAATCATAAATGGGGTCCATAGAATAAATGTATTGTATGGGACCAACATAGGACTTGCTGAAATCTTCTACTGTAATGTTTGGTCGCGTACTAGTGAAGGTATCTTATACTTGAAGACGAGAAGTGATGATAGGGTATTGGTTGTGAGCCTACCCGATTCCCATAAGGATTACTGGGTCCAAAGTTTTATTGTTAGGAATTGGCAATATCCTCCCCAACCTGAGGGCATAAGGTACAGGGGACCTTAGATCCCTACCTTTAGGCAAGAATATATAGGTTGGTGACACTACCTCTTACTTAATTATTTACATGTTTTTCATCTGTATGCTTTTTCTAACTTGATCTTTTCTATCTATTTTACAGCTCGTGATAGGAACCACGAACCTGCTCCTAGAGAACTCAGGGTTGCTGATCTCTTAAAAGCTTGGAAGGTTAGGGATAGACTTTTTGACAGCGAGCATCCTCACTCGGCAGCCTATCTACTAGAATACAAGGACACCACTAGCAGCTTTATTGCTTGGCCGATGGATATAATCCATAATTAGAAACTTCCAGAGGAGGAGGTTGGTGGTTAGTCTGAGCCCATCGATTTAGAAAAAGAAGAAAGCGAGGAAGAGGAGAGGGGGTAAAGAGAAGAAGATGAAAAGGAGGAGTCTAATGGAGAAAGTGAAGGGGAAGATAACAAGTAAGAGGGTATGGCTCCACCCAAGAGAAGATGTTTGATTTTACAAGATGATGATCAAGACTTGCTAGCTGATCGGATGAAGTCCTTGAAGAGTATTGAGGGGGACTCTCCCATGGCTGGTGGTTCCAAAATGGTAGCCAAAGGGAAAGAGAGTGAGGTGGAGAAGAATAAAAAGGAGGAATAGGAAAAAATAAAAGAGAGAGAGAGAGAAGAAGAGAGAAAAAGAGAGGAGGAGAGAAAGAAGACACAGGCCGTGAGGAACCCTTCTGTGCCTTCTGCTTTTCTGAATGCTGAGGGGTCGAGTGTTATCAACACCCCCTGCTCGCCCCTAAATTATTGGATAGGGCGATGCTCGCTGTTGATCGTGAGCGATCAATGAGGATGGGGCCTGACCAGTTAGCCCTCAAGTTCGTTCAAGGGATTTCTTTAGTACACCTCCTTTTTCTCTGCTCTACGTTGATTCAATTTTAATTTCTATATATTAATTTATGCTTTTCCTTTATTTTGTAGTTCGTTTCTAATTTTACTACATTGATGCACGACCGAGCAGACCAATCATGAAAAAATGTTGAGCTTGAAGGGGCTTTGAAAAAGCCTGACCATGCTTTAGATAGCGTTAAGGCTGTCTTTGACCTGGAGAAGGAAAAAGATTTGGTCGCCCTCCAGGAGAAGTCGGTAAAGGATTTGGTCGATCTCAAGGCTGGTTATAATCTGGTAATTGCGGATAAACTAAAGATCGCTGAGGAGAACAAGGAACTGTTCGGCAAGATCGAGAAGTTAGAGGTAGAGGCCAAGACCGCTAGGGATAATAGGTATAATGAAGGCTGGGAAGTAGCTTATGATGATGTGAGCATCAAATAGGCTATGTTAGGAACTTGGACTTCAAAAAGGGTTGGGACCAGGCCTTAGGATCTATTGGGGTCATTGAAGAATCTGATATGTTCAAATAACATGTGTCATGCCCTAATCATATGGCTGTCGAGGAGCCTCTGGTCGACCAGCCTATTGATCATGCTGAGAAGGATCCTGGGGCGATCATGGTTACTGATGACCAAGCTGTAAAAATTGTTGAGAAAGGAAATGAGCCGGTGTCTTCTGAGTATGTAGAGCCCCTATAGTAGTATATTTGTCCTTTTTTCTTAGCAATGTGTTGTAATTCCCTCAAGATTTGTATTGGCCTTTTCCCTACTGTTATTAATGAAAAAGTCTTTTTTGCTTATATTGGCATTTTTGCTGCTTCCTATGACTAATGTTTGTCAAATATATTACCTGCTTTGTTAATTATAGACCATTGACTTAGATGACTACATTCCTCTCGACTCCCAATTGAGGAAGATCCTTGGGCTAAACATTAGTGTGAAGGCTCGCAAGGCATTTATTAAACTATACGAATCCCCGAGGATGAGGAAAAAATAATATAAAGATTAGTCCTAGTTGGTACCAAGTTAAAGGATGACCTAAGTTATGGAAGATGTTGGTGCTTTAGTGCAGGAGGAGATGAATGGTCTCAGGGCCTAACTTTCAGGGAGAGACGATGTGATCAAGGTCGACGAACTGATCCAAAAAGAAAATAATGCTATAAAGAGGGAAGTTCCTAGGCTCAAGGGGAGCATTCCATCAAGGTCTTCTTTGGTTCCACAAAGGTCTTCTTCATCACTAATTGGGACGGTCCAAGCTACAAAATGAAGCAATAAAAAGAGAGGTTGTTGAGCTCAAAGGGGATGTCCAATGATCATATGTGATCACTGTAGGACTCCAGAGAGATGTCATAAGGCTGAGGCACCTGTATCGAATGGGACCTCAAGAAGCCTTGGCAGACGGCTAAAGCCAAGGCTGGACTGATGCCCCAATAAGGTTAAAGTAGGTAGAGGACCTTTCTTTTTCTAGGGGATGGCTTAGTGCCCTCAGGGAAGTTAAAACGCCTAAGAAGTCTAGCCTGTGTTATAAGTACCAGGTCAAGTGTACAGCCTACCGCCAAAATGCTTTCTCAAGGACCGATAATTGGATCCCAGTTGATGCCATCCATGCCTAACTCATGGAACATCACTTAAAGGATGATGCATAGGTGTTTTACCCACACTTAGATAACGTTCGAAGAGCATGCGTTGTAGACTATCTTGCTCGCCATCCTAGGCCATCTTAGGTCTTTGTGTATTTAAGTCTTTGATGTAATTGTAATTTCACAATTTTATTAATAAAAAGCTTGATTTACTAAACTTTTCCATATTTTGAGCATGTGCTGACTAAACATTTGTTAATAATTATTGCTTATGCTTGAAATAGAAAGAGCTATTGCTCGTTGGTTACTCAACATCTTTATTGACCAAACAAAACTGATTGACCATCTTAGGCCCTTTATTATTCGAATGGACTAGTACTTAGGTTTTATCATTTTGAGCTTCTCAGGTGACTAAATGATATTAAGAACTAGTGATAGCCACGTGTTACCATATGTTTGAACATTCTCCTAGTCTAATTTTCTTTAGCAGTATCATTCCATCTACTTTACCTTTTAGGTTGTGTTGTCACACTCCCTTAGGCCTAAGTAAGATGATGGTGAGAATGTACCTGGTCGATGGGCTATCCACCCGAGTAGGCCTTTTGTGATCAATGAAGTTGGCGACCAACCTGAGTTGGCTTTGTTGCCTAAGTATCCCTTGTAGGGATTTGTTATCGCTGGGGCAACTCACAAGGTCAATTGTGTTTGCGACAAAGACCTTAGGGTCATAGTTATTGAAACATTTTTACTAACACATAATAATTACTACCCACCCTGCTCAGCATGTGAGATTCCTTGATTACAACAAGTTGAATAACTCATTTTAATCCCCAGGAGTTCTATTATGAACGAGGTAGTTATCATTTGGAAAAGGTGCATATTAGTGAGATGTGATCAAGAAATATTAAGCAGACAATGCATAATATCAAAGTGCGAGGGACAATTGGATTTTATTAATTGAATAATAACTACCAAGCAACATAAGTGTTGATATAAAAAATTATCCTGTTACGTGGACCAATTGGATACTAAAATGTGTGCTATAGTAGAAGATTAATCCTAGTCAGTAAGGATGAAAGGCCGACCTACTGAGGGATGCCGATCAACTTGTCATTGAAGCCCGACCAACACCAGGAAGACCGACCAATAATGGCAATAAAACTCCAACAGTTATATACATAAATGATTGTACAGATGTAAATATCTACGATATAAAGACATTCCATCCTTTGATATTCCAACACTGGTACACCCCCCGGGGGCTATAATACATTGTAAACCCTACATCCATGGGACATGAAACAAGAGGCAATTGAGCACTCCCAAAATCAATGCACAACAGTGGACGTAGGCTCTTCCTTTAAGCCGAACCACTTTAAAAATCTTTTGTCTCTCTTACTTATATTTATCTGTGATCAATTAATTAGCCCAGTCTAGTTTTTTGCATCAATAGATTGGCACCATCTGTGGGAATGATATTTCTAATCGATCTCACTCATTCAAACATCTAAATGGTTGATATTCCTAAATTAAGTCTCAGGAATGAGGGTATTCCGCCTGTCCCTTCTTCTCCTCCATTTGTAAATGATTTAAATGGAATTCTCGCCAGTCTTAGAAGAGGCCAAGAGGCTATACAAGATACTATCAGGCAACTTGCACAAACTCTTCAAGATAGGGCACCTGCTTTATCTGCTCAGCGAAATATGCCACCACCCCACCAATAGGTGGTCGGCGCAGCCAATCAATGATGATAAGAGATGTCTCCTACTATCCAAGGTCAAATTCATTACTCAGGACATCAGAATCTTTCCACACGCAATCTTATTCTCTAGAAAGGCCAAGTGCTTTAGAAAGATTAAGTCATGCTTCTCCCTTCGATCGTTTGGGACCCAGGGGGAACAAAAATGCTCCTAGGGTAATGTTAGGTAACACCTGATGACCATCTGATCAAAAGGAAGTCACAACTCAATCTAAATCAAACGCCCGATGAACTACTGCTCGAATCGAGCAATAGCTTCAGGAAGAAAGCTCAACAAATAACAAGGTTGCAATGCATAAATATGGTGCTGCCAATGATGCATGGAAAGGCTCCATACAGATATTGGAAGACAGATTAGGAGAAATGGCGAAGGCCAAAAACCCACTACAAAGAAGCTTTGTAAAAGGGTCTCCGTTTGTGCAGGTAATTGTGGATTTTCCTACTCCAGTAAAGTTCAAGGCTCCTGTAGTAACACCCAAATATGATGGAAAAACAGACCAAGTTCTCCACATAGAACAATATCAAGCGGTTACTGAAATTTATGTCGTCCCCGACGAAATAAGGTGTAGAGTCTTTTTTGAACCATTACTGGATCTGCCCAAATCTGGTATAATAGTCTTCCTCAGGGATAAATTTTTTGCTTTAACCAACTGGTTGAGCTATTCATTAGAAACTTTTGCTTTGGAGAAAAGCCTATGAAAAAGGTGGCACACTTGCTTAGTCTGAGACAGAAAGAAGGAGAGAGCACCAGAGATTGCATCACTCGGTTTAATAACGAGAAACTAGAAGTTTTGAATTATGAGGAAAAGACTAAAATAACCTCCCTTATGAGTGGACTACTCCCCGAAAAACTGTATTACACTCTTGCCAAAGCCCCTCCGAAGATAATAGCAGAATTAATGGCTAAAGCAGCAAAGATTATGAATGTCGAGGAAGCAATGGCGACCAAGTGTAGCTCGGGCACAAAAGTTGATGGAAAAAATGATAAGAAAGATCATAAAGACCCCAAAGAACATAAGGAATCAAAATAAAAAGGATTTTTGGAGCGACTCAAGACGTAAAATGATTATACTCCATTAACCATGGTAATTCCCCATGTTTTGGAAAAAATTAAGCATAATAAAGATGTGTGTTGGCCTGATAAGTTGAGAAGTTCCCTGACTAAGAAGGATAAGACTAAGTACTGCGAATTCCACAGGGATCACAGTCACACAACGGGGCATTGGATAGCTCTTCAAAATGAGATTAAAACTCTCATCCGATGAGGAAAGCTGAATCAGTATATTAATCGGCAGAACAAAGAAGGAGTTCGACGTAGATCTAAATCTCCTTGAAAGCCCACAGAGGGGAAGAAAAGAACTCATAAAGATGACCAGGATGATGATCTCGATCTCCTAAAAAAACTGACAACCGAAACACGAGGTATTCTATATCAGTTTTGGTTCTTTTGATTGCCAAATGATTACAGGTGGAGATACAGGAGGAGGATATCATACAACAAAACGAAAAGCTTACCTCAATGAGGCACAAGCTTGCTCGTACATACAGAGGATCAACCTTGACGAGGAAGATCGACCAAGGAAGGTTAATAAAGACAAACTGGTAATTAGTTTCTCTAAAAATGATCTCTCAAGGGTACTTTACCCTCAAGACTACCCACTAGTAATCAAAGTCAGAAAGGAAGAAAACATTGTCTCTAGAGTACTAGTAGATAATGGCAACTCGATGGATATCATATTTTATCCTTGTTTCAATAACTTGGATTTTAAACTCAGCCAATTAGAGCCCTATCATCGACCACTAATAGGCTTTGAAGGTGAGAAAGTATTTCCTTTGGGAACTATTAAGATGGAGGTGATGATCGGCACATGGCCAGCCAGCCGAACAAAGAAGATCCGTTTCTTTGTAATGGATAAAAACGTCCATTCAGCTTACAATATAATCATGGGAAGATTAGGGCCAAAGAAGTTTGAGGCAATAACTTCCACTGTCCATCAGTGTTTAAAATTCCCCACTAACTTTGGTGTGGGAGTTATGAAAGGTGATCAGAAAGTAGCTCGGGAGTGTTACTACTCTTTTACCGAGCAAGAAGACTTGGAAGAAATAAAGAAGAAAACCACTACCTACAAAGTGGATACTTCTGAGCCTGATGAAGAATCTGAGGTTGAAACCTTATATCCAAGGGAGGAAACAGAGCTGGTAAAGGGATAGATTGTGGAAGCAACTGAAAGCATTGTGTTAGACGATGAAAAACCGGAGCGCATCACTCAGATAGGGACAACGCTGGATCCTATTCTTAACTAGGAACTGGTAATCTTCCTTAGACAGAGAAAGCATGTGTTTGACTGGAGTCATGAAGATATGCCTGGGATAGATCCTAGTTTACTTTGCCATGAGCTCAAAGTAAACAAAGAAGTTAAACCAGTAAAGTAAAGACGAAGAATGTTCAGCCCCGAGAAGAACCAATCCATACAGGAAGAAGTCGAAAAGCTTCAGAAGGTAGCTTTTATTAATGAAGTGAAATATACAAATTCGTTGGCCAATGTAGTTACGGTAAAAAAGAAAAACAATAAGTGGAGAATATGTGTAGATTTTACAGATCTAAATAAAGCATGCCCAAAGGATCACTTTCCTTTGCCTCGAATATATCAACTTGTGGTGCTACATCAGGACATGAGCTACTCAGTTTTATGGATGCTTATTCTGGTTATAACTAGATAAAAATGAAGCCCGAAGATAGGAAAAACACTTCTTTCATCACTCCCCGAGGAACATACTGTTATAATGTTATGCCTTTTTGGTTTGAAAAACACAGGTGCTACATATCAAAGGCTGGTCAATAAGGTGTTCGAGGAGCAATAGGAAAGAATATGGCATTTTACGTGGATGATATGCTTACAAAGAGAAAAAAGGCGTCTAATCACATTATCGACCTTAGCCAGACTTACGATCAACTTGAGAAGCACCAGATGAGGCTGAATTCGACCAAGTGCATTTTTGGAGTGCAAAAAGGAATGTTCATCGGGTACATAGTAAATCAAAGGGGCATTGAAGAAAATCCAGATAAGATCAAGATAATAATTGAAATGCAATCCCCAACCTGCAAGAAGGATGTGCAAAGGCTGATTAGACAAGTAGAAACACTGAACATATTCGTGCTCGAGCTGCAGATAGGTGTCTGCCCTTCTTTAAGGTACTCAAAAAGAGTTTTGAATGGAACGAAGAATGTGAAAAAGCTTTTGTCAAGTTAAAAAAGTATTTGGGGTCACCTCTATTGCTCTCCTAACCAATCACAGGTAAAAAATTGTACCTGTACTTAGCTGTTTCTGAATCAATCGTAAGTTCTGCATTGATCCGAGAAGAGAATGGAGTTCAAAGACTCGTTTACTATACTAGTAAGGATTTTCGAGGAGTATAAATCAGGTACCCTCATTTGGATAAATTGGCGTTAGCACTAATTGAAGCATCTAGACATATGAAACCTTATTTTGAAGCCCATACAATCATAGTTTACACTGATATGCCTCTAAGGCAAGCTTTGTATACACCGAAAAATTCTGGTAGATTATTATACTGGGCTGTGGAATTGGGGGAGTATGATATCATATATGAATTAAGGTCTTCTTTGAAAGGCCAGGCAGTGGAAAATTTCATAGCTGAGTTCCCTTACACTGAGGTCCCCCAAGCAAAAAAGTGAACAAGCCAAACAAGAATTAGGAGGAAGTGATGTTATGAAGAAATCTCTCGAGGAACCCTTGTTGAAAGAAGCAGATACCGACCTACCAAACACGGGAGATCACAATTTTATATGAAAAAATAAGAGGAAAAATATTCCACTATGGGAATTTAATAGACCAAGCATTTGACAACAATGCCCCCAATATGGAATTTATATGTTGATGGGTCATCTTGTGCGACCGACAGCGGAGCAGGTATAATACTTAACACTCCTGATGGTATTGATATTAAGTATGCCTTGCATTTTCAATTCCAGACTTCAAATAATGAAGCAGAGTATAAAGCCCTTATTGTGGGCTTAAGTTTAGCCTAATCATTGAGTGATAAGCAAGTTGTAGCGCATAGTGACTCTCAGCTAGTGGTGAACCAAGTACTGGGTTTATACTGAGATAAAGGAGAATTAACAACCAGGTATTTATCCAAGGCGATGGAATTTATTGCAAAATTACTAGCTGTTCAGATGAATAGAATCCCAAGGTTGGAGAACGCGCGAGCTAATACCCTTGCTCGGTTAGCCTCAACTACTAGGATTGAACTTTGACGAACTATCCTTATTGAGATTTTGGCCAATAGGAGCACAGATGAAGATCTGATGATCAATTTTATTTCCATAGACACGGGGCCATCATGGATGGATCCCACTAGAGCATATATTAAAGAAGGAACTCTACCAACAGATATGGTGGAAGAAAAGAAGTTAAAGTATAAAGCAGCTCAGTATATACTAGATAAATGTATTTTGTAAAGGAGAGGACTAACAGTCAATTTGCAATGTTGTGTGCATCCATTAGACGTCCAAGACCTAATTCAGTAGGTGCATGAAGATCATGTGGAGCTCATATAGCAAGGAGAACACTTCTCCAGAGAATCAGTGCACAAGGATATTACTGGCTAATAATGTGAGCATATTATGGAACTTTGTCCAAGAAGTGTGATAAATGTCAAAGATTATCCACCATTCAAAAAATTCCACAGTTTGCTGTCACTCCAATCACTTCACCATGGCCATTTTCCATGTGGGGCATAGACTTGGTCGGACCACTGTCGACCACCCGAGGAAGATTTAAGTACTTGGTTATCGTAGTGGATTATTTTACAAAATGGGTTGAGGCAGACCCTTTGATAGACATGCCTTATGAAAAGGTGTATCAGTTCATATGGAAAATCATCATTTGTAGGTATGGGTTGCCCTATACTTTCATTACCTACCATGGAACACAATTTGATAATGATGAATTCGCAACTTACTGTGCTTAGTCCAATATTAAAAAATTGCATTCATCTCCAAGACATCCTCGGAGTAATGGCCAAACTGAAGTTCTGAAGAGAACTTTGCTTAATAGGTTGAAGAAAAGGCTTGATGATGCGAAGGAAAATTAGATAAACGAGCTACATTTTGTCTAGTGGGCATACCGAACAACCCCGAGAACAGCAACTAGAAAATCCACATATATGTTAGCATTTGGAACTGAAGTTATACTATCTGCTGAGCTGGGTTTACCATCGCATTGAGTTTTAAATTTTAATTCTCCTGTAAGTGACCTAATGAGAAGGTTGGATCTAGATATGCTGGAAGAAGTAAGAGAAGATGTTGCCCTGAGAAATGCAATCTACCAACAGAAAAAAACTCATTTTTACAATAAAATGATGAAACCGACCAACTTGAAGGAAGGAAATTATGTGCTGAAGAAAGTGTTGCAAAAAAATAACACGCTAGAGGCCAATTGGCATGGGCCATACCATATTTCAATAGTCATCTGACCTGGAACTTATCGAATTGAAACCTTGGAAGGCGAAGAATTCAAAACCCATGGCATACCGAGCATCTCAGAAAATATTACCAATGATGTTGTCAGTTGTAATCAGTTCAAAATCAAATTTTAGTATCAATAAAATAATCCGTTCTGTCAATTTTTATTGTTGAATTTTTTTGGAAGTACTAGTGCTATGCACTACTATAAGAGTTAAATTCATAAAAACTTCAAATTGTTGCTCGGTTAATAAAAATTTTTCCTAAAAGATGCTCGGGAGACCACAAGAATACAAGAGTGTTGCTCGGCATAAGAAATAAGTTACTCGAAAAAGCCACAAACTTGATCGCTGATACGCAAAGTCCAAGTCAACAGGACGCTAAGTCCTCAAGAAACTTGGTCCATAAACAATAGGATAAAACAAGATCTTTATCCTACTAGGCAAGGTGCAGGAAGAACATTGCAAATATTCCCTAAGAGGAATGTAAGCACATACTCCACATACGCCTGGTCACACCTCTGGTATCTAACGCAAAAACCTAACACTTGGGTGCATTAGTAAAACCTTTGGAGACACATGGGTAACTAGATCCAAATTTAGATTTTAATCTAGGTATACTAGTAGAACCTAGGTAATATAGGTAACTAGCTCCAAATATAGATTTTAATTTAAGTATGCTAGAAGAACCTATGTACTCATCTAACTAGCTTTAAATTTAGATTTTAATCTAAGAATGCTAGTAGAACATCTGCATTCATTAGTAATTGATACTCAATTTAGATTTTAATCTAAGTGTATCAATAGAACTGATGACAAAAAAAGGATTAAACATTCAACACAAGATAAGTTTATCAAATTTCCATTTCATTAAATCACATTAATTACATGCACTAAACCAAATATGCCAGATTGTCACGGTCATTGACCTTGACAAGTTGGACTTGTCAAGGTCAATGACCATGACAATTCTGGGGATGACAACTTTGGTTGCCATGAACTTGTCACGGTCATTGACCGTGACAAGTTCATTAGACTTGTCACGGTCAGTGATCGTGACAAGATTATTCACGATTAATAATCGTGACAAACCCGTGACATTTAATAAAAAATTGTCACGGTTATACACCGTGATAGTCTGTGACAAAGAAAACTTGTCATGGTCAATGATCGTGACAATTCTGGGCAAAATTGAAAAAAATTTGCCGGGCAGTATGGCCACTGCCATTGTCCAGCAGTATATTTGTACCTGTTATAGAAATGTTGTATCTGTTCAAACATCATATATCCAAATAAAATAGAGATAATGCAAATATACATTCAAAACAATATGCATTACGATATACTCCAAATATAATTCAAATGTAACAACTTAAAACAATTCAATTCAAATAATGTCACTACATATCTGGGGTAGGTCTAAGGATATGAGTAGGCCACACGAAATACGAATTAATACACCCAGCAATATGCATCATGTCGCATTGTTCGCGCAACCACAATGGGGAGTTCTCCTTCCCGAGTATCACATGTGTGACGAGCACCTTAGCCTTGATGTCTTGAAGCAAACGTCCATGAACTGGCATACCCTGGACGGTATTCGGGTCCCTCAATCCCCGCCCTATCCGTTGGCCATCAAATATGTCTAGTATAAACACGCTCGGCCAACCAAGTATTGACATCGGTCGATCGAAGGGAGCCAAATAGGGGACTGGATCATCAGAGTCCGCACGTGTCGGCGATAAAGTAGTGAGGTCCACATCCTCGTCCTCTTGCACCTCCTCCTCCACCATCACCTTCTCCTTCCCTTTCCCCTTACGATTTCCACCCAATGAACGCTTCATGTATGAGAACATATCTTGGACTTTCGCCTCTAAACGGGACAACTTTGTGTCGTGTGAGTCGACCGTTCGAGCCAACCTGGTGTCGCTCGTCTCCAATCTGATAATCCTAGATTTGGCCACCCGCGAGCTCACCCCCTTATCCTCCCCTTGCGATCAGCGCCACGCACTTGGCTGAATGCGTCTGTGGACAAAGATGTCTTGTCGGCATCAGACTGCGACTCATGCACTTCCTTAAGCTTTGCCTGAAATGACAAAAAACGCATGATTAGTTAAATAAGTAAATAAAAAAATTATAACGTAATTAATAAAAACTAAATTGTCGGATTACTTACACTCGTGGGGCCGACGCTCGGGGACACCTCCTTATCCTTTCCCTTCTTCATCCGAATAGCCACATAAGTATCGAGCCTATGTGGCCTACCCCCAGGGCTACTCCCCGTCCCCTGAAATAAAATAATGCAAAATTAGTATCGGCCCCGCAAAGTAAAATAATGCAGAATAATATATTTCTATAATTATAGAAAAATTAAATCTTACCATCATCTTATGATCCACCTCGACGTAAGACGTCCGGTCAGAGTAGTGCACGTCCGTCTTTTTCGCCCGATTTTCCCTCCCTGATTGGCGAGATGCCAATTGTCGCTCCCCGATCTCATTGTCAATGAACTTTTGCCATTATACCAATGAGATCGTCTCCTTCGACGGGACGGAGTCACGCATTCGGATAACGGAGTCTCGGCTCTTCCCAAAGTACAGGGGCCGCATATTTTTCGTCCGCGTCGTGTGTTTGTCCCTCAACTGCTCCAAGATGGAATCGCGTAGTTTTGGATCCAGGTTGAATTGTTCATGTCCAACAAATACAATGTTAGTTGCGAATAAATATAAATATACATATAAAATGAAATTGAAATTGAAATCGAAATCGAAATTGAAATTGAAATATTCATATAAATATAAATATAAATACATCACATGTATTGCCGCCCAAATAGCTAACTTGAGCTCATTTGGCACCTCCCTCCAACTAGTGTACCCTGGGCCGATGATCGTCTTTACCAGCTCGAGGAATCTTGTTAATATCCCCGTCTTGTTCTTGATGGTCATCCCCAATTTTCCATATTCGGGGAGCCTGGGGGTCGAGGAACCCTCGTCACCTCTGCTACAACCGAGCCCAAACCACATCATCATAATCAGCATCATCATCCTCGCCTTAACACCTGAAGGAGACATTTTCTGTAAAAAAAAATGTTGTTATTAGTACAAATGAAAATGAGAAGACATGAAAATATATACAATTACTACAAATGAATTATTATTGTTTAACACCTCAATTCTGAATTCCAAAACAACAGCATCTAACTCATAATATGTACAATTACTAAAAATTTGAAACATCCCCACCCCCACCCATACACACACACACTACATAATAGAAATTCTTATTTCCTCCATCTCCTCTAAAGGGTGAGTGGTCATATTCCATTCAAGACGGTATATTTTTGTAATTTACTTAACAGTTCATGCATATTGTTACGATTTGATAAAAAATCGGCAACATATCCCCATAGTTCTCCAAGTACACGATGTAGATTGGCAAGTGGGAGTATTATTTCAATTGACCAATTGAAATAACAGTCACACTTGTCAATATAGTATGTACCCAAAAAACATTAGGATACGAATGTAGAACTTCCTCCAAAAGTAACAACTTTAAGCCACTTAGAATATTATTATACAGAAATTATGCAGTCCCAAACTGTCCAAACAGAACAATTTGAGAGATCTCATTACAGGGGTAATGACTCTCGAACGGGTCTAAGGGCTATTGAATGCGTACGCATAAGAACTAGAAGGCTAGTATCTATGCGCACTATATGTAATTTCAAGTACGTTTCATTTAATTATCATACTATATATATATATATATATATATATATATATATATATATATGTGTGTGTGTGTGTGTGTGTGTGTGTGTGTGTGTTGTTCGTGATACAAATTAATTTTTAAAAAAAGTTAAAAATCCCACCCCCATATGGACAATAATGCAGTGGTCGTGTCACTTTTAAAATTAACCAACCGAACATCGATCCACTACAATCCAATCGCAATGGCAACAACAAATGTGTATCCCGTACTCCTTCTAATTCATCTACTCAATTAATTATTTTCATCAATTAAACTAGCAATTAAAGTATACAATTATTAATTTACTAATTTACAATGAGGGGCAATCCTACTAGCATATGAAAGGGGAACTAATTATTAATTTACTAAAAAAATTAACAACCAATCAATATTTAATCAATCAATTCTTTTACAAGAGGCACTACAATATGAGGGGCAATATCTAATAAATCAATAAGAAATTAATTAAAACAAACAAACACACGCACACACACACACCCCCACCCCCACCCCCCAGCCCTGCCCCCTCCCCCCCACTGCCACTAGCCACCACACGCACACATACACACACGCATATATATACACACGCACACGCACACACACATATACACACACACACACACGCACATATACACCCCCTCCCCCCAACACACACACGCATATATACACCACACATACACACACATGCACATTTACACACACATATATACGCACACGCACATATACACAAATGGAAGAGAAATAGAGAGAGAAAACATACCAAAATCGTATAGAGAGAGAGAGTGCAATCGCTTAGAGAGAGAGAGAGAGAAATGGAGGGAATAGATATTGGTGGAAAAAAAGAAGAGGGAAGGGTTTTTTACTGACAGAATTGTCACGGGCATGTCACGGTCTATGACCGTGATAACTTTATAGGCTTGTCATGGTCAATGACCGTGACAAGGATGGCCAGTTAAAGGGTGTCAATTTGACCATTTTGGTGTAGTGATGACTGTGTTAACAAAACAAAGTAAAAAGTTTTATTTTGCAGGACGTTTCCCTTCAGCTTTGGAAACAGGATCCATTCTAGAAGGAGGATCATCTAAAATTTAAGGAGAATTAATGAAGTTAAAATCCTAAAGCATTCTGGCATTGCTTCTACTGGGATGATCAAGCAGGTGAGGAGGTAGGACGATCTCTAATTCATCATGAAGCTCATAATCTCCCAGGTACATTGAAATCAACCATTGAGGAATACTTCGAATAGGAATCCAGTTGACATCTAATTTAAAAGGGAGATTGTCAAGATCAAGCAATGTTGGGTCATACCAGTCCCATAGTTGGTTGTTTTGGTCCACCTTCATCACTGTCAAAGCATTCATCTAACCCCATTTATAGCTCTTATTCTTATCTTGTTGAAGCTTATCCTCAAAATGCCCCAGAGATTCATTGTACCCTTCCATCCAGATTTCCCTTGGTTATTTATAGAATTGGAAGGTCAATTGGTCAACCTGGTGATGCAGTTTCTTCAAGACTCCATCCTTAGACTGTAATTAAAAAGATTGAGTGGATAGTTGCTCGGATAAGGCCTGTAGCTTCTAGGACATCTCAGCATTGGATTGATTTTTGGCTTTTAGTTGTGTAGCTTGATTAGTAAGGGTCTGTTGGGTCCTGATTTCCTCTGTAGTACCTCAGCCCGGTCTGACTCTAGCTCTGGAAGATGAAGAATAAGGTTTTGATTTCTTCAAGGCCTCTAATTACTCACTCAACCTAGAATTCTCAGCTTCTAAGAACGAATCACCCTCATCCATGGTAGCAACAACATCAGTGGATGACTTCAAGGAATTAAGTTCATCTCTCAAATTGTTGTTCTCTTCCTCTAGAAGCTTGGCAATGACCTTTTCTTCCTCCACTTCACGATTAGGCATGAATTCTTGCCTTCGAAAATGGGAGGCAAATTTATCCAACTTTTGCTCAAAGCCCTAAACTTCACTCGAGGATTGGAACTTCTTCTCATAGTCCTCATGCAAACGTACCTTAGTTTCCTTATGGTCCTCCTGTATCTCTTCGATCATTCCATAATAGGCAACATTATTGGCCACTGCCCAATCAAGAAGATACTTCAGATGAACATAGGCTTCTTTGGCTTGGTCGGATACCCCTTCCCCGAGCAACTTCACTAGGTCGCCCTCAGTCAGAGTTAAGTGACTAGCTTTGAAAAGCTCATTACACCTCTGGAGTAGCTTGGAGTCAGTAGATGAGAAGTATTCCAATTTATCCATAAACTATTAAGAAGAAGAAAATCATCAACCAACAAGGTGCAGAGCATGGAAAAATACAAGCAGAGGAACAAAAACATTTATTTTTTCATTAATAAAAGGGGAAAGTATAGGTACATCTTCAAAAAGAAAAAGTACAACTACGAAAAAAGGGAAACAAAAATCTGCTCGGTTCTACACCTTTTTCTTATCTTCTCCAGGATTAGTCGAAGTAGAAGGAGGAGGAGGATTAACTATGGAGGTGGAAGAAAAATCAACGTCCTGGTGTTGATCGACAAACTCCATCACTATAAGGGATTCACTGGAACCCCCATCATCATCAACTTCCTCGTCCATGTTTGGAGGGGGACCTAGGATCGTGTCCCAAGAACAACTCAGAATCTTTTGGAGTGACGACCTCCACCAGGGTAGCTGACCAACCATCCATAAAGAATTTCTTCTTCGCAAACTCAATTTATGAATAAGCTTCTCCAATGGCCTTATCCCAGTCTTTGTTGAAGCCAGCCTCCCTGGCCTTAGTCCTTCTCTCCTTCTCAACATCCAAATCCTTCTACAGTTGGGTGGTTTTAACTTTCTCAACATCTAAGTCTTTCTGCAACTTATTAGCTAGACCCCAAGCAGTTTCAATAGCTTCTTCAGCATCTTTCACCTTTTCCTCCCATTTCTTTTGTTCATTGGCCAGTGCTTGTTGAGAATCAAGCACTGACTTTTCCAGCTCATTAAAAACCTCTTTAAATTTCCCAGAAAAAGCTCTCAAAGCCTCAACTTTCTCTAGCATGCTGTTAAAGTCAACAAGGAACTGTACAAAGACAACAAGGAAAGTCAGTATTATGAAGAACAAACAAAAGATAGAAAAATAAATAAGGTAAAAGAATATACCAGAGTAAGGCTTTAAGCAACCCTATCAGAACTTTTGGAACGAGCCAGTGCAGCGGCAGCACCCCTGTGGTCTGGTAAAGTCCCAGACTTTATTAGTTGTCTTGCCAATCTAGCGCCAAGGAACACTGGAGAGGTAAAAGAAGATATATTGACCAATTCTCACTAGTCAGGAAGGGAAGAAGAACCTTCTGCTAACTTAGAAGGAAGCCATTTTCTTATTCTTTTCAAGGGGCTCTCTATAGTTTTCTTGGCTTGGGGTTTCTTCCCAGTTTCATCTTTATTTTTCACCCCCTTATCAGCTTATTTTGAAGGGGAATTAGCAACTATGTCTCCTAAAATGTTGGGATATTTCCTTTTTCCCATAGCAGTGGTAAGAGGTAAGTTTAAATCCAAGGAAGAAGGGAGTGGGCAGTAAGATCACCACTGCCAAATGCAGCAGCTGAGGAGGTAGAAAGAGTTTCCTGTTCAAGGTCAATTACAGGGGAAGGAGTGGCCATTGGAGACGAGAAATAAAGGAGGAAATCGTATTATTGTACTATAGTAAATAAGATGCAAACCTAATGTGCTCCTCACCAATCCTCTGATGAAGACCCCAAATGAATTTCAACTCCTTGAGGTTCACTTCACTTTCCTTTGGGCACCTTCTCTTCTGATCAACTATAATCAAAATTTACTAAGAAACAATTAGTATTACATTTAAACAAGTATATACAGGGAAAGACAGTTAAATGAGGAATAACCTATCCCATTGTCAAAAGGAGGGCATCTAGGCCCCTGGTACTCAGTATTCCCAGTCAAAGGGGTGTATTGCCAATTTTTTACAACAACTCCATGATCAAAATAATCCTTATTAGAGTCTGGAATATTGACTAATAATGCTTTGTTTAAAACCCTAGTCTTTAAATAAAAAGTGGTGTCACTAGTCACCTATTTATAACAAAACATTATTTCTGGAATCCCTAGATGGGTTCCATGGATTTGATTCAACCTATAAACTACATTTACAACCCTGCGGTATTGGGGGCTACCCTAGCTGGGATAACGTCAAAATATTGATAAAACCCAAGGCAAAATGGGTTTGGAGGAAAGGTAAACCCACACTCAGCTATAAAGATAGAGGGAAACCAGTGACCCTCAACAAGTGAGAAACAATCAGCAGGCAAAGTAGCGTGTTCCAGAACAACCCAAGAGAGAATCTTAAATTCATTTATGAATTCGTCAAGAGAATCAATATAGTAAACCATGATGAAGAATAGAAGAAAAGAGAAAGAGTTTTTAAAGATATTAAGGATTCAGCAGGAACTGAAGGACAAATTACGATCGTACAAGAGAGAAAAAAAAAGCTTGAAGACGCAATAGCAAAAAATGCTCAGAAAATTTGAGGTAAGATAATATCATGTCTTTTATCGCTCTTTATAGGTTGCCTTAAAAACGGGAAAAAATAATTATTAAAAGGCAGCATCAATTGAACTGGTGGCGGCTAAAGTCAGAAAAGATGATACCAAAAATTATCTTGTTACGTGGACCAATTGGATACTGACACATGCACTATAGTAGAAGTTAATCCTAGTCAGTAAGGACTAAATGCCAACCTACTGAGGGATGCCGATCAACCTGTCATTAAAGCTTGACCAACACCAGGAAGACCGACCAACAATGACAATAAAAAGCCAACAGTTATATACATAAATGATTATACAGATGTAAATGTCAACTATATAAAGACATTTCATCCTTTGATATTCCAACACTGGTACACCCCTTGGGGGCTATAAATACATTGTAAACCCTACATTCAAGGGACATAAAACAAAAGGCGATTGAGCAATCCCAAAAAAAATACACAACAGTGGACGTAGGCTCTTCCTTTAAGCCGAACCACTTTAAAAATCTTTTGTCTCTCTTACTTATATTTATCTGTGATCAATTAATTAGCCTAGTCTAGTTTTTTGCATCAACAATAAGTTTGAAAATGAAAATTTGATTAAACTAAATATGCTAACAAAATATAAAGAAGATTAAAAGTAGAACTTTTTTAGATTGGCTGCGTTCCAAGCTCTTGGCATCTCCCTGCTCTCCAGCATTTCTAGTTTTCCATCTAATGGTTTTACGATCCTACCGAGGACTTTTCTTAGGACATAATCCCCTACTAGAAACCTCATCGAATTGACTTTCTTATTGTGCTTCCTGGACAACTTTTGTTGATAAGAAGCCAACTTGATCATGGACAACTCTCTTCGCTCGTCTACTAAGTCAAGTTCAGTCCTAATGTATTATCATTAAGGCCTTGGTCGACCAAGGTGGTTCTCATAGTAGGGAGACCTGTTTGCAGCAAAATGATAACTTTCATCCCATAAACAAGCACAAAGGGTGTTTCCTTTGTTGGTCGCCTAGGGGTTGTATGGTATACCCAAAGAAGACGAGGGAGCTCATCCACCCAGGCACCCTTGGATCTTTCCACCCTCTTTTTTAGTCCATCGAGCATGGTTTTATTAAAAGCCTCTACCTGTTCGTTACTTTGGGTATACGCAATAGAACTGAAGTGGTTCTTGATATCATGCACATCACAGAAACCTTGAAAGAAGCTACTTTCAAATTATGTGTCATTATCGATGATGATAGTATTTCGTACCCCAAAATGTGTTATAATGTTTCTCCAGATGAACCTGGTCATACCTGAATCACGAATGTTCGCCAGTGGTTCAACCTCTACCTATTTGGTGAAGTAATCTGTGCCAACCAGTAGATACTTATGATTTTAAGATGCAGCAGGTAGTGGTCCCATAATATCTACTCCCCATTGCATGAATGGCCATGGTCGTGTTAGGTATTTTAGATAGCTTGCAGGCTGGTGGAACATAGGTGAGTTCTTCTGACACTTTTCACACTTGCGAATGTAAGTGTCTGTGTCCTTTTGCATATGAGGCCACCAATAACCCTCCTTAATTGCTCAGAAGGATAATGAATTCCCTCCTGCGTGACTCCTGCAAATGCCCTCATGAAGTTTGCTAAGTACTTTCTCGGTGTTATGTGGGTGAATGCACTGGAGATAAGGGCCTATGAATAACTTCTTTTAGAGCTTCCCCCTGGGGCGAGGTAAAAATAGGCAGGCTTGACCCTTACCTGATGGGCTGACCTCTTGTCACTGGGCACTATGTCACTCCGTAGTTAAGTGATGATGGGATTCATACAACTGGGAGCCTTCTCTGTGAGGAGGACATGCTCGGCTACGATTGTCTGGTCAATGCTTGGCTTCTCGAGGAACTCTATTTAAATGGTTCTTCTTAGGTTAGAGTCAACTGCTGAGCTTAGGGATACTAAGGCATCGATGTGACTATTCTACCCTCGGGGGAACTGTTGAATGTACTCATTTTCTAACCCTACTATAAGTCCTCTTACCACGGCAAGGTAGGCTGCCATTCTATCTTCTTTTGCATTGAAGTCACCACTTACTTTCTTGGAGACCAGTTTGGAGTCACCAAAAACGTGAAGGCGCTTTGTTCCTAGAAGTTGGGCCTTGAAAAAACTAGCGACCAGTGCTTCGTATTTAGCTTCATTGTTAGAGGCCTCAAATCCCATTCTGATTCCTTGCTCGATGTTAGCGTCTTTTAGAGTGATAAGGATGAGCTCTACTCCCACCCCCTTAAAATTGGAGGCTCCATCAACATATAGGGTCCAGTCCTGAGACTGTACTTCCTCATTTATTGACTGCTCCCGTTGGTCAATTGTCTAGTCCCCTATGAATTCTGCATTGAAGTTTGCCAGGACTTGTCCCTTAATCGCCGTTCTTAGCTGAAAGTGGATATCGAATCTCCTAAGTTCCTCTTACTATTTTGAAAGTCATCCAGAGAGGTTGACTTTTCAAAAAACAACTTTGAGGGGGTAGTAAGTGATTACTATTATTGAGTGGGATTTAAAATAATGTTTCTTCTTCCTTGAGGCGACCACTAGTGCATAGGCGAGCTTTTCCAGGGGCAGGTAGTGCTGCTCTGCATCCAGAAGTGTCTTGCTAGTATAATAAATCGGGTATTGTCCTCCCTCTTTCTCGCACACCAGAACCAAACTCATAGTATGGTCTCATACTGTAAGGTAAAGATATAATGGATATCCATCCTCTGGAATCACTAGTATGGGTGGTTTGCTAAGGTAGTATTTGATCTCTTCCAAAGCTCTTGAACCGTCAGCGTTCCATATGAGGCCTTTATCCTTCTTCAGGAGCTGAAAGAATAGTCGATGGCATTCCGAAGAGTTGTAAATGTAGAAATAAAGCGCCTCTAGCATATCAGTGAGCTTTTGAACATCTTGTAATGTCCGAGGAGGTTGGACTCTGGTAATAGCATCGATCTGATCTGGATTGGTCTCAATCCCTCTTTACTGACTAGATAGCCCAAGAACTTCCTTGGCTGGACACCGAATGAAAACTTACTTGCATTAAGTTTCATTTGGTATTTTCTGAGAATTTTAAAGGTTCTGGATAAGTCCGTGAGGTGTTGCCCTTGTTCTTTCTCTTTACTAATATATCATCGATGTAGACCTCCATCGTGTCTCCCATCTGTCTCATGAACATCTTGGTGACCATCCTCTGATAAGTTTCCCCTGCGTTCTTTAAGCCAAACGACATGACCTTGTAGCAGTATAACCCAATGGGGGTTATGAAGGACGTTTTATCCTAATTAGGGGTGAATAACAGAATCTGATGGTATCCTGAGTAGGCATCCAAAAAGCTCATCCTCTCATATTTTGCCATATTATCAACCAACTTATCAATTTTAGGAAGCGGGAGGCTATCCTTGGGGTATGCTCTGTTAAGATCTGTGAAATCGAAACGGACCCTACAATTTCCATTGCTTTTGTGCACAACTACTAGGTTAAATAGCCATTTAGGGAACCAAACTTCCCTAATGGATCCTGCATCCAGTAGATTCTCTACTTCATTGTCCACCACTTTAGCCTTCTCAAGAGATATTCAACTAGCCTTTTGAGTGATCTTTTTAAAGACTGAATCTATGTGTAAGCGATGGGAGGCTACATTAGGATCAACCCCTGAAAAATTATATAGTTCCCATATGAAAACATCTTGATTGCCTTTCAGAAAGGAAATAAGTTCTTTCTTATCTTGATCGACGAGTGTGACTCCGATCAGGAACTTCCTCTCTGGGAAGTTGTCATCGGCTCCAACCTCTTCTAGGCTTTTAACGACCATGTCATTGGTGTTTACCCAGGTCTCCTCTACCCCTAGTCGTTTGTACCGTAATTTTTATTTGGAGGGTGTATCCCCCTCCTAGGTGTAATACCCTATGTAATTTAGCATTTAGGTTGATCAAATCTAAATATAAAATCATACGAGATAATAAAAACAATATAATATCAATCTCAATATGAAGAGATCAAATGAAACAATAGAAATAATCTAGAAGTGATGAGAATATACTCTAATATAACTCATAATGTCCAATAACCAAATCTATAAACTATGTTGTCTCAAAAGTAATACATAAATACAGTACCCAAATAGTCTATGAATATTACAAACCATCTAAGTCTCAACATATAGGTAGACATCTCAATATAATCTAGGTTGAAAAGATAAATGATAACCTGAGGAGGTACAAAACTACAATGTCTCTAAAGCTGATACCCTGAGCGATGTATATCACGCGCTGAGTGGATCGAAAGGAAATCTAAGTATGAGGTCCACCCCTAGCCCCTGGTTTCTATAAAAGGGGGTTAAAACCCTAGTAAGTAACTTAGCTATGCAACTCAAAGCAGTTATATGCATAGATGATAAAGTCATAGTTTAATAATTTAATGAAAGACCCAACCCATAAACATAGTTGCACAATATCTTAGAATTATTTCATTTTATACCATTATTTAGTCATTCTCATTAGGAAATCAGTAAGTAATCGACATGCTAAATAATTTATTAACACGTAACTGACGTGCGCCCCTTCCTCTTAGCCATCTCAAATACATACGGTACACCAAGTTTAAGAAATCACATGTATTAATCTTAATTACTCTCATTATCAATTATGCTGATTAATTAATTACCACGTAACCGACATGCGCCTCTTCATCTAGGCCATCTCATAAATATACGGTACGCCATATTTAAATAATTACATTTCACTACCTCATGCCATCTGGTATTCGCATGGTCTCCACTTGGTATTCGCATAGCTGGGAGTTAGCATCTCATAACAAACCATAAACATCACGTTTTATACTCTGGAGCCACATGGTATTCGCAAGGTCGAGAATTTACAAAACACAATAATGGGGTATTCTTTCATGGTACCCACCCATTCAATTCCCTTTAACATGTTCAATTAATATTGACAATTTAACACATAATTATTCACTCTGAGACAACTACTCAAACCTCAATTACTCCAATTACCCCGACTCGGTTGAACCTTTTTGAATTCATTATACATTTTTAAATGATTTCATAAAGAGGAAAAAGGGGTAAACATCATGCAACTGATTCCTAATGAAAAGCATAAAGTTGAAAGTGTATAAATTCCATCAAATGATTTTAATTCCTCACTCCTACCTGTCTCAAAACTCTGTGCGTGGGACGTTTCACCAAAGTGAAATCCAAATAAGGAACCCTCCCGATACACTAAGGTTTAGATAAAGTAGTTGCTAAGACAAATTATTTAAGGTTTATTACGCGAGAGGAGAGCAAGAATTTAATATCTATGCGAGAAATCTTCAAAGTAAACTACACTACTATTCAAAAACCAAACCAATCACAAAAAAATCATGTACTCCTTCTAACATCTACATAACATAATGTACATAAAAAAATAGCATGGTTTCGAACATGGGATCATATTAAGCTCTTACATAAATGGGACACATAGTTATTTTACGTGAGTATGCTACATCATAGGGGTTCAGGAATGAGTATCAATTGTCCCAAGTCATTTACAATATTTTTAGATTTGTTATTATTTCATGCAAAAGAGTCTCATAACGAATCTCATCAATTTGTAGCATACATGTCAAAAGTAATACTCCTAAAGGGTAAGGTTACCCCATTTTCCAATTGAACTTTTAGAACATTTTCATTCTAAATTAGTTTCGTATAGTCCATTCTCATATCTCATATCATCAATTTCTATAAACGGGGTCAAACCCGCTTTTAAAAGTCCCTTCGAAAACCCCCTCGAGATCAACCTATAAATCCTCAAAAGAAAATATATACGTATATAAAGTTTGGGGTTTAATTATTAAATGATATACATATTAATGGAGTTAGAAGTGATAAAAGTAAACAATTAAATAGGTAAGTTTAAATTATCTTGGTTGCCGCCGCCGACTAGTAAGGAGGAACAAATTATCACTTAATCACATTTCATAAATAATAAGGTGTAGTAGTGAACTCCTTTATTGCTACTGAGTTGACTCGAATTAAAGAGCTTTTGCTCATCTTCTGTTAAAGATAGTTCCATAAACCCATTTCTCCATCTTGATTTCAGCGTCTCTCTCTTTCTCTCAATAATAAACTCCCCTACGAGCATCCACAATGAGGATGCTCAAATCCAAGAGAAATGGTAACTTTGTAAATTTTGAGCACTGCAGTGGTGGGATGAAGTTGAAAAAATTCGTAGAAGGATTTGTAGAGGTTCTCTAAATTTAATGAACGGGTACAAAATTTGTAAAAGCTTCCTACGAACTTCATTTGTTCATAAGAATTTCTACGAACAAATGAAGTTCGTAAGAAATATAAATAATTATTTTTTATTATATATTTGGGTTCCTACGAACAACATTAGTTTGTATTGTTTGTATTGTTTCTTACGAACAAATGTTGTTCGTAAGAAGTCTGGTTTTCATTTCCTACGAATATCTATTGTTCGTAGGAACACTGAATACAAGTTTTATTCTTCCCCCATTATAAGAGTGGACTTCCCATGAAAGTTAAACACCCCTTTCATATTGAAAAATACCTTTCGTTAACCACCCCCACTCCAGATGCTCTAAGTGTTACAATCTCTCTCTTTTATAAGGTTCCCAAAAGAATTAAATGGGCACCTACCAAAAGAATCTCCGCCGCATATTTTGACAAAAAATAAGGAGAATTTTTCTTCTTTTGCTTTGAATGAGGCCAATTAAATTCTCCCTCTCACCATTTTATATCTGTCGTCCCTTTATCATGATTTTTAGTGCCAACTACCAAACAAAGGCAAGGCACCTCACTGCCCCCCTCTATTTAATTTTCGCCAAAAAATTTGACTGTGGGGATGGAGAATACAAACCCTATTGTTTCTCCTTAACTATTTTTTTGTCTCTTGTTTATTAAATCCTTAACCAATCACCTTTTCATTTAACCAAAGGCCGAGACACTCATTTAAGTGTAGGTCTTAATTTAAGCCCATTAAAGATTTAGCCGAGACCTATTGCATTTTTTTAATGACCGACCCAAATTTTATTAATAAACAAATAAACCAATCAGGCCCAAGTCCATTATACCCATGACCCCATTTAATATAAATAGGTCTGTTATACTAAATGAGTACACAAGCCCATTAAACTAATTAAATTCAAAAGGCCCATTTAAAGTGGTCCACTAATAAAACCTATTTAAACTAATATTTAAAATTTTAACTAATTAATTCGATGGGCATTTGAAACCAACTTCTATCTCCATTAAACTCTAACATAAATTCATTTTAACTTGTAAACACATAACATTTCTCATATTTAAATGTGGTTTAATTTAACTATAAATTCATGTAATTATTTTAAAATAACGGGGTATTACATTCTTCTCCTCTAACAAAAAGAATTTTGCCCTCGAAATTCACAAAAAAATGCATACCTACCTCAACATAATAATTTGTAATGTTGTCCATTCATGTTCTCTATCTATCTATTAAGTGGATTCATCCTCACTACGATGAACCACCGAAAATAAACAAACATAATCTCCTCAGTTCCCAAAGTCTCGACCGTATGGTCTAAAATACAAGTGTACTCCTTAGTGAACGAAACATTGGCATGTAATTGGATACATTCTAAATATGTGGAATGATACACGAATCTCGCTCCACAATGGTTTAAGAAATATCAATACATGGAACACATTGTGAACACAAGCTAGATGGTTCGAAAGTGATAAATGGTAGACGAGAGTTCCATGATCATAAATAACCCAACATACATCAGGACTACTTACCCTTTCTAAAATGCATTACACCCTTAATGGGTGATACCTTGAGATGAACCGAGTCGTCGACTTGAAACCCCACGTCCTCCCAATTCAAATTCGCAAAACTATTTGGTCCCACTCCCAGTTGTCTGGATCTATTCACAAATTACATTGATTTACTCAAAGTCTCCTTAGAGGACACGGTCCCTAACAAGCTATCCTAACTCGAATCTTACCAATACACCGGCTACTTACACGTCCACCCATGAAACGCATTATATGGTGCCATTTTAATTAATTTATGATAACTATTATGGCAGGTACACTCAACTAAAGATAAGTGAACCTCCTAACTACTTCTGAAAGCTGATGCACGTGCTCAAAACATATACTTAAAAGTCAATCTAGCCCATTACATCTATCCTTTTTTAGAGAATGGTATGATGACCTCGATTGTAATTTTGTATCTATAACCTCTTGTAAATTTCCCCAAGAAATGAGACACAAAAGTTAGTTCTTTGTCCAAGACGATCGATAAAGGTGCTCCATGCCACCGAACGATCTTCGTTATGTACAAGCGTGCATAATGTTCTGTCGTGAAATCTATGTGAAAGGGAAAGAAAGGTTCCTCATTCATCAAATGGTACAATAAAACCCAAATAGATATGTTAATGATGAAATCCATTAAAATGTTATCCCACTCCCACTCGAGAATGGGTAAGGGTAGGAACCAGACGGTCACTGATGACTCACTTTTATCATCTGATACGTTCTACATTAGGACGAAAGTGTAGAAACTTTCCTCTTCATCCTATACCACCAATTTTGTCTCTTGATATCCTAGTACAACTTATCTTTATCGTAATTCATCGAAAACCATGATCCATGGACGTCCTATATAATAACCCTACATAACTTCTCGTCTGATGGCATGACCCCCCCTTTATAACATCATAACCCACTGTTGATGTAAAAAATTATATTATCTCTAATTATTTAATCACAGATAAATAAGATAATAAATAAATAAGACAAAAGGATTTTTAATGTTTTTCAGCCGTATGAGAATGGCCTACGTCCACTATTTTTGCATTGCTGATTGTTTGCCTGGAATTCTCGATAAATGGTTTACCAAGATATCCAGAGTCCCCTTCTAATGAGGAGGTTACAATGTATTTATAGCCTTGAGGCTGTACATGTGAAAGGATAATGCGCTGTTATCTAGTATACATATACATCTGTACGATAATAATGAGCATTTAATGCGCAGTTGTCTTTTTGATTCTCTTAATTTGGGTGCTCTGCACGCCAAGTAGCTCGGACCGCCTGAGTTGCTCTATATGCCAAGTAGCTCGGGGCCTAGAGTAACTCGGTACGCTTAAGTTGCTCGGGGAGCATGAGTTCCTCGGGGAACCTGAGTTGCTCTTCCAAAATGTTTGTATTTGATAGGTAGATCTCCACGTGTCTTCAAATGATTGATCCACGTCAGCAGACTAAATTTGGTATCAACAGAAGCCCCCAATAGTTCACAGTTGAGGTTGAATTTGAGTGTGGAACATTTTTCTTGAAAACTGCTTGGATTATTGATTTTTAGAAAAAATTTCGTTGTATATAATTCTTTTTTTTAGTGCATAGTATCAGGCTTCATAAATATTTTAAATTTTCATGACCACTTCGATATTTGTGCCCTTTTTTTCTTTTAGCCGCCGAAAATGCAAACGTCTTCCCTTATAATCATTGCCTTTCTCTATTCCCGAGGTAAAGTATTTAAGCGTGGAAGAAATCCTGTCTTCTTTCACTTTTCAAATTTGTATCTTTAAACTCTCATATTTTCTTTGTTTTGTGCCTAGTTCTTTCCATCGTTCATTGACAACTGATCTCTATTTTCTCTGTAAGATTTTCTTCCTTCCTCTTTATTTTATTCGCCATGATTTATCCTGTTGAATCGTTAAATAAATTTCGATCTGAGTTTTCAATACCTTCGTGGGTTATTTTGGAAGAACTTTCTGAACCTTCTGATTATTTTTCTTTGACTGAGGGACATGGGTTCCCCAGTCTTTTTGTAGCCGAATGTAGCTTTTCTTTCCCGCCAAATCCCTTGTGTTGTTGAATCAACTTCATGGAACTCGTTTAGGGATTCCAGAGGTTATGTATTGCTACAGATGGGTTACCAGTGAAAGTACTTTCTACTTAAAAACTAGGTTTTTGAATAGAGCGTTAGTTATCAATCTTCCCGATGCCAATAGGGATTATTTTGATCATGGTGTTGTGATGAAAAATTGGAAACACCCTCCATTAAATGGAGACGATGTATACCAAGGTCCCAGGTGCCCACTTCATGGCAATGGGATAGGTTGTTTTTATTTTTGAAATCTTATTTTCTTTGTATTTGATAAAATGCATCACTGACCACTGATTTTATTTGTTACAGTTGATAGTAAAAGGAAACCTCCAAAAGAAACTGAGGTTAATATAAATCATTTAAAACTTATCTAGAGCTTGTACCAATCTGTTACAGAGGAGCATATTATATCTGCTTCTTATTTGCTGCAATACAAAAGCTACACTTCATCTTTCACTGCTCGTCCTCGTCCAGTAATGGTTGATCTTGATCAAGTACCAGCACCAGCCTTTGAGACTAGTGTGGAAGGTTTTTCTTCTGAATTGAGTATTCCTATCACTGATCTGATGAAGAAAAGAAGAGGTCCTGCCTTTTTTGACAAGTCTACCTTTACCCCCGTGGAGGCAAAGAAAAGTAAAATAGATGTCCCAGATGAGGGGACAAAGAAAATATATGTACCCCCTCCTGTTGTTGCCTAGGAAGCTGGCAAGAAGCCCCCTGTGGCTTCAAGTAAGACTGTTGTTATTTCTCCTTCGAGCGATGTTATCGTCATATCACTAGTAAAGACAATGTCTTTAGTTGAAAATGCTCCTGCTCCTCTGAGGAGATTAAAGAAAAGTTCTTCTGAGAGACCTGCTGAACCTACTCTTAACCTTCAAATGTTGAAGGTGGTGTTCCAAATTTTGTTCCTCCGAGCTCTACTGTGAGCTTGGTAAGATCCTGGACTGTCCCAGAAGTCCAAGGCATTGAAGATACTCTTTCTCATGAGAGAATTACTACTCTGGATGCTCAACACATTGCCTCAGTAAGTATTGTTGACCCGAGTCTTTACTTTCTAATATTATGTTCATGTGTTGACTTAAAGTTATTTTTTTTTCAACTGGCGACGTGTTTCAATAGCATTTTGAAGAAGGATGAAGCTATGAAGTCATCAAGCTCCTCGGGTGGAGTAGAGGAAGCTTTTGTTAGACTGACTCAATCCTTGAAAGATTCTCGTCAAAAGTACGAGGAAGATAAAGTTGCTTGGGATAAGTAATTCAAGTCCATTGAGCTAGAGAGAAATCAAGTTGTGAGTGCCTCTAAGGAATTGTAGAAGAAATTGAAGGAGTTTGAACAGAGTAACAAGGAGCTTGAGGCTAAGCTCAAGTATGCTGAAAATGAAGTTGTTAAACTTAAAGATGTCGAGCGATAGAAAATGGAGGTGGAAGAGAAGTTAAAGTCTGCTGAGGAGCTCCATAAAGAAAGGACCTCTTCGGAGAAGGCAAAAAGGAAGGCTGCAGTGAAAAAATCATTCAGTGTTGGTTGGGACAAAGGCTGGAACAAGGGCCTGGCCGTGATGATTTCTCAAATGGAGTATGCCAGTGTCAAATAATTTAGGCATGGATGGGTGGCAGCCTTGCAGGAGCTAAAGGTTGCTGAGAATTCTGAATTATTCCAGCAACACACGCATGGCCCTCCTCCCTCTCCTGGAGAAGAAGAAGAGGATAAAGCTGCTTAAGATGAATCTTGTATAATGACTGGAAATCAAGTCCCTGTTGTTCAGGCTTCCGAGCAACTCCAACCAGCCAGCACTTCTGCCGAGCAGTTTCCCTTGCCTTTCGAGCAACCAAGTCCTTCATCCCAACCTTCTAAGGAAGTCATAGGAAATAAGGAGAAGGTGTAGAGTTGTTCGGGTTTTTTATTTTGCTGTTTTCTTGAATGTAACCTGGAACTATGCATCCCCTCTTATGATGAATAAAAATTTGAACTTTGGTTATTCGTCTTGAATTTCTCTTTTACTTGCTCTGTCTGCATCATTATTGATTCTTTTTATTTCTTCTCTTTGCTAGTTTATGGCCAGGATGGAGCTCTTATCAGCTCATGACATAGAATTAATGAAGAAATACAATGACTATTTTAAATCTGGTCATGCAGATCTTAACGAGGCCCAGATAATTGACATCCTTGGATCAGGTGCTTCTGACCGAGCAGTTGAAGCTTACCAATACCTGAAATGTTTGCTCAATCGTGCTGTTTCCAATAATGTGGCCTACTATGAGATGATTGAAGATCTCCAATGAACGATCGAGGAACTTCAGCAGTAGTACAAAGAGTCCTTCACACTTTTGCATCAAGGATACGAGAAAAAAATATCAGCAATTGAGTGCTGATAAAGGGTATGATAAATTCATCTATGCTTATGAGAATTAAGAGAGTGTTCTGAATCTTGAAGTTGAAGAGCACAAGCATATCGCTAAGTTATTGGAGCAGGAGAACATTTCTTTGCAATAAGAGATAAAACAACTCAAATGTGCTGCATCTTCTTCGGGAGCCTTGGTCCCTATTAATGATGAAGGGTTTTCTTTCTTGGAGGTAGAAAATGCCAACTTACGAGATGATTTGGAAAATTTGAAAAGAGCTGGACCCTCCACATCTACTCGTGGACGAGCAAGATCTTTTTCTCGTGGACGAGCAATATATTCTTCTCGTGGACGAGCAAGGACTGGTCGAGTTTCTATTGAAGAAGCGAGAACTCAATTGGCCTTGGAGAATCAGGCAGTTCAATTTATGGCAAAGAATCAAGCTTTGGCATAAATGTCGAAGAATATTCTGAATTTTACTGACCAACTCTCTTCCCAGAGTTCTGCTTTGGAAAATAAGGAAATTCTAGTGAAGAGTCTCCATGAGCAACTGGAGAGGTTAACTTATCAGTTTCATAAACAACCCAGAGAGTTTTGGATGGCGGGGTATAATGAAGCCCTTTACCATCTTGATGCTCGGATCCAGCAGTCGAATAATGAGGGGTACAAGCAGGTATGGTTGAATGCTATGTGTGTGCTACAATTGGAGCAGGGAAACTATTTATGGGATTACTATGAACCTGGAGTGCTCGACCTGCCCATGCCTCCTTTTAAACTTGATTTTAGTTGGATTACTGCTCGTGCAATTCCTCGATGCATGATTTCCAAGTATCTTGGTGATTACAGTCTTCATGCCAACTTTGAGATATCTCGCCCAGAACATTTGCTTAATCGGCCATCTATAACGAATGTTAGAATGTTGCGAGATGTAAATTTTATAAATTCCCCTTATGCATTAGATGATCCTCCTGCTGGGGTAGAACCTGTTTCAAAGGCAGAAGGGAAAAAGCCAATAGAATAGGGTTTTTTATGTAATGAAGTATATTTTTCACATGTAATTATACTTGATTTGAATGAAGAAATTTTTAGTCTTTTGCCATTTCATTGTCTTCTAAATAATTTGTAGAATGTCTTTGCTTGTTAGTTGGTAAATATACGTATGTATATACTATACTTATCCCATTTTTTGTTTGATTATATTGACTTGTCAATTGAATTGCAGACCAACCAGAGTTGGTGGTAATTGATTTCCGACCAACCGGAGTAGGTGGTAATTTCTTTTTGACCAATCGGAGTTGGTGGTAATAAGTTTCCGACCAACTGGAGTTGGTGGTAATTGATTTTCGACCAACCGAAGTTGGTGGTAATTGCTTTTCCGACCAATCGGAGTTGGTGGTAATAAGTTTTCGACCAACCGAAGTTGGTGGTAATTGATTTCCGACCAACCGGAGTTGGTGGTAATTGTTTTTCAGACCAATCGGAGTTGGTGGTAATAAGTTTCTGACCAACCGGAGTTGGTGGTAATTGATTTTTGACCAACCGGAGTTGGTGGTAATTGCTTTTTCGACCAACCGGAGTTGGTGGTAATAAAATTCCGACCAATCGGAGTTGGTGGTATTTGCTCTGAATTTGGTGTGTAGTGTGTAGCACTAATATTCCGAAAAAATTTCAACAAAGAAAGAAACTGAGTGAAACATTACTTTATTAATATTGAAGAAACTGCATTACATAGGACTTTCAATTAGTGATAATACTTGCGCAGATGCTATGCATTCCATGCATTCTTGAATTCTTCTCCTTCCAAAGTTTCAATCCTGTATGTCCCTGGACGAATAACTTCTATTACTCTGTATGATCCATGCCAGTTGGCTTCCAGTTTGTTATTCTTTTGGATCACTTTCTTCAGTACATAATCTCCTTCCTTCAAATCACTCTTCTTCACTCTTTTGTTATAGAACAATGTTGTTTATTGTTGATATGTTGCATTCCTGATTGCTGCTTCTTCCCTAACTTCTTCGAGCATATCCAAGTCTAATCTTCTCATCAAATCACTGACAGGGTAATTGAAATTAAGCACCCCATGCGTGGGTAGACCCAATTTAGCAGGTGTCACAACTTCACTCCCAAATGCCCGCATGTATGGAGACTCTCCTGTTACTGTTCGTGGTGTAGTACGATAAGCCAACAACATAGAATGTAGCTCGTTAATCCAATTTCCCTTTGCATCATTTAGTTATTTTTTCAAACCATTCAGCAGCGTTCTGTTTGTCACCTCAGTTTTCCCATTGCTTTGGGATGGCCCGGTGGTGGATCTTCAGTATGTTGGATTGATGACAATACGCGACAAACTCTTCGTTATCAAACTGGGTTCCATGGTCAGTAATGAACGCATGTGGGAGACCATATCTACAGATAATACTCTTCCAATTAAATTGTTAGACTTTGTCGTATGTCATATCAATGAGAGGCTCAGCTTCCACCCATTTAGTAAAATAATCCACAGCAACCACGAGGTATTTGAATCTTCCCCTGGTCGTTGGAAGTGGCTTGACCAAGTCTATCCCCCACATGGTGAATGGCCAAGGGGACGTGATGGGTGTTAACAATGCTTGGGGAGTCCTTTGGATAGAGGAGAAACGTTGGCATTTATCGCACTTCTTAGCATAAGCTGCGCAATCAGCTCTCATCGTTGGCCAGTAATACCCCTACATAGTTATTCTTTGCAAAAGCGTCTGACCTGCTACATGGGATCCATAAGACCCTTCGTGGACCTCTTCGATCAAATATTTCACTTTGGAGGGATGGACACATCTTTGTAGCCCTGTTATAACTCCTCGTCTATACAAGATGCCATTGGTCAACGCATAATGAGCAACTTTAAACTTCAGTTTTTTGGTTGTGAGTTTATCAGTTGGCAAAGCCCCCTCTTCAATATATACCCTGATGGGGTCCATCCAAGATAGTCCCCATTCTAGGGCGATGAAGTTTATCATTAAATCTTCGTCTATACTCCGACCAGCCAGGATTTCTATTGGAATTGTTCTTCGTAGCTCGATTCGTGTGGCTGACGCTAACCGAGCTAGGGCGTCTGCTCTTGCATTCTCCAATCTTGGTATTCTAATCAACTGTACTGCAGTAAAACTTGATACAACCTCCATTGCTTTGGCATGATACTTGACCATTAATTCTCCTTTTGCTGCATACACCCCTAGAATTTGATTTACGATTAACTAGGAATTACTGAACACAACGACTTGCTCTACTTTCATAGTTTTGGCTAGACTTAGACCCACAATCATTGCTTCATATTCGGCCTCATTGTTAGAAGCCTTAAATTGAAAGCGCAGAGCATACTCCACATCAATCTCATCCGGACTATTTAAAACAATTCCTTCTCCACTGCCTATAGTGCATGAAGAGCCATCCACATACAAATTCCACACGGGTACTTCATCATCAAATTTTTTATCAGACAGAGTTCCTTGGTGGAATATTTGGTGCTTCATTTTTTCCTCCTTCGGCATTTCTCGCTGCTCATTGATCATCTTTTCTTGCTCGTCTATCGATATAAGTTGGTCGGGGTTTAAATTTGATGATCCTGTAACATCCACAGGTTGGTCGGAGGCATCTTCCTGAGTAAACTCTATAATAAAATCCTCTACTGCCTACCCTTTGAGCGGCGATCTAGGCTCATAAAATATATCATACTTGCCAAGTTCTACTGCCCAGTACATTAATCTTCCCAATTTCTCCGGTTTATGCAGAGCTTGCCTTAATGGCATATCAGTCTACACAACTATAGTGTGAGCTTGGAAGTATGGCCTCATTCTTCTGCTTACTTCGATCAGAGCTAGTGCCAACTTCTCCAATTTTGGATATCTGATTTCTGCTCCTCGGAATGCCTTGCTGGTGTAGTAGACTGGTTTTTACACTCCATCCTCCAATCTTATCAATGCCGAGCTAACAACATTCTCTGAAACTGCTAGATACACGTATAGTCTTTCTCCCATCACTGGTCTGGACAACAATGGAGGTGTCCCTAGATATTTTTTCAACTCTTGAAAGGCCTCCTCGCACTCATCATTCCACTCAAAAGTTTTTCGAAGTGTTTTGAAGAATGGGAGGCATCTGTCTGTTGCTCATGACACAAACCTATTAAGTGCTGGAACTCACCCTGTGAGGCTTTGCACTTCCTTCTTCGTAGTTGGAGATCGCATCTCCAATAGAGCCTTGATCTTTTCAGGGTTCGCCTCAATACCTCGTTGGTTAATAATGTATTCAAGAAACATTCCTTCTCGCACTCCAAATATGCACTTGGTGGGATTTAACTTCTTTTGGTATTTCTCTAGTTGATCAAAGGTCTGACCTAGGTCAACTAGATGATCAACATCTTTCTTGCTCTTCGTCAGCATATCGTCAACATAAATCTCCATGTTATGACTGATTTGCTCTGCAAACACCTTATTCATCAGCCGCTGATATGTTGCACCTGCATTTTTCAGTCCAAAAGGCATAACATTATAGCAATAAGTTCCCCTTAGGGTGATAAAAGAGGTACTCTCCTTGTCCTCGGGCTTCATTTTAATCTAGTTGTACCCAGAATAAGCATCCATGAAGCTTAACAATTCATTCCTCGAGGTAGCATCCACTAGCTGATCGATTCGGGGAAAAGGAAAATGATCCTTTGGGCAGGCTTTATTAAGATCGGTGAAGTCCACACACATCCTCCACTTGTTATTTTTCTTCTTTACCATCACCACATTTGCTAGGCAATCAGGATATTTTACATCTTCAATAAAAAAGTCTTTTTGTAATTTCTCTACTTCTTCTTGTATGGCTTGGTTCTTTTCAGGACTGAACACTCTTCTTCGTTGCTTTACTGGCTTGATTTCCTTATTCACGTTGAGCTCGTGACACAAGAAACTCGGGTCTATCCCTGGCATGTCTTCATGACTCCATGCAAAATTCTATTTTTTGTGTCTTAGAAATGCCATCAATTCCTATTTTATTGATGCATCCAGTGATGCACCAATTTAAGTTGTTCGTTCTGGATGCTCGTCGTCCAGAATGATATTTTCGGTAGCCTCAATGACCTGTCCCTTCACGAGATAAGACTCGTCTCTAGGGTCTAACATTTCAATTTCTGCATCTTTTATTTCATCCACTTGATAAGTGGTAGTCTTCGTTCTGGATTCTTCGCGTTCCTCTTGTTCGGCAGATGAATAGTAGCATTCCCGAGCTACTTTTTGGCCGCCTTTCACAATTCCTACTCCAAAGTTAGTTAGGAATTTTAAATAATGATGTACAGTAGATGGTACTGCTTCAAACTTCTTCAGACTTACCCTTCCCATGATGATATTATAAGCTGATTGTACATTTTTATCCATCACGAAAAAGCGTACTCGTTCTGTTCAACAAGCAGGCCATGTACCGATAAGCATATCCAACTTGATTATCCCAAGTGGAAAAACTTTCTCGCCAGTAAAGCCGAGGAGAGGTCTATAATAGGGCTCCAATTAGTCTAATTTCATATTCAAACTATCAAAACATGGGTAGAACTTGATGTCTGTCGAGCTACCATTATCCACCAGTACTCGTGAAATCACCACTTCCTTCATTCTCATCTTGATCACCAATGGGTCGTCGTGAGGATATAGTACACCTGCCAGGTCGTTCTTAGAGAAACCAATGACCAATTTATCTTTATTCACCTTCCTCGGGCGATCATCTTCAGCTAAATTTATTCGCTGAATGTACGAGCAAGCTTGAGCCTCATTGAGGTAAGCTTTCCTCTCCGAAGTAAGGTCTCCACCTCCTGTATCTCCACCTATAATAACATTACATTCAAATGATCCAAAGCGGATTAAAAATACCTCACGTTCTGGCTGTCTTAGTCATTTGGGGAGATCGGGGTCATCTTGATCATCTTTTAGATCTTCTTTGTGACTTCTTTTCTTGTTTTCTTTTGCTCGATGAGGAGATTTAGATCTTTGCCTTCCTCGTTCATTGGTCTTTCCACCACTTTGGCGATCAACATACTTAGCAAATTTTCCTCGTCTGATGAGTGCTTCAATTTCATTCTGAAGAGTTATGCATTGCTGGGTCGTATGACCATGGTCTTTATGGAATTCACAATATTTGGACTTGTCTCTTCTGTCAGGATCTGCCTTCATTTTTACTGGCCATGCTAGCTACTCACTGTTCTTGATCTCTTCTAGAATGTGATTTATATATACTTTTAAAGGAGTGTAATTTCCAAATTTCTTCATATGCTCTAGTGTTTTCTTTCCTTTTGACTGCTTGTTGCCACCATGGTTCTTCTGATCCTTCTTTTCGATTTTACCATCTTCTACCTTAGTCTCCTTCGTATCTGCATTCTTCTTCGCAGCCATGGCTTCCTCGGCATTCATGATTTTGGCTGCTTTTGCCTTCAGTTCTGCCATGGTCCTAGGCGGATCTTTGGCTAAAGTGTAGTACAATTTATCTGGAAACAGTCCACTCATCAGAGAAGTAATTATTGTTTTCTCCTCGTAATCAATTACTTCAAGTTTCTCGTTATTGAAACGAGTAATATAGTCCCTGGTGCTTTCTCCTATCTTATGTTTAACACTTAGCAAGTGTGCTACTCATTTGACTGGTTTCGCTCCAAAATAGAAGTTTCTGATAAAGAGCTCTGCCAGTTGAAAGAAAGTCTCAATTTTCCCCTGAGGAAGGTTGTTGTACCATATCTGAGCTGATCCGGTAAGAGTTCCCGAAAATTCCCTACATCTTATCTCGTATGGAACTGCATAGATATCGGCAGCAGCTTGGTATTGTTCTATATGAAGGATAGGGTCAGTTTTTTCATCATATTTAGGTGTTACCATAAGAGCTTTGAATTTTGATGGTGTGGGAAAATCCATAATTGCCTGTACAAATGGTGTCCCCTAGATAAAAGTTCTTTGTAGAGGATTTTTGGCCTTAGCCATTTCCCCTAATCTGTCCTCCAACCTTTGAATAGAGCCCTTCCATGCGTCGTTTCCCTCCTCGGGCCTATTAGTTCGAGCAACTGATCGCGTTGAATTCGCCTCTTAAGATCGAGCTGCTGGTCGTGATTGGGCAGATCCTTCCCTTAGATCGGATGGTCGTGGAGAATTCCTCGACGCAATCCTAGGAGGAATTCTATTCCTCATGGGGCCCAAATGATCAAAAGGAGAGACTCTACTTAACCTTTCTAGATCACTAGTCCTTTCTGGAGATAGAGTGACGTTTCGTTGAGAATCTGTAGCTCGTGCTGATGAAATCCGACCAGGTTGATAAGAAGGATCATTAGATCTTTCAGTACGATATGATTCGGTGCGTCTAGATTGAGATTCCTCTGGGAATAGCATTCGCCTGGTTCGGGAAGAGGGTAAACGGGTATTTCTCTTGACACTTTGTTGTCCTGATTGGGCTGGCACTCCACCATAAATAGTTTGTATGAGTTGACGCATGGTTTCTTGCATGGCCGTTTGCCCTTGGGCTAAATTAGCCATTATCCAGCCAGATCTTGAACATTTGGTGGAGTAGAAAGGTTTGGAAGAATCCCAGTGTTTTGATTACTGGATTTCGAATTATCAGCCATTGATGATGAATTATTTTGGTGAAAAACGCTAAGTATAGTCGTTTCCCACAGACGGCGCCAATATGTTGATGTAAGAAATTAGATTATCTCTAATTATTTAATCGCGGATAAAAAATATAATAAATAAAAAAGACAAAATGATTTTTAAAGTGGTTCAGCCGTATGAGAATGGCCTACGTCCACTATTTTTGTATTACTGACTATTTGCCTGAAATTCTCAATAAATGGTTTACCAAGATATCCAGAGTCCCCTTCTAATGAGGAGGTTGCAATGTATTTATAGTCTTGAGGTTGTACATGTGATTAAGACAATGCGTTGTTATCTAGTATACATATACATCTGTATGATAATAATGAGCATTTAATGCGCAGTCGTGTTTTTGATTCTCTTGATTTGGGTGCTCTGCACGTCAAATAGCTCGAACCGCCTGAGTTGCTCGGTACGCCAAGTAGCTTGGGGCCTAGAGTAGCTCGGTACACTTAATATGCTCGGGGCGCATGAGTTCCTCGGGGAACCTGAGTTGCTCATCCGAAATGTTTGTATTTGACAGGTAGATCACCATGTGTCTTCAAATGATTGGTCCACGTCAGCAGACTAAATTTGGTATCAACACCCACCATTTGAACCAATAGTGTAAAAAGGTACATTGGGGTCCAAAGATCTCATCCACTTTCTCCTTGCATTACACCATTTGTCTATGCGTGAACCACTTGCATAATTATTTTAGGGGAGTTACAGTGAGTATCCCCAGAAACGCATTCACCAATTTGCTAACCAACTAAAGTAAAATTAATTGCCACAAGGCTCGTTGACTCAAAGCATCTGCCACCACATTGGCCTTCCACCGGCGTTGTTAAATCGTAAACTGGTAGTCCTTAATAAACTCGAAACACCTTTGATGTCACATGATGAAGTCCTTTTGCTTGAACATATACTAAAGGCTCTTGTGATTTCTAAAGATCATGAACCTCTCATACCACAAATAATGTCTCCAAACGGTTAGTGAGAACTCTACTATTTCTATCTCCAAATCATAAATCGAATAGTTACCCTCGTGAGGTTTCAACTTCCTAAATTCATAGGAAATAGGACGATCCTCCTGTATCAGAAACCACCTAATCCTTGTAAGAAACCATCGGTGGATACCAAATACTCAACCCCACTCCTAGGTAGAGCCAAAATCGAAGCCGAAGTCAACCCCTTATTAAGAGTATTAAAGGAATGTGGACACATCTTTGTCTAAACAAATTGAATTCCCTTATGAGTTAACTAAGTCAGCGGTCCCGTTATCTTTGAAAACCCTTAAATAAATATCCGATAATATCCAACCAATCTTAAAAAGCTAGGAACCTCCATAAGCGTCATGGGTAATCCCTAATCCAAACGACCAGAACCTTCTTCAGATATACTAATAATTATACCTCTTAAATCACATTGCCTAAGAATTTTACCCTCGTTTCCCAAAACTCTCATTTCATGCTCCGCCTTGGCCCGAGAAAAAAATCAATATGTTACCAATGAAGGTGATGACAAACTGACCTACATACAATTAGAACTTTAAGTTCATCAAATCCATTAACATAGCAGGGGCATTGGTTAACCCAAGCGACATGATTCTGAACTCCTAAAGATCATTACGAGTCAAAGAGACAGTCCTTGGTACATCCTCCTCATATACATTTAACTGGTGGTACTCTGAACGCAAATCAATCTCTGAGAAGAAATGAATCATCCAGATTGTAAATGTTTAGTACAAAATATTGAATACTTATTCCTCATTGTCACCTAATTCAACTCTCTATAGTCAAAACTCAAACATAGTGAGCCATCTTACTTATCCACAAAAAGACTATGACTCCTCACAGCGACATACCATGCCGAATGAATTCTTATTGTAACATAAATTCTTTAATTTTATCTCAATTCTTCCATTTTCATAAGAGTTATTCAATACGGTTCATTGACAATTGGTGGTGCACCGAGAGCTAAATAAATCACAAAATTAATCTCTCGAGCTGGCGATAACCCTGCCAACTTTTCAATTATGTGGAAAAAAATATCTGACTTTCATAATAGAATCGAGTGAAATGTTCGTCCCCTCTAACGTCATCTCATCAATAATATAGAAGTGTATAAGGGCACCATACTCTAGTCTATGCATAACTACAATGTACCTCTCCTAACCCGACATCCTGGGAAGGATAGTCTAATCCTTACCATATATATATATGATCATATGATTCATAATTCAATTTATACCCAAGATCACATTATGAGGATGATGTCTAAAACTAACAATCTAGCCTCAAAACACAAGCTATAAATGTAAGTCACCATATCATCATAAATCCCCAAAATACGAGTGGGTACATCTAAAGGAATATCCATCGATAAAGATCCATCACACTGTATAAGAAGAAAACTAATAATCCTTATAAATCAAAGTGATACAAATGAATGTGTGGCACTAATGTCAAACAAAACACTAACTAAAGTGTCAAAAACTTAAACTGTACCGTCCACCGCCTAGACTTACCTCTCTGGTCCTCCTTCTGGGGCTATGCCATCAACTAAATGCTCCCATATTGCAGTTGGGTTGTTAATGTGCAATCAATGATGTGGGTAACGCTTCTACTGAATGTGACTTCATCACTGACTACCGTTATTATTGGCGGTAGAGGACATGTTGGAATTTTCCATAGTGGATATGATTTTGGCATGGATTGCCATAATATTATTGCCCCCGAATTTTAGCATTAGGGAAAACTCAAAATTTATCTCCTCTTTCTCAATATATAAAACATACTACCTCAAATGGGGTTATATGCATCCCATACTATATATTATATTGTCACATCTTCCGTCCAGGTCCGAAGTGCCGCTTCCTAACTTTTTTGTCCCCCATGTAATGATCTGGACTACAATCCGAGTAATTGCGGGTGGTACCTCATGACTAGGTGCAAAAAAGCGTGACTGGAATGCCTAGGAGGTCAACTCTAATAAATAGTAATTTCCTCAATGTAATCTTACCCTTGGGCATCAAGGTTGGGATACTCGGTATAACGGAGACCTATGGTACGGAGCTGCAAAAATTAAACTACGTCGCTGGCTCGAGGTAGATAAAAAAAATTTCCTTTTAAGCAACGCCTAAAATTTAAGATGGACATCCTATCCGTAACGGAACGTAAATGAGAGTACAAAGAAGGCACGTATCAAAGAATGCTACGCAGAAGTCTAGGAGAACCTATAACCTTCGAGGCCTAACACCATGCTCTGATACCAACTATGATACCCCATGTAATTTAACACTTAGGTTGATCAAGTCTAAATATAAAATGATATGAGATAATAAGAAAACAATATAATATCATTCTCAACATAAAGAGATCAAATGAAACAATAGACAATAATTACATAAATATAGTACCCAAAGAGTATGAATATTACAAACGATTTAAGGGTCCGTTTGTTTTCAACTCTGAAATCTGAATCTAAATCATTCAGATTTTCAGAGGAAGAAGAAATGTGTTTGTTTTTTAGCCATTTCAGACACTAACAGTCATATTCTCCTCTTAACTATTCAGAGGCTCAAAATCCTCTGAATCTGAAAATTGATATCTGAATGAAAATACCTTTACAATAATACCCTTATTAGTTTTTTTCAATTACAATCGTATAGATAACCCATATCTATCAGAATCGTGTTAAAAAAAGATAACAAAGAGTTTAGAAACGACAAAACTCTTTCTAACAAATCTATATGTAATCACAAAAATACACAAAAAAATGGTGTAGAAGATCTTCACAGCTCCGAAAAAAAATTTAAGAGGTATGTTTTTCCTTCCTTCTTGTTTCTTCTTCCTTTTTTTCCATGTGTAGATGAGCTTCATAACAGATTTATAAAAAAAACATTAAAAAAAATCAGACCTTAGTGTCAAACCCTTTCTTCTTCTTCCTTTTTTTTCCTTTGTGTACAACATCTTCTTCCTTTTGGGGGGGTAAAATAGCTGGTGATGTATGCTCCATTTTGTGCTTCTCGAAAACAGCTGTTGACATATGTCATAGCTGTTGTCCTTTTTCGTAAATAACTATCAATTTTAATTTTGTTATAAAAAATAGTTGTTGACAGAGTAATCGACATATGTCATAGCCATTGTTATTTTGTAAATTAAAGAGTTGAAAATGTTAACATAAAGAATTACTTGTTTATTAAAATATAGAAAAATAATAGTTCAACTTCAAGATGATGTGATGATCTCGCTGTACATCATCAGGCTATAAAAGTCTACAAATTTAGGTGAAGACTCCTAAAGACCTTTTGTCATTTTTTATAAAGGCTTTTGTTCTTTTTGATAATTAAAGACTTGTTGGTAAGGTTTTAGCTTTTAGAGACTTCTAGTGTGTTAAAGAAGTTTTGAACGTTGAACATTTTAAGGCCATATAATGGATCCAAGAGTAGCATTAGGCACGTCAATTTTAATTTATATGTGTATGTATTTCTAGTTATTCACATAATAATTAAACATTGATGCAAAAGAATATAAAGTTAGAAATAGAATAAAAAATTATTTTTTAAATAGGATAAAAACAGTTTTTTACTATTTAAAAAAAAACAGTTTTTAAATTTGAAAAAGAAAATTATTTTGTTTTTAAATAGGATAAACAACTATTTTTTTATTAAATTTAAATTAGTTGACGTTTTGTGGATGTGGGTCCGCGCCAGCGGCGTTATTAAAAAATAGGGACTAGAATTATAAACCCACATTCATTAAAAAACATATTACCATAGACGCTAAATTAGGGGTGGAAATTTTAGAAACGACACGAAAAAATGACACAGAACGTCACGAAATTGACACGATCTATCGTGTTCGTGTCGGATTTTTTTGACACGAAGTCGTGTCGTGTCGTGTTCGTGTCTGAATTATGAGTCGTGTCGTGTCGTATTATCGTATTTTTTAGGCCTGAAATTTAAGAAATTATGGTATTCGTATCGTGTCGTGCCGTGTTGTTTTTTATTCGAGTCGTGTTCATGTCAACTAAAAAAACACGAATTCATGTCGTGTCGTGTCGTGTCGTGTCGTGTCGTGTCGTATTCGTGTCCGAAAAAACCTTGTTGTGTCGGCCCGAAACACGACCCGTTGACCCGAATTGCCACCCCTACCCTAAATTTACATAATACATATTACCATAAACTCACATTCATTAAAAAAAACAAAATATTTTTTTAATGAAAAAAACATTTAAAGAAAAAAAAACAGTTTGTTTTTATAATTTATTTTTTCACCAAATGACCTAATTGCTTTACATGTGTGGCCAATTAAATATAAACATTTGTCTGTTTTTATTAATTAAACATCTTGTTTGTTTTTTAATATTTTTTCTTTCATCTAATAACCTAATTACTTTAAATAGTTTTAGATATGGCTCCAAAAGAATCGAAAGTAACTCCACGATCGAAATTTGCGGCACTAGTTTAGGCAAAGATTTTATAGATATGTGTCTGAAAAAAGTTGGCAGGGAAGGGTATAGTGGAACTTCGTTGAAGACTGTGTCATGGAATAGGATCATCCAGGAATTGAAAATGAAATACAATCACGAATTTGATCAAAAACAATTAAAGAATCAGTGGGACTATCTTCGAAAATCTTATTCCGCTTGGAGAGTGCTTCTGAATAGGACTGGTCATGGGTACAATGCAGAAACAGGGACTTTTGAATGGCCAGATGATGTTTGGGATGACATTATAAAGGCAAGAATTAAACATTTGTTTTATTTATATAGTAATTTATCATAAGCTATATATTATTTTAACTCTTTGTTCTTAATTTGATTGTAATCAACAAAAGTACCCTAATACAAAAAGTTTAGAAACAAGCCTCTGGAAGATAGAGACTTGCTCATGATGTTGTTTGAGGCCACCATGGCAACTGGGGATGAGATGTTCATCCATATGCATTCTTTACCTCAAGAGAACCCCCGCAATCAACGCTCACTAGAAGATGATGATGTAGACGTTTTCGGGGAGAATGAAACATTTGATACTCAGGGATACCAACCAATATATGATACCTAGTTCACTGATTATACCTTTCAAGATGTAGGTACCAATACTACTTCAGAACAGAGAGGACAAAAATCTTTAGACCCAAAACAAGGAGAGAAAAGTGATGCGGGATCCTCACGCCAATCAAAAAAGCGTACTAGAAAAGAGAATGTTGGTGACCCCATAATGAAAAAGTAGATGATCTTATTGATATTATCAAGAGTGATCGTGGCGAAGATAAAAGAATCTTAGATGACTGTGTCACATCTATGAAGGAATTGATGGTCTTAGGTTTAGTGGACACTAATCTTTATATTGCAACCATGAAAGCGTTTGGTGACAACGTGGAGTATAGAAAGTTATTTTTGATGATGGAAAATAATGAGCATAAAGTGTGCTTCCTCAATAGTATTATTAAAGGCAATTGATTAGTTAGGTTATTTGAGTTCTTAGATCAGTCAATTTATTTTTCTTAGCATGACATTTAAAGCGATTATTTAGTTTTGTTATTTGAAGGTCTTTTTTACATATTGATTTAGTTATCTCCCAATTATTATTTTACAGTTTACAATTTTTTTTTCATGCAGTAAAATGACTCGAAAGCAAAGGTTGTTGGTGTGCGTTGTTGCAATAATGATAATGTTTAAATTTAATAAACAGCGTACACGTGTGAGACAAAAGTTGTGTATGTCATTGCTTACGGGAAAGGCGTATTTACAAGAACTTTTAGATGGATCTCCCACACAAATGTTTGATTTATTTAGGATGAGGACAAATGCATTTCTTGAGATATGCGATCACTTCCACGAAAGAGGATGGCTTACTGATAGTAGACATATAGACGTTGAAGAGAAAATGGCTTTTTTTAGGCATTATTGGTCACAATCATCGAAATCGAGTAATAAAATATCGATTCCAACATTCCGGACAAACTATAAGCAAGTATTTTCATGAAGTATTATGGGAAATGCTTCATTTTTCCAAAGAGGTTATAGTGCCTCCTGCATTTGATGGATCTACTAGAGAAATTCGATCACATCGACGTCTTAGGGAAGGACCATTCAAAGGAGCTATTGGAGCACTTGACGGTACACTAATTAACGTACATATTCCAGTGGATAAACAAATTCCTTTCAGAGGACGAGGCGGAAAGGAATGTTTTCAAAATGTTATGGACGTATGTGATTTTAATATGAAATTTATATATGTTATGGCCGGATGGGAGGGTATAGTGCATGATTCACGAGTGTTAGATGAGAATTTGTGCCATCCAAGCAACAAATTTCCATTGCCCCCCTGAAGGTGATATTTGTTGTTATTATTATTTTTTCTACAACAATTATATTTGTTTATTACTATTTGTCTTATTTGAATTTTTGTATTGTTATAGGTATGTATTATTTGTGTGATGCTGCATACACACACACTAGGGGCTTTATGTGTCCCTACAAAGGCACACGATACTGGTTGTCGGATTTTAGTCGTGATGGTCAAGCTAGAGATAAAAAGGAGAAATTCAAACATGCACGTGCTAGATTAAGAAATGTAATTGAGAGGACATTCGCTATTTTGAAGAATAGTTCGCGATATTACATAAAATGGCTCCTTATAGTTATCAAACCCAAGTATACATTGTTGTTGCATGCATCGCAATACATAACTTCCTTTGTCGAGTATCACTTAATGATCCATTATTTCAGATATATGAAGATGATGAAGTGGACTTGCCAGCCGAGCCTTCAGTAGATAGTGAACAAGCAGAAGCTTCACCAAATTATGATCAAATATTTGGAAGAGCACCGCAACAAGAAATGATTAATTTACGTGATCAAATTTTTGATCAATTATTCAGTAGAAATTATGATTAACAATTCAACCTTATTAGTATTTTTTTGACTTTTCATAGCTACTTAGTCAGTTTTTACATATTTTCAAACATTTAAACTACACAAATTTCCTATTACTTGGAATGCTAAATATTATTTACCTATTAAATTGCATATTGTGTATAATAATATTTATTTAAGTTCATGGATGCTTTAAATATATGTTTTATCTATAAAATAAATGTAAGGATATAATGGTCTAAATATTCTGCATTGAGATTTCAGACATAAATCTGCAAACAAACAATATACATTCAGAAGTTTCATTCAGACAGCAAACAAACAACTTTTTCAAATTCAGACTTCAGACTTCAGATTCAGACAAAAAAACAAATGCAACGTAAGTCTCAACATACAGCTAGACATCTCAATATAAGATAGACTGAAAAGATAAATGATAACATGAGGAGGTAGAAAACTACAATGTCTTTGGAGCTGATACCATGAGCGATGTATATCACGTGATGACTGGATCGAAAGGCAATCTAAGTGTGAGACCCCTAACACCTGGTTTATAAAAAAAAGGGGCAACTCAAAGCAGTTATATGCATGTATGATAAAGTCACAGTTTAATTATTTAATGAACGACCCAACCCATTATTTTTTCTTTCTCATTAGCAAATCAGTAAGTAATCAACATGCTCAATAATTCATTAACACGTAACCGATATGTGCCCCTTCCTCTCGGCCATCTCAAATACATGCGGTACGCCAAGTTTAAGAAATCAGATGTATTAATCTTAATTATTCTCAGTAATCAATTATGTTCATTAACTAATTAACACGTAAGCGACAGACGCCCCTTCATCTCGACCATCTCATAAAAATGTGGTACGCCATATTTAAATAATTACATTTCAAGCCCGAATGCCATCTGGTATTCGCATGGCCGCCACCTAGTATTCGCATGGCTGGGAGTTAATGTCTCATAACAAACCATAAACATCACGTTATACACCCTGACACCCCCTAGTATTCACATGGAGGGGAATTTACATATCACAATAATAGGGTGTCCTTTCATGGTACCCACCCATTCATTTCCCTTTAACATGTTCAGTTAATATTAACATTTTAACACATAATTATTCACTCCAAGACAACTGCTCAAACTCAATTACTCCAATTACCCTGACTAGGTTGTACCTTTTTGAATTCTTTGTACATTTTAAATGATTTCTTAAAGAGAAAAATGCAAGTGATTCCTCTTAACGAAAATCACAAAATTAAAAGTGTATAAATTTCATTAAATGAATTTAAGTCATCACTCCTACCCGTCACTATACTTCATGCATGGGAGGTCTCACCAAAGTGAAAACCAAACAAGGAACCCTCCCGATACACTTAGGTTTAGATACAGTAGTGGCTAAGACAAAATTATTTAAGATTTATTATTTGAGAGTAGATCAAGAATTTTATATCTATGTGAGAAATCTTCGAAGTAAACTGCACTACTATTCAACAACCAAACCAATCACAAAAATTTCCCGTACTCCTTCTAACGTCTACATAATATAACGTACATCAATAATAGCATGGTTTCGAAAATATGGGATCATATTAAGCTCTTACATAAAAGGGATACGTGGTTATTTTATGTGAATATGTTACATCACATGGGTCCATGCATGCGTATCAATTGTCCCAAGTCATTTACATTATTTTCAGATTTGTTATTATGTCATGAATAAGAGTCTCGTAACGAATCTCATCAATTTATAACATACACATCAAAAGTACTACTCTTAAAGTGTAAGATATAGTCCTATTGAGCAATTGATCTTTCAGAACATTTTAATTCTAAATTACTTTCGTATCGTCCAGTCTCATATCTCATATCATCAATTTCTACAAATGAGGTCAAATTCAAAATTATCATTTTCAGGCATTGGAGTCAATAATTTATTTTCGCAAAAACTAATAGGCTCGACATGAATTTTTTAAGTATATAAAATTATATAAATTCAGCTGATATAACATGAATTAGGGTTACACATTTTTCTAAGGGTCACTAATAAATTTTAACACTAAAAAATTTAGTTTAGATGAATTTAATAAATACACACATAAAAAGAGAGGAGTAGAAAGATATTTCCCTAAAAAACGCATCACCCAAATTAATTTCCGCAAATACACACACAAGTTTAATTACCTAGGTTGTTGTAGCTTGCTGGTAAAGGAGGAACAAATTGTGTTAATCACATTTCGTAATTAATAAGGTGTGTGGTAGTGCACCCCTTTATTGTTGCCGAGCTGACTCGAATTAAAGAGCTTTTCCTCATCTTATGTTAAAGGTAGTACCATAAACCCATTTCTCCACCCTGATTTATGGGTCTCTCTCTCTCTCTCTCTTAATTATAAACTCCCCTAGCTGTTACACTAGTTCTCTTTTATAAATTTTGGGGCCCAAAATAATTAAATGGGAACCTACCGAAAGAATCTCCACCACACATTTTGACAAAAAATAAGGAGATATTTTCTTCTTTTGCTTTGAATGAGGCCAATTCAATTCTCTCTCTCACCGTTTTATATGTGTCGTCCCTTTCCCATGATCTTCACTTCCAACTGCCAAACAAAGGCAAGTCACCTCACTCCCTCTTCTATTTAATTTCTGCCAAAAAAGTTGACTGTGGGGATGGAGAACAAACCCTACTGTTTCGCCGAAAAAGTAGTTCCATCAGTGGATTGGTCGCCAAGATTTCGACCACGCCCCAGTCAGGGATATACTTCAGCTTTTGGTGGTAGGTGGATGGTACGGTCCTCATGGCATGAAACCAGCCTCTTCCCAAGATGGCATGATATGGGGACTTTATGTCCACCACTAGGAACTCAATTAGCTTTAAGATGCTGTCTTCTCTGACTGGCAAAATTATCTTTCCTGGTGGCATTTTGATTTTCGCTGTGAGACCGACTGATGGAACTGTGGCCTCCTTAAGGTCGGTGAGATTCAACTTCAGCTTGTGGAACAACTCTAGGTACATCACTTATGACGAACTCCCCTGGTCCACGAGCAACTTGTCAACGTCCCAATTGGCAATTTTGAGGGTAATCACCAATGAGTCGTGATGTGGGGTTCTCACTCCAACCAAATCTTCCTTAGTGAAAACCATATTCTTGGAATAATAGATATCCTCTGGTTGCTGACGCTTACCAGCCTAGGTTTTGGCAGGGTCAATCTGAAACGTCTCCACGACGATAGTAATCATCTTTAGATCCATCCGAACGTCGTTCCTTTATAATTGCTTAAGGTCTGATGCCCCATGGATTATCGCGAACTCATGTCCTGTGTCATCGTCAAGAACGTTGTCTGACTTCTAGTTGCCATTGGCAGCGACCTTATCTGCTTTCTTCTCTATGTACTCATTGAGGTGCCCAGCTTGGGCCATCTCCTCCAAGTGTGACTTCAGAGCCTTGTATTTTTCATTCCTATGGTCACCCTCCATGTGGAATGAGCATCTCTACGAGCTATTTCTTTTCGTTAGGTTTGAACCTATCTTCTTGGGCCACTTGATGAACAGTTGGTCTTTGATCTTGCTCAAGATCTTGTAAATAGGTTCCTTGAAGACTGTGTTAACAACCTAGAATTCTTTGAAAGGAGCAACCTTGTTCCCATTCTTAGAGTTGTTCTTGTTCCCCTTCTTTGGACTATCACTCTTTTTTCTCCTTTGGTTGCCTTTTCTTGACCGTTGTCCCCTGCATTAGAGTGAACCACATCTTTCACCTTGGTGTATTTCTTAATACGAGCTTAGTAAGGTACTGGTGCAGTAAAGAGGTGGTCGGAACACCAATTTTGAAGTACGCAATGACAACCTACTCCGAGAAATCATCAACCTTGTTGAAGACTTCTGAATACTATTAGCATAATCACAAAGGCTCTCTTGCGACTTTTTCTTCATCGTGAGTTGTGCATCCATCCGCTTAGAGTGGGAGCTACTGGTTATGAAGAGGGAAGTAGAGGCCTCTGCTAGAACTTTGAAGTTTCTAATCGACTTATGAGGAAGCTTCTCAAACCACTTATGTGATACGTCATGTAGGGTAAAAGGGAAAATGGAGCACATCAGTGCATCGTTATGGCTCCATAAGTTCATCGCTTGTCTGTATTGCCGAACGTGGTCTATGGGATCAATCTTTCCATCATAAATTTTGAACATGGGAATGATAAACTTCTTTGGGGGCTAGGAGTCTTGTAAGGACATTTTCTTATGTCCAATGAATATCTCTCTCCATTCTTTCACGTCGCCTATGGAGGCGAGCATTCTCTTCCACCTGGAGGCATGTAGTCTCCTCTTATTCTCGAAGTCTGTCTTTATAAGTGTCGACCAAACTAGAAATCTGCATAGACCTGAGTGGTCTCTGGCTTTCTGCAGAAGGTTGTCGTTCTTAGCCAAACCTGGGGTTTGTATGCTGGCAAATCTTTGACATGACCCTAAATGGAACTAGGCCTTGTTGCACATCGCCAACCTAAGGAATATTGTTACTATGGTGAGATATCATGGGATTTTTATTTGTGAAGGTTTTCCCAGGAATATATATCGATGCTAATTATGAGTACAAGAATTATCACAATAGAATTCCACAAAACAGTCACAAATAACGAATGGAAAAATCATACACACAATAGCGATGCACGTGGTTTGGCAACTTGCCTACGTCCATGGAGTGGTTATTATTTTATTATAGTGTCTCTTAATGCTTAAAATTACATCCCTTTGCCCGAGTCAGTGTTTAGAATTTATAGAAGTGAGAAATAAGTGATTCAATTCTATAAGTAATTCAACCAACTTGATATATAACACGTAAGTGTCTCTGAATATCTTCCTGAGATTGTTGGTAACTGATTCATGCCTATCTCCATGCATTTAGGCATATGTTAAATGCACGGATAAAACAATAATTATCTTAAAGTTGTGTCGGGCAGTCCGTCTTGTGTGTTGGGCTGGTAGGATAAGTGATTGGGCTTTTAATATTCCCCCACATTTATATTTTAGATAAGGTTAGCAGTAGCATTTTCACTTACCTTACGTGTTTGATTTGATGTACATGTTTACTACCAAATCTGACCAACACAAAATTTACATTCGTAGGATAATAATTATTAATAAACACAAGAAACCACTATATTATTGGTTTTTCCATTTCAGTAGGTTTGGTTTGACTTAATCTAAGGAGTACCTACTTTAATCTCGTTTATAAAAAAAATATTTGAAATCAATTATAAGTATTTATTTATTTATTTTAATTGTTGATCATATTATGTCACAAAATGAGACATGTGTTATTCTTTAAGGAAAATACAAAGAGGTTGTTAATGAAGTTATAATTGTTAGAAAACTATTTATTAATTTTAAAAACACTTGGGGTGATGCCAGCCCAAGCAATTAAAATGGGAATAAAGGCTAAATTACTATTAATCAAATGCTTCTTAAATCAACACATTTTTTTTAATATAAGAGATGCATAGGTAGATTTTGACAGAAGGTTCGAAAGTAAGATGCCAAAAACAAAAATCGAAAACATGGCTGGCTTATGTAGAATTAAAAGGTAAAAAATATAAGAGAAATTTTATTCGGCCCATCAAATGCAATGGAGTTATCTATTCCATTTCCAACAAAGGCAGCGACCATTTCGAAAAAAAGATAAAAGGATTTAAAACTAAATAAAATTCAAACACTACCTTAAATTCAATTCAAACACTTCTTAAAAAAATTTGTGACATGAAATAATAAACATACTTCATTCATAGTATAATGTCAAATAGTTATCTTATTATTAAACAAAAAAAATAATCAAATCACCTTTGTTGTAACCTAAAATAAGAGTATGATGTGGACCAATGAGAATGTGATATATGTCATCAGCTAGTTGGACTAATCCCATAATATTATTATAGTCGACTTATTATCTCCTCCGATCAGTAGAATGGCCGACTACCTTCAGGAATGTGGACCATCAACATTGTAAAATATGCACACATGGGAAAATCTATAGTCACTCATGCACATGAACACGAGGACATTCTGGCTCACTCTTAGTTGTCATCTACAATGTAAAAGGGTGTAAATACATAATGTATAAATATATTCCGCCTCTTCTTCTTCCCCTTATTATAAATTGACCACTACATCCCACAGATGAAGGACATGTGAAAAACGATATACACTTGACCCTAGAGAGTTCCTTGAGAGTTTGTACTCAACCCTAATACCTAATGACATAGTACTCGTGGATGTAGGCACCTCATTGGGATAAACCATGTAAAAACTTGTGTCTCCTTCTTTGTCTCTCATCTCTCTGTGGTTTATAACATCTTATTTTATATCCGTGGCATATTATTGGTATTACTCAACTAAGACATATAATTATAACCATACCAATTTTACACACCAACAGATTGGCGCCCTCTATGGAAAACTCGACAAATCATTGTTATTGGAATTGTCCAATCACTTTCTTACAAGTACTGGAAAATGGGAGATAATACAGAAAGTAGTTACACAACTAAAACCATCCTACCATTTTCCACTCCAGGAGTAGGGGATCTCTAAGGAATTTTGATTAGCGTAGATAAAGGTCAAGAGACCATGAAAGAGACTACTAAAAAATAACTTAGACACTCCAAATCAGTCATGTTGCAATCCCCCGTCATGTTGTTTGAACGAGAACACCCCAACAGGAGAGGAGAAATGTTTCTTCCTACCCCCTATAGAGACTGGAAGCTCACAAAACCAGCAGGAATGATTGAGAGGAGAAGATATAGGTACTCTAGATTAATTAATAACTGAACCTACCTCCATAGCACAACCTCATCCCGAGGTCCACCGATTATTATAATGGACAATCATTCTTCAAAGAAAGGCCAAATGTGTCGGAAAGGTTGAGTAAAGGCTCAACATTTGATCGCTTAGGCCCCCGTGCGATGAGGAGTCATCATCACAGAGATCCCAGAGGATCCATGGATCGTCGAGAAGGATCCATCAAGCCAAGGAATATAATACTAGGGTCAGTTCCTGTTGAGCAGACTTCTCAGAAAGAGAGCTTAGCACAAAACCATGGCTGAGCAGCTAAAATTGTTTCCATCAAAGCAGACCTATATGAACAACCATGGAAAGGCTCAATTCAATTACTGGAAAACCGTTTGGGGGAAATAACAAAGTCAAAAAATTCCTTACATAAAAGTTTTATAAAGGGATCACCCTTCATGCCTGTAATTGTGGATTACCCTACACCGCCAAATTCAAGCCACCCATGGTAACCCCAAAATATGATGGTAAGATAGATCTAGTACTTCACGTGGAATAATATCAAGCTGACATCGATATATATATAGTTCCCAACGAGATATGTTGTTAAGAATTTTCTAGCATTATTACTGGGTCATCCCAGATCTGGTACAATAATTTATCACAAGGACAGATCTACAGTTTTCAATAGTTGGCTAATTTGTTTGTCAGTAACTTATGCTTGGATCCAAATTAGCCAAAAGAGTAGCTCATCTACTAAGTGTTTGCCAACGAGCTGGAGAAACCATGCGCGAGTACTTCACCCTGTTCAATAGTGGAAAATTAGAGGTCGATGATTAAGATGAGAAGATGACGATCACCACATTGATGATTAGATTACTTCATGAAAAACTGTACTTAACGTCGAGGAGGACATGGCTACTAAACAGTCCCATAATTCTAAGGTCGATGGCAATAGGGGATCTAAGAATAAAGAATATAAGGATAAGAAGGTGAAGAAACCTAATACGTATGATGAATACACTCCTCTCACATTTGGTGTACATAATATTCTCGAAGAAATTTGGGGAAGTAGGGATCTGAAATGGCCTGGGAAGAGAAAATCTCCCCCAAATCAAGGGATAAAAGCAAGTATTACGAGTTCTGCAAAGATCATGGCCAAAACGCGGATAATTGGACAGAATTGAAGAATGAGATATAAAGCCTAATCCGAAGAGGGAAGTTTTTAAATTTTATGGACAAAGAAAGTTAAAAAGATCCTTTAGATGAACGAGAAACTAGGAGACAATCAAAATCCCCTTGTAGAAGGGGAAACAATAAAAAAAGAGGAAGGGACGATGATGATGAGGATGATCCAGGTCTACCGAGAAGACCCAATGAGCTTGTACATGAGGTGAAAATGATCTTTTTTGGCTATATTTTTACTGTAGATGTTGATGCCAGTGATGAAAATAAAATAGCTAGGTGGAAAGCCTACCTCAATGAAGCTAAAGAGGGATCCTATATTCGGAAGATCAACCTATCTGCTGACATGGATAATTGCCTGAGGAAAGTAAATAAAGACTTATTGGTGATAAAATTCTCCAAGGATGACTTGTTAGGAGTACTCTATCCTCACGATGCCCCCTGGTCATCAAGATGTTGGTTCACAAAGGAAAGGTAGCTAGACTGTTGATCGACATTGGTAGTTTAACCGACGTCCTATTCTATAACTACTTCAAAGGTTTAGGGTTGTAGGATAGTAAGTTTGAACCCTATTATAGGATCATTGTTGGTTTTTGAAGAGAGAATGTGTATCCCTCAAGGAACTGTTAACCTAGAAGTCATAATTGGTACGAGGCCAACCTACCAAAATGAGAAGATTATTTTCTTCATACTTGATAAGAACGTCAACTCAGCATATAAAATTATCCTCAGCAAGATTAGATTAAAGAAGTTTAAGTTTGTGCCTTCTATCGTGCACCAATGTCTGAAGTTACCAACATATTATGGGGTCGACATAGTTGAAGGGAACCAAATTGAAGCCAGGGAGTGCTACTATACCTCGCCGAACATGAAGAATAAAACAATCACACCATTACCTACCAGATAGAAACCACAGACCCTCGCGAGGAAGTATAATTGGTCAAATGACAGGTTATGAAAGTCGTGGAGTCCATTGTCTTAGATGAGGAAAACTCAAAAAAGACAACACAAAACAATGTATTCGCTTGGAGTCACGAGGATATGCCAGAGACTGATCAAAATTTCGTGTCACAAACTCAACATTGTCAAGAACGCAAAGCCGATCAAATAGAAATGTCTTTAGTACCGAGAAAAACAAGGCCATATATGAGGAAGTAGAGAAGTTACGTAAAGAAAGTTTCATTAAAGACATCAAATACCCCGAATGGCTAGACATTATAGTTATGGTTAGAAAGAAGATTGATAAAAAAATTGATTAATGATACTACTAGGCATGATCTACTCAGCTTCATGGATGCATATTTAGGTTATAACCAAATTAAATTAAAGTTAGAAGACAAGGAGAATACTTCATTCATCACCGACCGAGGAACCTATTGCTACAACATTATGCCTTTTAGGCTAAAAAATGCTAAAATAATATACTGAAAGTTGGTAAAAAAAGTCTTTGAGGCATAGATCAGAAATAATATGGAAGTGTATGTGGATGACATGCTCACTAACAACAAGAAAGATATCGATCATATTCAAGACATTAGGAAGATGATCGACCAACTGGAGAAACACAAGATGAAGCTCAACCCCACAAAATGTGTGTTCGGTGTGCGAAAATGAATGTTCATCGACTTCATAGTAAATCAAAGAGGTATTAAGGTGATAGGTATTGAAGCTAACTTAGATAAAATTCAGATATTGATCAACATGCAGTCCCTAGAAAATAAGAAAGATATGCAGAAGTTGACAGTCAGGGTAGCAACTCTCAATAGATTTGTCTCACAAACTACGGACACGTGCCTTCCTTTCTTTAAGGTATTAAGGAAGAATTTTGAAAGGAATGAGGAATGTGAAAATGCCTTTTAGATTTGAAGAAATACCTAGGATCTCCACCCTTGCTCTAAAGACCACTCACGAGAGAGAATATCTACTTATACCTAGTTGTATCCGACTCAGCAGTTAGATTGGCGTTGGTCCGACTAAAAAATAGGGTACAAAAAATAGTTTACTACATGAGCAAAGCTTATCAAGGAGCGAAAACTCATTATCTGAGACTGGAGAAGTTAACTATGACACTAATTGAGGCTTCCTGAAGAATGAAGCCATATTTTCAAGCTCATACCATTGTAGTTTAAATAGACCCTCCCCTACTTCATGTCATTTATAAACCTGAGAAATCAGGCATACTTATGGCTTGGGCAATTGAATTAGGAGAGTATAATATACAATATGAACCTAGAATAATGATAAAAGGCCAAGCAGTTGTTCATTTCATAGCAAAATTCACTTATGAGGGAAACCTTCCGAGCGGACTTTTATGGAAGAGAACTCAACAGTAAAACCAACTGATAAGACTCATTCGGATGAGAGCTCAAAAGTTCTACCTACTGAGCAGACTTTTTCAGAAGATAGCCCATTGAATAGCATAGCTAATCAGGTGGAAGATATACCAAAATCATCGGCTAAGCGAGAGGAAATTGCTCACTACTTGGAGCAAAGCAAAAATGTGTTCCACTATGAGACCCTGATGAAGAAAATTTCAAGGAAGAACCTTCAGTTTGGAAGATGTATGTGGATGGGTCATCATGTGACTTTGGAATTGGGTCTAGTTTGATAATCAATACTCCAGACAACAATGACGTTGAGTATGCCCTTAAATTCTAGTTCAAGTCCACTAATAATGAGGTAAAGTACGAAGCACTTATAGCAGGATTTGACCTATCACTATTTATAAGTGCCGAGCAGATATAAGCACACAATGATTCCCAGTTGATTGTGAATCAAGTGTTGGGTGTCTATGGAGTAAAAGGGGAGTTCATGATGAAATAACTAGCCAAAGTGAAAAAGATGATATCCAAGTTTCCAGTACTCAAGGTGATCAAAATCCCTAGAGCTGACAACTCTCGGGAAAATGCACTTTCTCGAATCGCTTCTGCCACTAGGGTGGAGTTACGGAGGACCATCCCAGTAGAGATCCTTCTTACCAGAGCATTGACAAAGAAAACCTCATAATGATTGAACTAGGTTTAAGCCCATCTTAGATGTATTTAATAAGGAATTACCTAGAATAGGGTATTGTGCCCACTGATCCTAAGGAGGCCAGGAGGCTACGATACAAAGCATATAGGTATGTCATGGAATGAAGGACCCTATATATAATATGATTCATTATTTTATTGCTCAAGTGTGTCCACCCAGCTGAAGTAAATAACTTGATAAAGGAAATACATGGAGGCACCCGTGGGGCACACTCCGCAGGAAGATCATTAGTCAAGCGAATAGCCACGCAAGCCTACTACTGACCCATCATGAAACTGTATTACTCTGATTATGCACGATGATTTGATAAGTTCCAGAAATACTCTACGATCCATATAACGCTGATGACTACACTTATGCCGATCACATTCTCTTAGCCCTTTATCATGTAGGGAATTGACTTAGTCGACCCTCTACCGAAGATAAGGGGAAGGTTCAAATACTTAACCGTTACAGTGGATTACTTCACAAAATGGGTGGAGGTTGAACCTCTAGTGGATATGCCTTATAAGAAGGTCTTTCATTTCATAGGGAAGGACATCATTTTCTGTTACGGAATGCCATATGCTTTCATCATTAACCATGGAACGTAATTCAATAACTAACAATTTAAAGATTATTGTGTTCAATCCAAAATTTAAAAGTTACATGTTCTTAGGCATCCACAATGCAACGAGCAGACAAAAGTGACAAATAAACTCTACTAGATGGAATAAAGAAGAGATTGGATGATGCTAAGGTAAATTGGATCAATGAGATACAAAGTGTGCTCTGGGATTATAGGACTACACCGAGCATAGTCACCAGCGAAGCCCATACATGTTAGATTTCGGGATAGAAGCAGTGGTCCCAATAAAAATTGGTCAGCCTAGTCATAGGTCACTCAATTTTGATTCGCCAAAAAGTGATCTCATGAGGATGTTAGACTTGGACTTGGTTGAAGAAGTTATAGAGAATGCAATACTTTACATGGCATCCAACTAACAGAGAACCACTCGGTTCTATACTAAAAGGGTAAATTCGAGCAACCTTAAATTAGGAGACTACATGCTGAAGAGAGTACTCCTGAAAGGAAATAAATTAGCACCCAATTCGCATGATCCTTATCGCATTTCTGTAGTCGTCCGACCAGGAACTTATCGGATTGAAAGCCTAGAAGGAGATCCTTTCAAAAGCCCTTGGAATGCTGAGAATTTGAGGGAAGTACTATCAGTAATCGGATAAAATGTAATCCCTTTTATTTTCTATAACTCGTTCTCATTTCTCAATAAATATTGTCAATTTTCAGTAAATATTATCACCCCTTTTTTATGTTTTTTTCCAGAGTGGGAGATGTGCTAAATTTAAAGAAATCTCAAATAATAATAAAAAAGCCAAACTTCGTGTGACTTCATCTTGAACAAGCCACAAACGAGAATCCTGATTTCATGCATGACCCTATAAGGTCAATAACAAGAAGTATCAAAAACAAAACTTCATGTATAACCCAAAGATCAGGATCGAGAAGTTTTACCAGACCAAATTAAGGATTTATCCTTACACATTTGGTCACCGCTTGTAATTAATTCCAACACTTGGTTAAAATGACAAGATTTGTTTAATCGGCCTCAAACAATGGCATGTTAATAGAACCGAAGGTAGGATAACCTAGGTTCGTCCAAACCGGTAACCAGTAAGGTAGATTAGTCGGAGAACCGACGACCATATAATTATAAGACTAAACTACTGGTAAGTTATGATTACACGATCAAAAATTAATGTATTAATCCAGAAAACCAAAAGGTAAAAGTTTTATTACAAATCATAGAGAATTATTACAAGGCTAGAAAAATAAAAAATAATAAAATATCAACTATCGAAGCCTTATCCGAAGGGTATTTTCTCAGTGTTTTCTTAACTTTAGCAGGTGGAACATCTAGAGTGTAAGGAGTAAGTATAGTGCTCAGGTCCCTAAGACTTGATTAGCTACTGGAAATTTCCCTATTCACCAGATGTAGTGGTCGAATATGGCTATCATCACCGTGTAAACCATTATCCCCGAGGTACTTACTAATCACGCTCGCCGGAATGGCGTTAGGAGGAATCCAAGAGGCATTTATCTTAAAAGGACAGTTAGGATGATCCAAATAACCGATAACACATTATCTTCCTTTGACAATTTTACTACTATAAGAGCATTGAGCCAACCCCACTTATAACCATCTTTACGGGCCTGAATAAGTTCTTCACTCATATGTGCAAGGGCCTCATAATAACCATTCATCCATATAGTAATATGTTATTTATGAAAGTGATAAGTAAGACAATTAGCCTTCTAACTTAACCTCTTGATAGTTGTCGACTAATTCTTTATAAGTGCGGCTTGGTCGGCCAAAATTTTCTTAGTTCACTCATCTTCCACTGGTTGACGAACTATAACCTCTTGCTGAGAAGACTGACATCCGCCTCTACCTTCACTCTGATCTGCCATAGCTGACTTCTTGCGGCCCTCCAGTTTATTGCGTGATGTTGTTGGAAATAACACCATCAGGTCAAAGTGATGAATAAGCTCACACCAATACGACAATGGCAGAAATACAACATAAATATAGGAATATAACAGTAGAGATAGATGAGGGGAAGAGGAAGAACACTAGAATTTAATTGGTTCGATCGGAGCCTACATCCACAGTGCGTGTGTGAGTGAAATCCACTAATAAATATGGCTCTAATGGCCGGGTTAAAACATTCAAGCTTTCTCTTTCTTTTGGATACAAATTAGCAGAGTTTTGCTTGGATTTTGATTAAGCGATCGTTTATAATGAAGAAGATAAGATGTATCTATAGTGCCTAGGGGGTGTATTATAACCCCCAATTATGCAATAAACATGTGAAGAATGTTCCTAGCCAATGAGGAGGAGCCAGCTGTCTTTGTCACATGTATGTCATGATGATCAAATATTCCCTCACATGAGAGAATGATCTGGGTATAACGGTTTTAGTTCACGTGTGTCACACATCCACGCTCACATCTCAATGCGTCTCCAAATGCACGCGCTCTATCAGTAATGTGACCCTGGTCGACCACAATGGCCGAGGTTAGACTTGTAGATCCGTGAACCACTAAAAATTTGACACCTATGATGTTGATTAGTCACGGCCTGGGTGAGGCCGAGGACGAGGGTGCTCAATCTATGAGAATAATGCCGAGGTCGAGGCCGAGGCTGAGGCATCCCAAGCTGCTCCATCGATCAAGTCAGTTTTGGCCAATCCTAATCAGGTCGAGCTATAACATCGCACTTCGGGATGGTTGGTGAAGTTCGGCTATGGCCTAGGGTGTATGATCATAAGCGAGGACTCACTTGGCATATCAATCACCCTGTAGCACTTAGTCTCTGACGTGTGGATGAGGTTGAGACGTAATGATGTTATGCCATCCATTGACATTGATTGTAGTTGTTGAGAGGACATATGGTAGATATCAAATGAGTGGTAACTACTTGGGACAAGCATCACAGTTCTTATAGGGATGTATCCAATCGAGGCATAGGTAACAGCTTAAACGCTTAGGGTTATACACTTGACATGATGAGGTATATGGTAAACTATGCTCCGCTTTGTAAAATGTGCACAAATCATTACTAGTATCTAAATAATTGTTTCAAAACCATTTTCTCTTTCCTTGTTTCATGCCTTTTGTGCGCTTCTCTCGCTAGAACCAGAGCTCTCACCTCCTGTCTTTGTGCTTCCAAGCATCTCTCAAGGCCATTCTTGCTTCCTCGTTCTCCCATTCCCTCCAGGTAAACCCTCTTCTGCCATTTATTTCAAGCTTTCTTTTAGTTTTCAGCTTGTTATAAGGTTTCCAGTTTTTCTAGCGAGTTCATTTAATATTCCGACGACTGTATTTGGTGACTAGGGTTCATTTACAGTCAGTTCCTAGTGGTTTTTAATAGGTAGAGGTTCTTTGGGGGCCATAGTCACTTAGCTTTGGTCTTGTTTATGCCTTCTTAGGCTTTTCAATTTACTCCGGAAATATTTCGGTCATCTTCCTAGATGAACCTTCAAACTGTTCTTGATTGTTCATCCATAAAACTATTCATTTCTACATTTTAATCTTTGAGTCAACTTTAATCAAACTCTCAAACTGTCTGTTCTTTTCAAACTTTTATTCTCTAAATGTTAAAGTGTTTCCTCGTCTTCTGAATGTTAAAGACACTTTATGAACTAGCCTTTCAATATCCTACCCTTAGGGAGAGGTACTTCCAAGAGATATATAGATTAGAGGAAGAGGCTGAGGTCAGGCGCCAAGCCGACCCAATTTGGAGATGACCTCTTTTTCCCATTCCTTTGAAAATAATTTTGCCCTCTGCGAATGAGATGGTCGGCTCATCCTTTCCCCGAGTCGATGATAGGGATTCATATAAGGATGCCATGAGGTTTTCACTAATTCACCGTGAGGGGAGGGGAGAACCTGATTCCATGTCTCAGGCCTCATCACCTAGTCGAGCCGAGTTATCTGGACACGATGACTCTTCCGTTGAGATACTGCCAGAATCTACCAAGCCGACTGCAAATATAGCGGTTCCCCCAACTGTAATTCCCCTATCTTCCATGACTGACATGGAATTCTAGGAAAATAATCCTGATGGTATTCCCACTGTCGTTCCCCCTACCGATAATGTTGAAGATGGGGGTGAAGAGGTTAAGGGAGAGAGAGAGGAGGATTCTGAGGACGATGAGCTTGTAGACTACTTATACACCGAGCGATACCAATCTTCCATCAGAGAACTTGATCTTATTTCTTTTAAACAATTGTATGGCATCAAGTCTGATGTCGTCCTACATGTACCGAATGAGGATGAGAGAGTGTATGATAGACGAGAGGGGGAGATTGCCCTCTATGACCAAATGTTCAGGGTCGACTTTTGTCTTCCATTTGACCCGACTGTATGAGCCATTATTTCCAACCTCCTCCTTGCCACTAGTCAGATAGCCCCAAACTCTCGGAGGGTTATACTGGGCTATATTTCTTTATGGAGAAATAAATATGAGAACGAGCCTTTAATTGAAATCTTTTGGGATTGATATCATGTTTCTTCATACACAAACCAAGATAGCTACTATCCTCTAGGATATAGTAAGTCTGACAAGAAAATCCTTCATGTCAGTCAGACTTCTAACCATAGCTGGAAAGAAAGGTTCTTTTATGATTCTAAAGCTTGGGAATTTCCTTCCGATGTCGACCAAGAGAAGCAAGAAAGTGAGCCAAGGGTATCCTGTACCTGGGCAAAGGATTCGATGTCTTCCAAGTTAGATCCCAACCTTACTGTAGCAAATAGGGAGAGAGTAAACTTTCTAAGAGGTTAAGGGAAGAATGGACAACTCCCTGCCTTTGAAGATTTGATGTCCCCTAAATTTTTAAAAAAATCTGGGCTAAAGGTTGATCCCTTGGACGACCTTTGTAAGTGAAACAGTTCTTTTATTTTTGCTCAAGTCTTTCATCATCTTGTATTTCTATGAGTAATGATTCCTTGTTTATCATTTGCAGATCATCCTCCTCACATATATGAGGAATTTTGGAACATGAATGTACCAAGTTTTCGTAACGTTCTCAACAAGAAGAAGTAGTCGGTTGGTAAAAATTAGCAAAAGAAGACGACTGCTACTGAGCCGACGCAGCTAGAAGTAGGTCATAAGAGGACCCATCAGCAAGTTCCTTACGAGATTTGACCTGAGGGAGATACTCAGAGATCGAGGGTGATTCCTTCCTACTAATCAGTGCCGAGTAGTTTTGGGCAGATCTCCTGCTCTAAGGACTCCTTCCAGGAATATTGGCAAAACAACATAGCCCAGCTTAGAAAGTGTCTAGGATCAATTCTTCCCTCGACCACAAGATAAAAGAGGGCCATGTTAGGGCTCCCAACAAGGATGACTACAAGTTCTGAAAGAGGATGCCTCCCTCCCAGGTCTTTGACTTTGGCCTTCGTCTGATGGAACATGTATTTTCTTTTATTGATAAGCACAAGTATTCTCTCGTACTTCTGTCTTTTTATACAAACAGTTATGTTTTTCTTTCTTCCATAGTCTACGTGCACTTTTATATCGACTAATAAATGGATGGTTGAGAATTATCCAAAGATCCAAGAGGCTGAGAGGGCTCTTAAATCTGAGGAATAGCTAAAGAAGCGACTAGAGGTGTGCTAAGCCGACCTTTAACAAGCTCATGATGACCTTAACCTCAGAGACGAGGACTTGAAGAAGAAGTATGACCAACTCAAATAGAAATAGGCCGCCCTGATCATGCAGTCATCTGCTCATGCTAAAGAACTTAGAGCTGTTATGAAAAAGGCTAAAGGCGATGCCTTGTCTGCTAAGTCAGTTGAGAGGATTAAAGCCGAGGCTGTCAAAGATTTTAAAGCTTCGAATGTGTTTGGTAGCAACCTCATCATATATCTTGAGAGGGGTGTAAGGTTGGCTTGCCGATGGATCACAACTAAATTTTCCGAGGTCGTCTCCTCCATATGGCTTGCGTTGGAGGCACCAGACTTGACAGATCCTTTTTTGATGCGGCACTGCAGTATGTTGAGCCGATGGTTACAACGAGGCTGAGTTTAGGCCTTATAAATTGATGACCAAGTTCAGGTTGTCCGAGACAAGGATAGGGTTGCCCAGAATGAGACTAATGCTGAGGGGACTTCCACCATCATTATTGAGCCAACTCCATAGGGTGGTCTTCTGTGACTGATACCCTGTCTTGATTGTAATAATTTTCTTTGAAGAGTTTATTTTGTGGGCTGAAATCCCAAGCTTATTTTTTCCTTAGAGTACTCATATTGCAACTCCTACATGAATGGAATCTTTTTATTATTCATTTATCTGCATCTCATCTTGATTTGTTTATATGACATGAATGTAAACTATGCCGTTGTCTCATATTTAAATAAGACGATGTTATAAATCAACCATAATCAAGTGATTTTTATAATTTGACATTCACCAAATTATGATGTTTAAGCATAAGTCCCCTCTTGTCGTTTTAAGAGTGTATGGATGAGAGTCATATCGTCCATGCATTGTCATCTCGGTCGAGAGAGTAAATCCACCAACATAACGATGTTTAATAATGACCCTCAACTGAGTGATTTTTAATTCTCTCCCACCAAATTATGGTGTTTAAGCATAGGTCCCCCTCTCATCGGTTTGAGAGTGTATGGATGAGTGTCGTCTCATCTATGCATTATCGTCTCGGCCAAGAGAGTAAATCCACCAACTTAATGATGTTTAATAATGAACCACAATTAAATGATTTTTAATTTTCTCCCACCAAATTATGGTGTTTAAGAATAGGTCCCCTCTCATCATTTTGAGAGTGTGTGGATGAGTGTCGTCTCGTCCATGCACTGTCGTCTCAGCCGAGAAAGTAAATCCACCAACTTAATGATGTTTAATAATGAACCACAACTAAGTGATTTTTAATTTGCATCCACCAAATTATGGTGTTTATGCATAGGTCCCCTCTCATCATTTTGATAGTGTATGAATGAGAGTTGCTCGTCCATGCATTGTTATCTTGGCCAAGAGAGTAAATTCACCAACTTAATGATGTTTAATAATAAATGTCTCTTTGATGTTCTTAACAACCCATGGACGAGGTTGACCCTGTCTAGACTGTCGTATCACCCAGGGAAATTTTAAGTCTACTTCACCACTAATGATGTCTTGTAGCTTAAAATGAGTTGATACATACAAATAACAAGCATTCAAGTAAATAGACAACAGATGAGAGAACACATGATACTTTTATGGAACTTCATTCATATTTCTTTCACCATATAAGTCTCATAAACATGTATTACAATGGAATTAGAAAGTAACTAGCAAAACTAAAACATCACTGATAATACTTTTTGAGGTGGTCGGTGTTCTATGGGTTGGAAAATGGCTCCCCCTCCAGATTCTCCAATCTATACGTCCTCAGTACTACATCTTCAACCACTATGTATGGACCATGCCAATTTGGATGGAACTTGTTAGGATTTTTCCATGTCTTCTTCAACACTAGGTCTCCCACCTTCAACGGGCGTGCCTTGACTCTCTTATTGTAGAACTTCATTGTCCTTTGCTGGTAGGCAGCCTGCCTAACCTCAGCATCTTCTCTTCTTTCTTCCCCAAGGTATAAATCAAGTCTCCATTCAATAATGTTCTCTTCCGGGTCATAAGTATGAACCCTATGGGTAAGAAGTCCTCTCTCTGTCGGCACTATTGCCTCTGAACCATAAGCTAATATAAATGGAGTTTCCCCAGTATAATTCGTCTCCGTCATCCATTAAGCCCAAAGGACAACATATGTTTCTTCAACCCACCTACCTTTGGCATCTTTCAACCTCTTCTTGATTCCATCGAGGATCTTCCTATTTGTTACCTCTATTTTTTCATTGGTCTGGGGTCGGCCAAGAGTAGAGAAAGACTATTTAATGTCGAATCGTTCGTAATATTTCTATAGGGAGACATTCTTGAACTGCGTGCCATTATCATAAATCAAGCTATTGTGTAGGCCGTACCTACGATGATATTTTTCCAAATAAACTGAAAAGCTTTGTTTTCTATGATTTTAATCATCGTCTCAACTTTTACCCACTTTGAGAAATAATCGATTGCCACGATCAAGTAACGATAGTTGTTCATAGTTCTTGGTAGTAGTCCAACTAGGTTAATCTCCCAAATCACAAAAGGCCAAGGAGATGTAATGGAGGTAAGATATTGATGAGTTTGATGGGGTATGGCGTCAAACCTCTGGCACTTATCACATCTCTTGACGTATGCAACTGTATCTTTAGCCATTATCGGCCACCAATAACCCTGCGTAATGATCCTCTTAGCCAATGTTCTTCATCCAATGTGGCTAGAACACGACCCTTCATGCACATCTTTTAAAATATACTCTACCTCGGATGGATGGACACATCTGAGGAGAGGAAGCAGGAACTTTTTCTTGTATAAGATGTCTCCTATGAGGGATAACTTTACAACCTTGTACCTCAATTTCTTTTTCTCGGCCTTGGGCTCAGGCAACTCCCCATCTCTAATTTAACGGGCTATAGGATCTATCCAGGAGGCTCCCATACTCATATTGAAACAAAATTCCACGATATTCTCTTCTTCTTCGATCGTCGACCAATGAAGAACCTCTATCGGGACTATTCGTCTGATTTCAGTTCTGGTGGTCGAAGCTAACCTTGCTAGAGCATCGACTCCAGTGGAGGTACCCTCTTCAATTTCACTTTAGAAAACTTCTTCAATGATGTCTTAACCTTTCCTAAGTACCTTGCCCTTTTGTCATCTTTAGCCTCATATGCCCTTGAGATTTGATTAGCAACTAACCTAGAATTACTATGAACAAGGAGTTGGCCAACATTCAGTGCCCGAGCAAGGGAGAGACCTGCTAGGAGAGCTTCATAATTGGATTCGTTATTGGAAGCTTTGAAGTTGTATCTCAATGCGTACTCAATATCAGTCCCATCTAGGGCTGACACTATCAATCTTTCCCTGCTTCCATTCTCACATAAAGACCCGTCAACAAAGAGGCTCCACACAGTACCATTTGGTAAAAAACTACCCTTTTATAAGGCTCCATTCCTAAAAACATACCTTTCCTCCTCATTCTCAGACACTTTATTTCTTCCTGAACTCGTCTCGGCCTCTACCGGAGGAGGACACACTCTACTCTCTTGCTCATAAGCTATAGCATTAACATCTTCAATGTCGGCCTCTCCCTAAGTAAACTCATCCACAAAGTCAATTAGGGCTTACCCTTTAATAGTCATTCTTGGCTAGTAGATGATGTCGAATTCTCCCAACTCAATTGCCCAAGCCATTAGTCTTCCTAATTTCTCGGGCTTATGAATTACTTGTCTGAGGGGTGAGTCTGTGAGGACCACCATGGTATGTGCCTGAAAGTAGGGCTTCATCTTCCTCGAGGCATGGATCAGTGCATAGGATAACTTCACCATCTTTGGGTACCTCTACTCGGCTCCTTGGAGTGCCTTGCTATTGAAATACACTAGTTTTTGAACTCCATCCTCTTCTCTTACAATAGCGGCTTTGATGGATGACTCAGATACTGCCAAATAAAGATACAGTTTCTCCCCTTGAACCTGTCTAGATAATAGGAGTGGAGAGCCAAGGTAGGGCTTCAAATCCTTAAATGCTCTATCACACTTTTTGTTATTTTCAAATTCTTTTCTCAATACTCGAAAGAAAGTAAGTCACTTATCAATGTATCTAGACACAAACCTGTTTAGTGCTGCCACTCTTCTAGTGAGTCTCTGCACATCCTTTATCCTTGTAGGATTCTTCAATTGCAAAAAGGCCTTGATCTTCTCAGGGTTGGATTTGATTCCCCTCTGATTCACAATAAATCCTAAAAACTTTTATGCTTCCATGCCGAAGACACACTTGGCGGGGTTGAGTTTCATCCGATACTTTTCCATCGTGTCAAAGGTGAAATCAAGGTCGGCCACATGAGTGTCGACCTTGAGGCTCTTTGTCAGCATATTATAAACGTACACTTCCATTATCTTCCCGATATGGTCCTCATACGTGGCCCCAGCATTGTTCAACCCAGAGGGTGTGACCTTGTAGTAGTAGGTACCCTTGTTGCTTATAAAGGTTGTCTTCTCTTTATCGGTTGGGTCCATGAATATCTGGTTATAACTTGAGCAGGCATCTATGAAGCTCATTAATTCATGTCCGGCTGTAGAATCTACCATTTAATCAATCCTCAGTAGCGGGAAAATTTCCTTCGGTCATGCTTTATTCAAATATGTGAAGTCAATACAAATCCTCCACTTGCCATTGGCTTTGGGAATGATCACAGCATTGGCCAACCACTCTGGGTAGATGACCTTTCTGATAAAGTCTGCCTTCTCTAACCTTTTCAACTCTTCCTGGATGACATCATATTTCTCTCGTGAATAGAATCTTTTTCTCTGTCAGATCGACCTCACATCGTCGACCACATTAAGCTTATGACAGAGAAATTTTCGGTCAATGCCGGGCATATCTTCATGGCTCCAAGAAAAGATGATCTATCTCTTCCTTAACAGTTTAATTAGCTCTTCCTTGAACTCTTTCTTTAGGTCTTTGCTAACTTGGATGGTTTTTTCGGCTCGTCCTCATTGAGCGCGATGGATTCTACCTCCTTCGGGGCTTCTTCTTTCTTTAATTTTTCTCATCTCACGTATCGATGTTATACATCATAGTGGATTTCTTATGAGCTTACCTTTCCTCGGCTGAGTTAAAGTAACATTAACGTGCCAACACTTGATCACCTTGGACTTCCCCTACCCCATAGGGAGTCAAAAATTTTACCATTTGGTGTACAGTGGAGAGCACGACCTCAAACTCTTTGAGGCTCACTATTCCCATGATAATCTAATAAGCCGAGTATACACTTTCATCCATTACAAAGAAATTAACCTTCTTTGTGAGAATCTTTGGACGAACATCTCCCATCCTGATGTCCATCTTATACATTCCCAATGGATGGACTTTCTCACCACTGAATCCAATCAAGAGGTGATGATAAGGCACGATCCTCTTCTTGCTGATTCCCAGGTGGCCTTTGAATCATGGCTAGAACATAACATCGGTCAAGCTTCCTTCGTCGACAAGTATTCTCAGCACATCATCCCCATGAACTCTGGTTTTAATCACCAAAGGGTCGTCTTGGGGAGATAGGATACCTTTGAAGTCAAGTCTTGAAAAACCCATAATCAAAGTATCTATATCCACCTTCTTCCTTTTCTTTGACTTAGCACTTACTGCAGCCGAATTAATTGCTTCAACTTTGGGAAGATCTTTGACCTGTACAACGTGTGCCTTTCTGTCGGCCACCTCTGAGCCTCCCCGTTCTAGACCCCCACAAATCATCTTTACATCGAACGAGATCATGTGAAGGCGTTCTTAAAGACCATCGTCCTTCGAAGGTAGGTCTGGGTCATCCCCATCATCATAGTGTGAGGCATCATACTTTTTCTAAGGAGCATCCTCTTTGCACTTATTCGTTCTTCTTTTTATAGGGTCGTCTCGACCTCCCCTTGGACTACCACTGCTTACATATTTCCTCAGCTTCCCAGCCTTGAGCATCTTTTTAATCTTGTCCTTCAGAGCAAAACATTTGTCGGTCAGGTGCCCGTGGTCCTGGTAAAATTCACACCATAAGTTTTTATTTCTCTTGTGAGTTTTTTTTAGCTTTTTGGGCCACCTCAGGGACCGATCATTCTTGATCTCATTCAAGATGTGCTCATAGTTGACCGTGAGGGGAGTGTAGTCGACAAACTTATCATTTGCTGATCTCTTCTTTCCATCTTTACTCTTCTTTTGGAACTTGCCCCCACTGCTCGTCCCTTTTTCATCCTCATACTTCGCTTCCATAGCTTCCTCGCATTCATTACCTTTTTCATCCATTGCCAACAGCTTGACCATAGACTTCAGTGGGTCTTCAGCAATCTTCCAGAGAAATTTCCCTGTTTGTAGACGTCCTATCAGTGGTGTCATCGTAATACTTTCTTTATAATCTTCAACTTCTAAATTTTCCTTGTTAAATCTTTCTACGTACTCCCTGAGACTCTCATTCTTTCTCTGCTTGACATACAGCAGACGAGTGGTCTTCTTTTGGGGCCATACCTCACAACAAAAGTTGTGTATGAATCTCTCTACGAGTTACTTGAAGTTCTCAATTGAACTTTTTATAAGTGAAATGAACCACACAAGAGTTGTTCAAGTAAAATTGCATGAAAAGGAACGACACCTCATCTCATTTGAGACTAAGTAAATGTCTGCAGTTGACTGATACATCTCGATGTGGTGGACTGGATTAGTGCTCCCATCATACTTAGGATTGATAATTGTGGCTTAAACTTATCCAGGGTTAGAAAGTTAACAATCCTAGCCATAAAGGGAGAGCCTTCTGAATAACCTCTCTGTAAGGGATCTCGTCTTTTGAGGATGTCTCAAATTTTATCCTCCAACCTTTGGATTGAGTCATTCCTGGTCCTCTCGGCTTCTGCCATAACACCGACTTGGACAATGTTGTCCCTTTCCATCTCAGCTAGTCGAATAGAGGGCTCTTGTGGCACTGACCTGTGTCAGCTTCTCACTTCTCTTTAGCCCTCATCTCGACCACATGGTGGCCGACAGACTTCCCCTTCTCTTCTGGAGCCATCCATACTCCTAGATCTTAACGGTCTATCTTTGAGATCACACATTAGGTCAAACCTTTCAAAGGACGACCCTCTGTTTAACCGATCAAAGGCTAAGCCCCATGGTTGAGCATCTTGACACGACCTCTTACTATGCCCTCGGCGCACTTTAATGGGACATATAGTGTTACTCGATATTTCGTATGGATCCCAACATTCAGCCCAGGGGTCTTAAGCCTCATAATCATCACATCAATCATCTAGGGAGGGTCAACAATGTTCCTCCGCCATTGAGGAGGTGGTAACTCCTTAAGCGGTGCTTGGGGTGGTACCTCCTGGGCTACCGAAGTAATCACTCCAACATTATACCCACCCAACTCACCAATACATTTTGGCTGAAGGCATCCAGTTGCTCCTGTATCGACTGTTGACTAGCTACCAATGACTACAATGCTATCACCACCTTTTCCATCTCTGACTGAGGAGGTGCGTGATTGGAGCTAGGACGGTCAGTTGGCAGTGGAAATTCTAATACCATATTTCACACTTGATGGATGAGTTGTAAATTGGAGAGTAAAATCTTAGAAGCTCAACAAGAGATCTTTCAATGGAGAAATAAATCCATCAGAGGGGAGGACTGGTTCACCACCAGAGACTTCGGTGAGTATAAGATGGAGAAGGGAAAAGATGATAATTCTCATTCCCACAGGCGGCGCCAGATTGATGATGTTAGAAATAGCACCACCAGGTCAAGGTGATGAATAAGCTCACACCAGTACAATAATTATAGAAATGCAACAGAAATATAGAAATATAATAGTAAAGAGAGATGAAGAGAAGAGAAAGAACACCAGAATTTAAGTGGTTGGGTCGGAGCCTACATCCACGGTGCGTGTGTGTGTGAAATCCACTAACAAATATGGCTCTAACAGACTACCTTACAACACTCAAGCTTTCTATCTCTTCTGGATACAAATGAGTAGAGTTTTTCTAGGGTTTTGATTAATCGATCCTTTACAATAAAGAAGATAATATGTATTTATAGTGCCTTGGGGGTGTATTGCACCCCCAAGCATGCAATAAACATGTGCAGAATGTCCCTAGCCAATGAGGAGGAGCCAGTTGTCTTCGTCACATATGTGTTACGATGATCAAATATTCCCTCATGTGAGAGAATGACTTGGTTATAATGGATTTAGTTCACGTATGTCACACATCCACGCGCACATCTCCATGCGTCTCCCAATGCATGTGCTTTATCAGTAATATGACCATGGCCGACCACATTGGTCGATCTTAAACTTGTAGATCTGTGAACCACTGAAGAGTTGACACCTGTGATGTTGATTAGTCTCATCCTGTCCTCGTTGACCTGGATGAGGCTGAGGATGAGGGTGATCAATATCTAAGAACAATGCAGGTAACTCATCTTGTCCAGTTACTAAAGGCCGAGGCTGAGGCATCCCAAGCTGCTCCATCGGTCGAGTCAGTGTTATTCAATCCTTATTAGGTCGAGTTGCAATGTCCCACTTCTGGATGGTTAGTGAAGGTCGTCTATGGCTGAGGTTGTATAATCATGGCCGAGGACACACTTGGCATATCACTACGCAATGAATTATTCTCATGTTCAAGAATACTTTCAACCTCCTGAGCACTTTTCAGATCTGATTGTAAAACATACTCCTTTTTAGAGTATGACGAGGACAAAGCTTGTAGATTCTGATCAAATCCAGTATCACTCTGTAAAATAACAAACGTTTTCTCATAATCAGCAGATAGATAAGAAACAACATCCTTATGATCTCATTGGAGACTAAGAATCATCTTATAATATGAGGCGTTGGTTGTCACAGCTTAATAAAATTTCTTGTGCATGCCGATATAAGCTTCTTTGATACATCCAAGTCGAGCATATCCTCTAACTCTTCCTCGTCCATTTTTTTGTACTAGCTCCGAACAACTGGTTACTCCTCTGTTAAAGTTCACTTTTGGTGGCTACTAAATAAGCCATCCTGGTGTCAAACTGAAAGAGATATGATGGTATAAAAGTAATAGTTAAACGAAGGAAGGTTGTGCCAAAGTAATCAAGATTTTGATAGAAATGATAAAACTTCATTTTATTAGAAATATGAGAACATTAAACTGTTAAATTATAACAAGGCAATACAATAATGGTTCATAAATACATCAAATCCCTACAAGTATAGGGGCCTATTTCGCACCTTCACTTTATCAGTCGCCATCTCACCCTCAGTTTGATAAAATACTACAACATGACCTTTAGGCATAAAAAATTCCTCCATATCTTCATCATCATCAACCTATTATTTTATTTAGGGAGGAGTGTCTGGGTTACGTTGAAGGAAAAGTTTTAATCCTGCTCGTGGGTCGACCTGAGTTAGGGCGGTATCCCTTCCCTCATTGAAAGCAAATTTCTTCAGGTACTGAACCTGAATAGCAATAGATGAAAATGCCTTGTCCCATCCCCTGGTGTAGGCATCCTTCTTGGCCTTAGCTTTCATCTCAACAACCTTAATTTTGGCCTAGTTGGCCACTTTTTTAGCACTGCTCATAGTCTCCTCTGCCAAAGTTTTCCCTCGCTCCATCTCCTTGATGGTATCTTCCATATTCTTCTTATCATCCTCACAGGCATGACTAGCTGCCTCCAAGGACTTGTGCATCCCCCTAAAAAATTCCTCCTCGCCAGTGGAATACTCATTTAGTTTGTCATTCCTCCTAAACAGTTGGTTATAGTCAACTAGGGCCTTCAAAAGCAAGCATTCAGAGAAGGATATTAGCGATAAGTGGTGACAAGTATGATAAATAAAAAAATAATTGGTGATACTTACAAGGTCCAGATTATGGGTGGCTAGATCAACCATCCTTGAATGTGAAAGGGAGGACGCAAATGATTTATCGACAAGGAGAGCTCCTGCCCAATCGAGACCCAAGCAAGATTAGGGATCATAACAATGGACTGAGCAGTGCCTTTTCCCTTATCGATAATATCTTTTCCTGCCAACTCCAGTGTGGGGGTTGGACCTCTCTTAAACTAAGGCTCTTAATTCTTGTGCAAGGAGATTTCCTCAATAATGGGTAGTTAGAGCCCCCTACTTGGGCTTCTTTCCTAGAGGAGGGGGGGACTTGGAGCCTGCCAAAAGGTTTGGGATCTTTTTATTCACCACTTCTATAAAAGTAAAGTCGGTTGGCACCAGATAAATGTCCAAAGGTTCAAAAGAGGATGAAGTACTCTCCGTTGAGAAATTTCCTTCTGTTGGTGGGGAGGACTCGGATTTAGCACCTGAAGATGAAGAAGCATGATCTTCTAGGCTGGTGGGGGTTATTGGTATATCTTGTGTTGGGCAAAAAATAAAATGGGTGACAGATCTATGATAGACGAGCAGAATAGAGGCTGAACGAGGATGATCTTCATCAATCCTATACTGTATGGACCAAACGATATTTAGGTCCATGAAATTAACTTGAGACGCACAGGGAATGTCTCTCTTTCTTTTCTCGATAAAATAGAAAGATGGAAATATTCAATTAGCTATAAAATTCAAGATAAGAAGAAAAAGAAGATAAGAAGAAAAAGAAGATATTCGAGTCATTTGTGTGTGTGTCGACCTATGCACTGACCCTCCCGGGGACAATGGGGTCCCGTGTACTCCTCACCCTCAGGAAGAGGGCCAAATTGCGAATCATTCACTATAAATCTATGGTCCCAATAATCCTTATTAAAATCGGGCGAGTTCAGAACAAGGGCTCAGTTTGAATACCTCGTCTCCAAATAGTAAATTTTTTTATTTGTGGAACCCCAAATATAATAATGCATCAGTTATTTTATTCCTATATATATCCCATAACGCTCATTAATACAATATACCCCATTTATGACTCTCCAGGTGTTTGGGGACACTTGAGCAGCGACCACATCAAAATACTGATAAAACTCTGAAAATAAACGGTTGGGGGGAAAACTGACCCCACACTCAACAATAAATATTGTGAGGATCCAATGATCCTCTTCTAGTTCACAAGGGTTATAAGGACCAGTCAATAACTCAGTTTTTACCCATGGAGGGATTCCATGGGTAGTCCTAAAGAGCTACAACGAACTCTCATCTACAGTGCGCACTATATTTTCAGCAAAGAAGAAAGAAAATCAAAAAGAGAACGATACTCTTATAGTGAAAAAGACAACAAGGAAGAATATCTCTCATAAATGACGAATGAAAATCTTGAAAGAGAAGAAAGAGATTTGAAATTTAGGGTAAAGTGAACAAAGGAGGGAACTAACATTTTATAGAACTCGATGATGTCTCCTGAGTTGCACAAAATGGGTATGATTAAATATACCCACCTCTTTAATTTTTAATGGCGTGTCAGTTCCCACGGAATGAAATTACCAGCGTATTCCTAATAGGTTCACTACTTTTTCCATTATTTATAAAATTTCCACTGCCTTAAGGAACAAAACCAAAAATTTGCAAACTCCCAGAGATCGACTACTGACCAGATGCCACAACATGAAGAAATTACCTTAGGAGGCTAGATACTAAAGCTTTCATAAATCCGACCAACTCCTAATGGATAATACTCCATCCTTTCACTTTACAAGCCAGTGCTCACTCCAATCAAGAATGAAGTATTGGGGGATTTTGTTGTAACCTAAAATAAGATTATGATGTGAACCAATGAGAATGTGATATCTGTCATCATCCAGTGGGCCTAATCTCATAATATTATTGTGATCGGCTTATTATCTCCACCGATCGACAAAATGGCCGACCACCTTCAGGAATGTGAATCATCAACATAGTGAAACATGCACATGTGAAAATATCTATAGTCACCCAAGCATATGCACGTGAGGATATGCTGTCTCACTCTTAGTTGTCATTCATAATGTAAAAGGGTGTAAATACCAGATGCATAAAGGTATTCCGCCTCTTCTTCTTCCCCCTACTATAAATAGCCCATTACCTTCCTAATCTTCATGACATGTGCAAAATGGTATACACTCAACCATAGAGAGTTCCTTGAGAGTTTGTACTCAACCCTAATATCTAGTGACTTAGTACCCATGGACGTAGGTACCTCATTGGGTTGAACCACGTAAAAACTTGTGTCTCCGTATTTATCTCCCATCTCTCTATAGTTCTTAACATCTTATTCTATATATGTGGTTTATTATTGGTATTGCTCAGCTAAGACATATAATTATAACCATACCAATTTTAGACACCAACAACCTTTATAAAAATATTAAAAAGATGTTAATTTTTTTTAATATAATAAATAATACGATATATAATATTAAGGAGTTTCTCAATTTTATCCCAATTGTTTGTGTGTTAATTCACATGCCATTTGATATGGGTAAAGTGTGAAAAGATGAAGCACGAGCTTGCCAGAGAAGATGGTGACCTTGTCAACCAATAAATCTTAGTCAAATGATACTAATAAGATGATTGTGCACCATTTGTTGCTCCAAATTAATGAAGATTATGCTTCCCAGAAGGAAAACTCAAAAGTATGTGCCAAACTAATGCTATAAATGATTATAACAAAAAGAGAGGGAGATAAAGTACATTAAATGAAAGAATGTAAAATTTACAGTAAAAGTGTGAAAGTAAGTGTTAAAAATCTAAAAACTATATTACATAATTTAAATGCAAGATCGTAGCAAATCTTGATGAAAATCTAGGAACTTTAAATAAACTTCAAAATAAAAATTAGAATCTACTTCGAAATGGAGGCAACGTAGTAAATAAAGGAAAATAAATGAAAAATAAAGGATAAAATGTAATGTAAGAGGTTTTTTTGGTGAAAGAGTATTTATTTCCTTATTCCATAATTTCATTTGTATAGAGTTCCTCATTGTGTGATCGTTGTCTTAATATCTGTTGGAATTTACATAACTTCCATGTCTTATACCAATATCACCACTAATCCTCCACATCCCAATGTCAGTCCAGGGGTCATTCACTTACTTATTTGACTTCATTTGGTCCAACGTGTTGTATCTTTGTCTATTATTACCAGTTAAATATTCCACGTAGCCATTATTCATTGGTCCATGATAAATATGGTGTAAATATTACCCCCCGCGCTAATTGGTTTTTAACAAAAGTCAAATTAGTGGCTTGTGCAGCTAGTTTTGTCATTTTTCATGCTAGTCATCATTACTCACGTATCTTAACTAGAGATCTAACATTGTAAATTACCTTTTTATATTATACAAACAAATACTAAGGTGTGAATATAATGTACGGTGGGATCCAACCATTTGTGCAATTTACACAATGTGGTGTGACCATGATATCATCTATCATGGTGTGGTGTTACTGGGAGTAAGTAACACACAGTTTCAGTTCACTGTGAATCTGTGATATTTCACTAAGGTAAAAAGACCTTGTCTCTGCTTAACTGGGACAGTGAGGTCAAACCGAGATATATGGTTATATGGCACAACTCACCGTGATTAAGTAATACACTGTTTTAACTGACCGTGATATTTGTTTTGGAAAGAAGTCCATGTCTCTACCTCAATGGGACGGTGAGGTCCAATCGAGATATATGTTGGTACGACGACAAGGCACTGTGAAATATGATTAAACGGCTATCAAGAACCGTGAAAATAGATTTAACGGTTTCATTTCACCGTGATTATTGGATTGACAAATAGCCCAAGTTTATGTCTCAATGGAACGATGATGTTCAACCGTGGTATACAACCAGATGGCCACATGGAACCGTGTCCTTATAGTAAATGGTTTCATCAAAGCGTGATATTTGGGTTGAAAAATAGTTAAGTCTCTGCCTCAATGGGATGGTGAAAATAAATCGTGATAAATAAAGATACGGTTATAGGTCACCATGAAAATATATTATACGGTTTCATTTGACCATGAGTTTTGGGTTGAAAACAGCCAAGTCTCTCTCAGTGGGATGGTGAGGCTAAACTGTGGTTAATGACACTACGACGACAAGACACTGTGATTATGTTGTACACGGTTTCATTTAACTGTGATATTTATGTTGAAAAATAGGCAAGTCTCTACCTCAATTGGACGGTGAGGTCTAACCGTGATGTGCAATTTTACGGCCAGAGTACACCATAGACATAGTAAACGGTTTCATTTTACTGTGATTGTTGGGTTGAAAAATATCCCAAGTCTCTGCCTCAATGGTACGGTGAGGTCCAACCATGATATATAAACATACGATCGTTAGGAACCGTCAAAATATAGTAAACGGTTTCATTTTACTGTGATTGTTGGGTTGAAAAATATCCCAAGTCTCTGCCTCAATGGGACGGTGACGTCCAACCATGATATACAAACATACGGGCGTCAGGAACCGTCAAAATATAGTAAATGGTTTCATTTGATCCTGATTATTGGGTTGAAAAATAGCCTAAGTCTCTGCCTCAATGGGACGGTGAGGTCCAACCATGGTTTAAGAACATACGGCCATAAGACATCATGTATCTGTAAAACACGGTTATATTAGGTCGAGATATTTGGGTTAAGAAATATCCTTAGTCTCTGACTCAATGTGACGGTGACATAAAATCGTGTCTTATAATGTCACGGTCGAAGGTCACCGTGGTAGTGTAACAAACGGTTTCAGTTGACCATATTAGTTGTTTTGAAAAATAACCCTTGTCTTTGCATAACTTGTGTGGTGACTTATAACAGTGTATATGTATTGGCCAGTGTGGTGTTACCGGCTATTCTGCTGTCACGGTGTGGTGTCACTGTGAGTATATATATGGTTTCAAGGGACCATTTGTTACTTACAATACCCCAAGATTTCAAATCTCTTGATTATCACATCTAACCAATATTTGAACAAAAACATAAAATAGTTACAATCAATAATAGCCAATTTATATTATACTACTAATTGAAAAAGGTTACAAATACTTACAATCAATAATTGTAAGACTTTCACCAATAAACAATTTATATATAATCAATGAGTGCAAAAAGTTTCAATCACCCTCAAGACTTTATCCAATAACCAATTTACATATAACCAAAATTTTCAATAAAAATTTACAATCATCCCTAAGACTTTCATCAATTCAAGCCGTCGTAAAGTCCTCGTCCTTATTTGACGATATCAAGCACGGTTCATCTTTCGTCGCAATGCCTTTGGGGCATATATTCTGAAATTTTTGTAAGAGGGACTTAAATAAAGAAGGCCACTCTAGGGCATCTTGACTGTCCTCCGATCTCCAGTGAGAGGCAATTGGTGATAGGGGATAAAATCTTGTGCATTTCAAACTCTCCCAATGAATATTTGATACGTTGAGGATATAGATGATGCGATTCTCTCCCATAATAGATTTTGGACAAACGTCGAATGTAACAAAAGTTAAGCATTGAAATTTAGATATCAACACAACCATTAGATTAAGTTCATTCGCCGCAAGGTAGCCAAACTCGGGCATTATAAACCAATGCTCGCTTGTGCATGAGTGTCTAAAATAGTCCAATCTCCTCTCATACTCATCAATGTCATAGGAGGTCATAATGGTAGGCCCAAAAGGCTTGTCCCTACTTAGTTTGGACAACAAAGCACTACGAAATCATAAGAATGTTCTAGTCCATCCCCAACACCAGAACCTTTGGAAATTTCCCTATATCCATAGTTCCTATCTAATTTTACATCATATATATCATCCACAAATAATTGAAAGAACTCAGGAACATCTTTCATACACATCTTCTTCTCCCGAGACCATGTATACAATTTTGTACCCATGAACTGGGTCTTGTTTATAAATATTTTTTAAGTTCTGTTGTGGATGATACATATTGCTCCCAAGCACAAGGGGTTATTATCATAGATATATCAGCAGAATTTTTCCCCTTAGGTGGCCTACTCTTTTGACGAATTTGTACAGGCTCCATCAAGGGTGTGCTAGAGGATTATGAAATTTCCATTAACTTGCTTAGCATCACCTTTCTAACGGCTTCACCTGCCTCAATCCACCTTTTCTTAAACAAATATCATCTTGGGTGTATATTCAAGGTCACGGTATCGAGGGATGTTCGGGACAATGGCAAGTTTCTTCCAATGATCATTTAGCGCCCACAATGGAATTGTTTGGCCTAGCTTATCCCATTGGGCCAACTCGTGGACACGTGGTAATCCGTAGATGGTGCGAAGTATGTGGAGCATTGTATCTCTGTATATTCGGTGTTAGCTGATGATACGCTCAACAAAGATCACATGCAATTGATCTCAACAATAATTATGTCCAAGGCATAGTGTGATGTCCTACCGCTGACATATCGCAACAACTCGTTATTGAGTCCATGCTTGGTGGATTGAGTAACTTGATGTCCAAGAAATGCATCCATACCCTTCCACACCGTCACAAATGAACTGTTGCTATTTGTGAAGTGTTTTTTCAATTCGGTATGAGAAACCTTCATTCTATTAGTTGTGCAGTTGCCACGGTGGGGTAGGCGATTAGTCCACGCATACGGGACTGAAAACACAAAGACATCCAGTTATTCTGTATTTACCCAATCATGTTCAAATAGTTTTGCCAGTTTTGGCAAAAATCCAACCATGCATTCTCAAAGTCGATCGGATTCTCCGACTCTAACACCCCAATCCAACCATGCATAAATACCTTCTTATCTTGGTCTTTGATGTTATGTTTCACAAATGCACCGTCATTTTTTTAAACATGGAATAAGCATAATAGAATGGTGGCAAGTGGAAACACATTTGACAAAAAATTTAGACAAAAAATTTGTTTGTCAAAGATAACAACTTGCTACAAAGCTTCTGGCTCATATAGTGATCATAAATTTTTAAGAGCCCAGTTAAAATTCTCATCTTTCTCATTCTTCCGAAAAGCAAGTGGAATGCAAAAAGATTGCCTGATGGAAGTGACCCCAATCATCTAAAAAATGGCATATTGTACCGATTGGTCTTGTAGGTGCAATCAATCACCAATACACTCGAGAAGCATTTCACTAACAAGCAAGAGGTGGGATGTGCAAAAAATAAATCCTCCACCACATAAGTTTGCTCATTCCTTCTATGCCAGGGGACATAACTCTTCTCCGTGAGAAAATGCATCAAGTGTTGCATGGCGGTGCGACCTTGCATCTCAATGTTCTTCATTTTTCTTTTAGCGTTATATATTGTTCGTATGGATGAACAATTGTATTCCGGTCTCTTTTTCAATGTCTGGAGTACTTCCTTTGCCCCCCCCCCCCATTGTTGATCATTTTAGCAGCAATGTTCCACTCTTATTGGGAGAGTCAATCGGCATATGGGTGTCCAACAAGTGATTTTAACACCTCGTGGTTATGTAGACCATAGACGACTTCCACCCCTCAACGATCATTATCGTGGGGAACGCCTTTCAATCGAAAGGGACAATCACACTTTCGCGTTCCGGAACACATCTTCCATTTCATGTCTATCCCCTCGTCTTTTTTAGGTCTATGGAGCTTGCTTCACTCACGACCAAGTATGACCCACCCCTTTTGGACTAAACTAGCTTTGTTGGATTTCAGAATCATGACCGCATGAAGTTTTCGACCAACTTGTTGACACCAATAAATCATCTTATCGCGGTCGTAAAAAATCTGCACAAGACGAACATTGTTAAATGAAAGGTCAGTTTAAATTGAAATTTCAAGTAAAAATGAAAATTCATGTTGAGTATAATATAAATAAACTAAACATGCCTCCTCAATGGTGAATTCGACTGTATGGTCTTGATTAATCGCATTAATATCCAATTATTCTTCTATTTCGGCATCCTAATAATGCATACAATCAAATTATGTCATACAATCATGTCATGCATTGAAAATGTCAAAGTTTTTAAATTTAATTACGTGATATGATTTTTTACCATAGACATTATGAAATCTAGAAACAAATCGGGCAAACATATTTAGGTGAGGTTGATGTCGTTGCTTGTTTGCTCATATTTGCTTCCTCGGTGGTAGCACGTTGAGTAGATACGCCCAATACAATAATATTGTCTATATCTTGCCAAAATGTATCATCACGTACCGAGTCATCTAACTGAAATGATAATACAATAATCAATACAATTAAAATTGACAATATAATAATAAAAATCAATAAAAACACATACACCGTTTAATAATTGATTTTCAATTTCAATATGGATCTCACGGCCAATTACAACCGCAACAGGAATACATACGGTGTAAGGTAGCCGAGGATGTAAAATCATGGCCACGTCAAACTGTGTAGTGCTTACCACGGTTACATGAAATCGCCGTTGATGATCCCACGTCCATAATGTTAGAAATTGAAACTAATAACATACTTAAAGTCATTGCACAATGTGAATCACTACCACTATCCCACTAAATAAATATGATAATAAACTAAATTACATATATTACAAATGATTCCATGCTTTCACCACCAAAAATAATGTTGTGGGGGGTCTCTCAGAATCTTCATGTCATCAACATTATTAGCCCCTTCATGTGGTTCATATCCAAAGTAATTAGGACGTGAAGTACTTGAATTAGATGCACCCATTCCAAATTACTACTTTCATTTGATTCCTCTAGTTGTGAAAATAACTTTGAGGCACTGGAAGAACCATGTACCCATGTGGATAGTTCTCGATCGATGAAATAGTATTATATGAAGGTTTAAGTGGATGAGGACGATAGTAATATGACTCGGTGGGTGGATAATGTTATTATGGGGGTGGGGGATAATATGATAATTCAAGGGGCGGGGATACGTGGATTGTTCTTGTGGGTTTCTTCTTTCGTTTCCACGAACTCTAAGACCAAGATCAATGAAATGGTTCTATAAATTATCTCCCATTGGACAACGTGTATGCCTACGTGCCGCACCCCAAGGTTATAGACTTTCTATCCTCCAAATCATCATCATCATCCCGAATTCCATAACTTACAACTTCTCCTTGATATGGTGAGTAACTATCGCCTACTCCAGTAAATGATTTTTTTTGTTAGAAGTGTAATATAAGAATAATATAACACTACAAATAAAATTCATAATTCAATACTTATTTACATTCATATTACACATCTCTACCAGTAAAACCACCTTCATAACTACCACTAGTACCACCTCCATAACTACCACTATCACTACCTACATGACTACCACTACTTGGTTGACTCAAGCCAACACCAACACTACCATCGATACTCGTTACACTAACAGAAGGAACTAAAGTAGCATGATCATTTTGGTCATTTTTATCAACATCCAACCATTCAGAATTATCTTGACCATCTAAAAGAGCTTCTTTCCTCTCTTCCAACCACGGAGACAATGGGTCATCTTCATTAAATATGTAATCCAAGCTGATAGGATTAAAAGATTCCTCAATGTCTTGTTGGCTCCTTCTTGTCGCATTTATGATTTTTAACCTCATATTGTAGTATACAAAAACAACTTTATTTAACTTTTGGATTTTTAAACGATTTCTTGTCTTTGTATGTATGAGGCTAAATGTACTCCGATTTCATTCACAGTTGGAAGATGAACATGTTTGACTCAGTACTCCCAAAATAATCCGTTGATCCATTATAGTTATGAAAAACCTTACCGGCATCGTGGTAAGTCATCCAAAGTGGTGCATTATAGTTCTGAGAAACCTTACCTGCATTGTGGTAAATCTTCCAAAGTGATGCATTATAGTTCTGAGAAACCTTACCGGCATCGTGGTAAGTAGCCTAAAACTGGTTCATTATAGTTTTGAGAAACCTTACTGGAATCGTGGTTAGTCACCCAAAGTGGCGCATTATAGATATGAGAAACCTTGACCTAAATGGTCACAAAAGTACCATTATACTTGGATAAGCACCATTGGCTACTTGAATCAGTACTTTCGGCAAGTTTTGATCCTATGATCGTAAAGGTCCCATTGTACTTGAAGCACCAATGGTTACTCGACCAAGTACTTTCAACAAGTTTTGATCTTATGATCTCAAAAGTCCCATTATACTTGAAGAACCAATGGTTGATTGACCAAGTACTTTCGACAAGTTTTGATCTTATGATTGCAAAAGTCCAATTGTACTTGAAGCACCAATGGTTGCTCGACTGAGTACTTTCAACAAGTTTTTGACCAAATGGTCGCAAAATTTCCATTATACTTGGATAAGCACCATTAATTGCTCGGACTAGTACTTTTGCAATACAAGAAAAAATACTTTTAGTTACAAACCAAAATTGTGACTAATCATTAAAAATTTCAAATTTTTTTTTGTCACATCTTTTCTACTAAAGACCTGCTGCTAATACCTATAGTGGAAATTTTTTTGCCGTTTGCTACTAAATGTTACAAATTTAGTAGAAAACATATTTTGCTACTAAATGATGTACTTTTAGTGGCAATTTATTTGCTACACAAAAAATCAAAATTGTCACTTAAAACATGTTATTTGCCACTAAAAGGTTCTTTTTGTTACAAAATATGATTTGCTACCAAAACTAAGTTTTTTGCGTAAGGTCAAGAAAATTCTATGGAAATTCAAATTTTCCACTAAAAGGTTCTTTTTGTAGCAAATATAAGATCTTCTACCAAAACTAAATTTTGCTTAAGGTCAAGATAGTTATGTGGCAATTCAGATTTTCCACTAAAACATTTTTCCGTAGAAAATTATTGCCTCCATTAGTAGTTATTGCATTTAATATTCAGATTCTATGCATAAATTAATTAACCAATAATAATAAATGCATTCAATTTTCATATTTAATATTTACGATAATAAAAACAATCTAGTAAGAACTTTTATGCTTCATTGCTTCACAAAATATATTTATAATATTGCATACTCAATGTGACAATCAATATTTGAACTAGTCCACATCAAAATCAAGTTAAATACATCAATTACGTAAATCGTTTCATCATTCACAAAAAACAACATGTACACTCATGTATTATTACGCGCTATGCGATTAGATAACTCCTCAAATCTTCCAAAAAGGTCATTCATTCGTTCTTTCATTGCAGCATTCTCCCTTCAAGCTTCATTTGCTCCTCTCCTTGCCTCGTCAGTGTCCCTTCTCGCCTCATCAGCTTCTTTCCTTGAATCAGCAACTTATATATCTATCTCAATATCTTTTTCCCTTAGCTTCAAGTTGTTTGGTCTTAGAACCAACCCCTCGTCCACGTACATAGCCAGAGCAATACCCTAAAACATTTTGAAACGCTTCTGCATCATCCATCTTCATATTGTGATGCAAGTATTTCTTTCACCTCATCCTATTTATAGTTGTAAATCATGTATAATTTAACATAATGTTAGTATAAAAAAATTGTAGTGAAAAAAAACTTGAAAACATCTCACATATACACTTCCATCCTTTGGAGTGACCCAATTATCCTTTCTTTTGCTCCAATGAGTCGTATACCACCCCTTTGTCATAGGCGCGGGCTCTCCAGTTTCCTTGTCACACTATACAAATTTTAAGATAAATAAAGTATCATAACCAATAACAAAAAAATTAAATAATTACCAAACATAAAGGTTTCAAGAAATATATGTTACCATCTCATACTCCACTTGACGAAATCCTTTATTTCCACTAGAATGCATAATTTTCTGCTTAGATCGAGTTAATTTCACTTCTTTTCTGAGAAAGAAATTTATTTTCAATAAAATATTAAAATAATTAACATGAAAAAAGAATTGCATAAAATTTAATATTACCTTGTACTTTGCATTAACAAATGTCTAACAAAGATCAATCCACTTATCATCTGACGATAATTTCAACAGACGACACTCAAGAGCTCGTTCTAAAGAGTCATGTGGCTTGAAGTGTTTACAATGCATTTTTTACTAGAAGTTACGGAATTGAGTATGGAGTTGATCCATCACTACAACCTTCATATTATCTTCATTTGGCAATTTAAACTTATTCTATTTAAAAGAAAAAACATTAAAATGAACTTCACATGGGGATATGTTCTATATATGAGCATAAGTAGAAGGTTACTCGCATAAGTGTTCACATGTGTTCTTTGCTCTCTTCTAGGATGTCACCCCATAATCGGAATTTAAATGGATCATGATCACGAATAATAATGCCGATTTTAGATTTGAAAATTATTTCAAAACGACCTACTATACGGCCCTCAGAGATGATGATTTCAATATTCTCTCGCTTTTAAGTTTCTTTTGAAAACTAATTCCCCGTGTTGGTCCTCTGACTCGTTTATTGGAAGATGAACCTATTAAAAATGTACATATAATGAAAAGTTAGTTTTAATGTTTAAACATTTTCATACAATAAAAAGCTTAGATTAAAGGCCTTATAACACTATAAATATAGCAGCAAGAACAAAAAATATAAATAAAGCAGCATGAACAAAAAACTATAAAAAAGCTTAGATTAAAGGCCTTATATAGCTACCAAAAAAGGAATGAAAAACTATAAATATAACAGCATGAATATGAAGAATTACATTGAGACTCCATAAACTGACTGCGCATATATGAAAATTGAGACTCCATAAACTGCACTGCTAATCATGAATCAGATAAATCCCTCAACATTAGTTTTGATCAAACATTGAGACTCCATAAACTGATCACGCATATATGTAAATTGAAACTGACCATATATTTCAAACCCTATGGTGCACTGAACTAGTCAGCATGTGTACACACATAAATATTAGTATGAATGCACACAAACATCACACAATGATACCAATTTGATGTAAAAACTATGTAAATTATACATTCCAATAGCAATATTTACATATTATAGGACAATACAGTAGAACAACTGCACGTTGATGTCAAGTGTTATATACACACGAACATCGCACGGTGATACCAATTTGATCCCATATATTCATATTGTATAACAATACAGTAGAACGATCCAACTGCTATATTTACATACAGTAGAACAAACTAATTATAATATAAATAATGATGTCATCGATTTAGCTAACCTATTTGATGCACGCTGATACCAATTTGATCTCACATATTCATATTGTAGAATAATACAGTATAACAATTCGATTGTTCTATTTACATATAGTAGAACAAACTAAGTATAATATAAAAAAACTAAATTATTAGAAAATACAGTTTTGATCGTACTTTTTTTCTTTTATCTAATTATTTGTTATGGTTTTGTGACTAACGAAAACGGATGCATGGTCAGATGATACTTCAGACGATAATTCTAAATGACGGTAGACATATGATAGGTTACAGAAAATAATAATAAATAACGAAAAAGAATGTGGGGTTCCTTAACAGCTTGGGTCATAATCCACTATTCCGAAGCAGTTTTAACTAGTTGTCCTCTGTACTATCGAAGGGCAGATCAAACCAGCATTAGATTGTATTTTATATTGATGCGAGTCAACTAAATATGGGTAGTCACTCTTTAAATCTATAACCATTTATATCCTTACAAATATATATCTCAGAGAATGAAGAAAGGCAGCTCTTCACAAGGTTTGAAGTTGTTCCAAATTACGGGGATTTGTAGCATTGGAAAAAACTATGGCCTTCACCTTGGGCTGGGAAATTGATTCGAAGCATAGGCTACATCAATTTCAATACTTTTTAAGCATAATAAAAATTGAATATAAGTGCAAATCATTCTTAGTAGTGCATAATTCATTGAACTTAAGGAAAATCACAACCATGTATGATTTAATATGTAACACTTGCAGTCGTATATGATTCAATATGCAACTGATGATTCAATTTTATGAAAAAAATTAGACAATGACATATGGAACTATGGAAAGCATTATAAATACAATACCTTATGTGTTAACACCAGATACAATTGTGTTAGGTGTGTTGGAGACATTTGAAACAATTGATAGGGAAGAAGGACACATGGATTCTAGTGTGTTTCCTTGATGCACAGAAGATATCGGGACTGCAGATCAAATCAAACATAACTATTTCTTATAAACAAGTGTTCAAGTAAAGTTATAAAATAATTTCTTCATACTTTCGCCAATTTTAACACCCGGCGAAACACTGTCGAGAGAGTTGCCTACCAATGGATGATTAGATTAAAAAGGAGCTTGATTAGACTCTGTCATAGATTGTGGCATGTGTGTTCCTATATGACCTAGAACAAGCATGCCATGGATTAACATAATAACGAATAACTATACAATAATATAAAAATCATACCATTATTGTTAACATCAGATGCTATAGTGGTGAAAGTGTTGGAAACATTTGGAATAATTGACTGGAAGGGAGGACGTATAGGTTCACGTGAGTATTCTTGATGAATAAAAGATTTCGGGTCACGTGCACAACCATAGACAGTCATAAGTAAATAAGAAACCAACAATATAAGCTAAAATTATAATTAATGGTATGGAGAATATTTGTACGCTCAAAATATTTGAAACATTAATAATGTTAAGAATCATTTTTCCACATGAAACCCATATAATATCATCATCATATCATATTAATATATTCGAAAGTGATAAGGAGAATTGAAAAACCAAATGGATATGCGTCATCGCATTCATCCTCCTCCCCTTCGCTCAAATTGGATAATATATCCTCCCTTCCCGATGGGATATATTCTTCATCTTTGTCATGCTATTTTCTTTTACCCTTCATATCAATCTTATCCCTCTTATAACCAACCATATAAAACGTAGCCCCTCTATGCAATCTCAGTGCCTTCATTATGGCTAGATTATCTTGAATCCTATTAAGCCTTTTTTTTCTCATAATTTGTGATCATCATTATACACCAATTACAAGAATACAAAGATATGTAACTAAACAAAGTAAGATTTTATAAGTGAATCATACTACAACATTATTGATATATAAATAAATTAAAACATTTAACACTATTTAAAAGAGAAAAATAAAATAGCACAAACCATCATAAGTGATCATCATATTCATCTCCATCATCATCACTAAAATCACCGGCATCTCCATCATTATCACCAATATCATCACAATCATCCTCGCTATCTATAAAGTAATCATCCTCATCATTTTCTAATATTTTCTCTTCATCATTATTTATATGGATTTCTATTTCTGGGATGTCATTCCTTCTTAATGAAAGGCTTTCATCATCAATATCCATTATTTCATCATCTACGGTATTATTCTCAATTTGTTGATATGGTTCTTCATTCATTGCCAACTCCCCAACTTCTTCATTTTTTCAGGAATATCATACTTATCTTTTGGGTTATTCTTCACAACAACTTTTCAATCATTTCTTAACTTAATATTTGGTACATAGAAGACTTTCTTTACTTGATAAGATAGAGCAAACAATTGAGTTTTGTACCAAGTATTAGCAGTGTTCAAACTAATAAAACCATAGTCATCATCCTTTAATCCATATACACCCTTCTTCTTTCCAAGACCCAACCAATTGCACTTAAATAGAACAATGAGATTATTTCCAGTGTATTCTAGTTCTATAATATCAACTAGCTCACCATGAAAATCTATATGTTTTTATTCATGTCCACACACTACAACAATTCCACTATTTTGAGTTTTTTTTTTAATTTTCATGATCTTTGGTGTGGAACCTATAGCCATTAATCAAACAACCCTTGTAATGTTTCAGTCGTTGACCAGGACCCCAAGATAAAGCGCGAAGTTGCTTACCGACATGGTCGGGGGACTCACGCTCCATTTTTGTCACCTGATTATTTTTTATAAATAAATGTTAATAAGAAATTATACGAATTGTTTTGTTTGCATAATAAAATGACATATCGAATGACTTATGAGAATTTTAAACCATTAGGGAAACTGTAACAACCCGTTCTTTTTGGAGACAATTAAATTCCCTAATTGAATAAATTGGCAATTTGGAGAATTTCTCGAAATAGTGATTTCTGGGATTTTCGAGGATTGAATGATTTTCGAAGGATGTTGTGATTATTTTTGGGACTATATAGGTCGAAATATTTTAATTATATGTCGTCGTGGAGAAAAGCGACACGAGGTAAGATTTTTGATGGGAAAACCCGCATTTATTTATTTTGGGTTGGAATAGTGATTTGCGGTCAAGTACCTCGGATGGGAATTTCGACTGCGCCATAATTCTCAGAATGTCCGAAATAGTCGGAAAAGAGTGTCCGATGGACGAAAATGAGTTTCGGGTAATTTTAGAGGTAAAAGTAACTCGTAATTGGGTAAACGAGTCGTTTTTGGGTTTTAAGGGTTTAAAACCCTTTTCTCTTATATAAAGAGGGAGAGAGGGAAAGAAGAGAAGAAAGAAAGAAAGAAAAGAGAGAGAAGAGAGAGAGGAGGAGAGAAAAGAGGAGAGAAATGGAGATTCGGGCCAAACTCCGTCGGATTCGACTCGAGGTCGTCGGATTTTATCCACGAGGCAAGTGTTTACTTGCTTTATTTATCTTTTTGCATAAATATCTCATACCGTAGTTTGGTATAAACAAACCCAAATGGTTTTGGGGTGGGTTATCGTGGATAAAACGGGTTTTTGGGAGTTAAAACAATTAAACCCCAAATAATATTTCAATTTGTGGAACTTAGGTTTTAATCCCAATTAATTGGTGGTTTGGGGTTCTAGGATGTTTAGAACCCTTAATATATGTGTATTTGTAGTTGGTTGAGGTTGTAGGACGTTGGGTGAGGCGACAAAAGCTTGGGAGACGCTTTAATGGCGGAAATCTCCTCGGAGGTGACGATGAATAGTAACCCGTCACATTTGGGGGCATTTTTGGCCAGGAAAAGAAGTGATTTAGCTTTCGGCCAAAACACGAAAGTTGTAGATCTTTTCGATACGGTCGCGTGGGCGCTGACCGCATATTTTTCTGAATTTTCTACGATTTGATATGATTTTTACAAGATGACAGCTCCGGGTTGAAAGTACCAACTCGGAAATCAAATCGGGAATTGGAAAAATTACGGCTAGAATTAATGTCGTAGATGTTCGGGATAATTTTTGGGGTAGTTTAGAAACCCCGGAAATGAATTTGGATTGATTTTTGGGTATTTTGGAGTTTGAGAAATCGCCCAAACTGTGACCCTCGAACAGGCCGAATCGATTCGGGTACAGGCCGAATCGATTCGCCTAAGAGGAATTGGGTTTCTGCAATGGGCCGAATCGATTCGGGTACAGACCGAATCGATTCGCCATTTACAGACCTGTTTGCAGAATACTTTCCGAATCGATTCGGATTGGGAACCGAATCGATTCGCTCACCCGAATCGATTCGCTAAAGGGGCGAATCGATTCGCTTAGGTCAGAATTTCTAAGTTTTCTCCCTTTAAGAGTATGGGGAGTTGAATTACCATTTGGGATTTTTATGGGGATTCCTAAATAAGAGTTTTGAGGATAAATAAACCTTTAAGAGATGATTGAGGTAATTAGTATTGAACAAAGTAAGAAATACTTTGGATTTAGAATCATGCAACTATCAATGCATGATTATGATTCTCGGAGGGAATCTTTGGGATTATTATCATCGTTAGATGCTATAGGCCACTAAGGCCGTTTATATATATATTCTAGGAAGAATATATAGGATATGTATATACTGTGTGTTTTAGGTATATATATATATATATGATGGAAATGATTTTGAAAATATATAAATGAATATTTTCTAAATGGAAAGAGAAATGTTTTTCATAATTAATAAAATATGGATTACACACCTCTCTAAATCGCTATCATAAGGGAAGTTGCGTTCGTATGGTGAGGCCCCCTGGCTAATGATGCAGGGTGGATATAGTCCTATAGGCCATGTGAGCGTTTGTTGTTATATTTTCTGCGCTGGTTAGGAGATTCCGGGTGTGGTCTTGACTATCCCGCAGGCACATGGTCGCTTCCCGACGTCTTTCGATATAGGATCCCAGGTTGTCTTGGAGGCCCTGGAAGATGATAGCCATTTAGGGGGGCGCACAGTGGAGAAATCCGGACGGGCGGTCTTAGAATGCGTTTTTATTAAAGCAGTTCATAATAATGGATTTGCTTTAATTACATTTCCTGGATATAGGAAGGGAAATGGGTTATATATAAATGGGCTTCGGTAACACTTCCCGGATGGAAGAAGGGATGTGGAAGCATATGTTTTGATCAAAGCATTTTTATGATAATGAAAATGTCTTTGAATACATTTCCTGAATATAAAAAGGGAAATGGGATAATTGATAAAGGAAAAGCTTTTTATGTTAATAAAATTGGCTTTCAAAAAGTATATGGTTTGTTAAAGCAATTCATGATAATGAATTGGCTTTTATAAATACATTTCCTGGATATGAGAAGGGAAATGGAAGTTTTGAAATAAAAAGGATCAGTATTTATAAATACTTTGTGTATAGAATACACCTCAGTCTGGGAGATAGATCCGGACGTGTATTATAAAGATACAATTGATTTGGAAAGCCTCAGTCCGGGTGATAATTATATTACCCGGAAGTATATTGTAAATATATGTATATGTATAAATTGGGTGCCGAGGGTCTAATGAATCCCGACGATCGACCGTGCCGCATAGTAGTGTATCGGGGGGGTTCCTTGTTTGGATTTCGCTTCGCGAGACACCCCACGCACGAATATGGCACTGTGTTGAGACTGGGGAGAAGTTTAATCCTTAGTGCTCTAATATTATTAAATGTTTATGGTATATATATTATATATCTTTCTGTACTGAGGGACTGGCGGATCTCAAAGATCGACCTTGCTGCATAGTAGTGTATCGGGGGGGTTCCTTGTTTGGATTTCGCTTCGCGAGACACCCCACGCACGAACATGGCATAGCGTCGAGATTAAAGTGAAGTTAGCCCTTAGTACATCTATTTGACTATCTAGGTTAGATAGTGGTTGGGTATTAGACTAGTTTAGCAGGGTAGCTTGACTAGAATGTTCTAGATAGATGCGCTAGGAGTGCACTATTAACGGAGAGGTGAGGGGTATCTCATGGGAGTGCGATACCAAATTTAAATATGAGATGAAACTATTTTTCTAAAAATAAAGCATTTATGCACTTGCAAAATATTTTCTAAACATTCGGGCCCTGACCCGTTTGTCTACTCTCCTTTCTTTCTCTATACTGTATATATATAGGTGTCCAGACACAGGGACGCCTGGATGGAAACTCTTTCGAGTCAGACGCCTGCTGCAGCAGCTGTGGATGCTTGCAGGTTATCGGTAGACGTTTCTTTCCTTGTACTCTAGATAGGAGTTATTGTATAAACACTCGAGCCAATGGCTCAATTGCATTTATTTATTCTTTCAGTACAGCATTCGATATGGTTGTATTATTTGGACCGAGTGTTCGGTTATTTTAGTTCTTTTCATTTCCATTTCAGTTCTTTACGCATTTAATTGTGAATGTTTTAATTTGTGCGCTAAAAAAGAGTAGTTAGATAAAAGTTTTTAACGGCCACCTAATAGGATATTAGTAATTAATTGGATTTTCGACAGTGATGCTAAGAATGATCCATATGAAACTCCTGTTTTAATTTAATATTGGAGTGATCGCCCGGTATCTTATTAGGCGGGTTGTTACAGATGGTATCAGAGAATCAGGTTCTAGTGTCTTTAGGAATCTGTGCGGACGTACTACGCTTTCAGCGTTGCTCTCGATTTGTATAGAGCCCCAGGATTAGGATTGTTGATATCTCTTGTGAGATTTCGATCTCCTGCCATATTAGAAGATTATAGAAATCTGTTACGCGCTCGTTGCGAATCTTGTGCGGAGCTCGGAGGGCAGCAGGAGTAGGAGCTTAGCTGGGGGGCTGGTAGAAGACGGGGACGAGGATCTTAGTAGATGCCACTCTCCTTGTGGCAAAATGCTAAGGACTGTTGCGACGACTACTAAAGTATAGTAGTTATGAGCAACCAAGTACTACTGTGATAGAAAGTGGTACTAAAGTTGGATTTCCCCGTGAAGATAAGGGTTCCAAAGGGATCTTACGGATAGTTCTCACCGTGAGTCCCCATGAATCAACAGGACGAGAAGAATGCAGTTTTGGGAATTATTCGCCTAAGGTTCAGCCAGGGGCCGACGGTGAATAAAGAGTATTATGGCAAAGTGGCAAAGTGAGTGTGGTGCAATGAATATTGAGTCCTTTCCAAGGAGGATGGGCTCACTAAAGAATGGGTATGTTCGAGGACCCCATGGTTGGACATCCACTCGGGGAAATCGTTATAATGAAATTGTGGTTATGAGTTTTACCTCAATTGAGGAGGTATATTAGGCGTGACTAGATGAAGTCGCGGTATTAGTTATCCCTAGACTCGTGTGTGTAATTTGAGTTATGGCGGTCCCGATAACATTATATCATGTATGCCTATGTGTTGTCCGTAGTAGCGGAGTTTTATTTTCCTTCATTCGCCATAGAGGCGGGTGTTTATATATGATATATATATATATATATATATCTGATTAGTGATGCTCGTTTTTCTATACGAGTATGGTGATATGATGTATATAACACATCATGGTGTATAACGGAGCGATAGCTGGCTAATGATGGCAAGTCTATCGTGTCCGCAGTTCCTGGAGGGAACATGTTGTTATTATAGTGTCTCACCTTGATACAGGTTGAGTACACCTTTGTCATTATGGATTTATGGAACCTCGATGAGCATAGGCTTCCTTATTTTGGATGGTATATGTGGCAACCTTATAGATATAATTTAAGGCCCACAGAATCGTTGTTGAGCGATAAGATTTAGCTCAGTATTGGTTCGCGCAAGGACTTAGGAATGAGTGCGAGCGCAGGGTGGTATGACTCTTAGTTAGAGATAGGAGTTCCAATCACCTTTTGTTGGATTAGGGGATGGGGTTATCCCGGTTGCATGTTGAAATGACTGAACTCCACAACCAACGAAGTCAAGGGTTAATGTGTGGAGGGGTTCCTTGTTTGGATTTCGCTTTGCGAGACACTCCACACATGACTCTTAACAGCGTCGGGAGTGGGGAGCTGTTATGGGATGCACGGATGTTGATCTTGTGGAACGGTCTTATAGTGTGGATGAACCACTATAGACTATAAGCCACATAATGTTAAAATACTTATGGAAAATTGTGCTATGGAAAAGCACTAAAATGATTCCTTCGCCACAAATGGGTGGGTAAGGTTGGACTTAGAGAAATTTAATTGAGGACAATAGTCAGGCCTTAATGAAAAGGCAAGTTTTGAGGAGCTACATTTTGGGTATTATATTCGTGACACTTTCTACAGAAAGTGGGCACTTGATTAGTTAGGTTTCCTTCTGTATGGGCAGAAGGATAAGATAGTAGGAATGCGTTCATAGGCTAGCCTAGTAGGATTTAGGACGTCCTGCTTCTGTGCCTTGGGTCGTTATATCTCGATGACCGACTACGCGAGGGAGTAGTGTAACGGGAGGGTTCCTTGTTTGGATTTCGCCTTGGCGAGACGTCCCACGCATGAAACCAAGCACTTGTCGGGAGTTGAGAGAGGCCTTGGGCACTAGGGACATACTTAGGATTATATTAGTTTCGTGTAGGTAGGGTAACGCTTAGATCGTAGATTTCTAGGATATAGGTTCGCTAGTATTAGCAGCGCCGAGGTTAGGAGTATTGAAATGCGCGGGTTCGGAGGACCCATAGATGAGTATTACACCGAGGAAAGGAGACCCTTACTGGGAGAGTGTGATGCGTGTCAGACGTTCGTAATGTTTGTGCTGATATGCACAAGTTAGAAAGGTGTATGGGCACCTTGGTAAGGTAGTTTGATGTACCGCCTAGCTAAGATGGGAGTAGTACACAAGATTGAAATCCATGCCAAGAGGCATTTTAGAGGATGGATATTGAGTGACGTATTAGCGTTACTTTATGATTGCGGTAGCCGTATAGTGTATGGTTCGGAACCATTAGGTTAGTATCTCTTTCCTTGAGGTTTTAGGATTTGTAGTAATCCTAGTTAGAGGGTGTAGGCTACATCTGAATTTCGAGGACGAAATTCCGTTGTAAGGGGGAGAGTGTAACAACCCGTTCTTTTTGGAGACAATTAAATTCCCTAATTGAATAAATTGGCAATTTGGAGAATTTCTCGAAATAGTGATTTCTGGGATTTTCGAGGATTGAATGATTTTCGAAGGATGTTGTGATTATTTTTGGGACTATATAGGTCGAAATATTTTAATTATATGTCGTCGTGGAGAAAAGCGACACGAGGTAAGATTTTTAATGGGAAAACCCGCATTTATTTATTTTGGGTTGGAATAGTGATTTGCGGTCAAGTACCTCGGATGGGAATTTCGACTGCGCCATAATTCTCAGAATGTCCGAGATAGTCGAAAAAGAGTGTCCGATGGACGAAAATGAGTTTCGGGTAATTTTAGAGGTAAAAGTAACTCGTAATTGGGTAAACGAGTCGTTTTTGGGTTTTAAGGGTTTAAAACCCTTTTCTCTTATATAAAGAGGGAGAGAGGGAAAGAAGAGAAGAAAGAAAGAAAGAAAAGAGAGAGAAGAGAGAGAGGAGGAGAGAAAAGAGGAGAGAAATGGAGATTCGGGCCAAACTCCGCCGGATTCGACTCGAGGTCGTCGGATTTTATCCACGAGGCAAGTGTTTACTTGCTTTATTTATCTTTTTGCATAAATATCTCATACCGTAGTTTGGTATAAACAAACCCAAATGGTTTTGGGGTGGGTTATCGTGGATAAAACGGGTTTTTGGGAGTTAAAACAATTAAACCCCAAATAATATTTCAATTTATGGAACTTAGGTTTTAATCCAAATTAATTGGTAGTTTGGGGTTCTAGGATGTTTAGAACCCTTAATATATGTGTAGTTGTAGTTGGTTGAGGTTGTAGGACGTTGGGTGAGGCGACAAAAGCTTGGGAGAAGCTTTAATGGCGGAAATCTCCTCGGAGGTGACGATGAATAGTAACCCGTCAACTTTGGGGGCATTTTTGGCCAGGAAAAGAAGTGATTTAGCTTTCGGCCAAAACACGAAAGTTGTAGATCTTTTCGATACGGTCGCGTGGGCGCTGACCGCGTATTTTTCTGAATTTTCTACGATTTGATATGATTTTTACAAGATGACAGCTCCGGGTTGAAAGTACCAACTCGGAAATCAAATCGGGAATTGGAAAAATTACGGCTAGAATTAATGTCGTAGATGTTCGGGATAATTTTTGGGGTAGTTTAGAAACCCCGGAAATGAATTTGGATTGATTTTTGGGTATTTTGGAGTTTGAGAAATCGCCCAAACTGTGACCCTCGAACAGGCCGAATCGATTCGGGTACAGGCCGAATCGATTCGCCTAAGAGGAATTGGGTTTCTGCAATGGGCCGAATCGATTCGGGTACAGACCGAATCGATTCGCCATTTACAGACCTGTTTGCAGAATACTTTCCGAATCGATTCGGATTGGGAACCGAATCGATTCGCTCACCCGAATCGATTCGCTAAAGGGGCGAATCGATTCGCTTAGGTCAGAATTTCTAAGTTTTCTCCCTTTAAGAGTATGGGGAGTTGAATTACCATTTGGGATTTTTATGGGGATTCCTAAATAAGAGTTTTGAGGATAAATAAACCTTTAAGAGATGATTGAGGTAATTAGTATTGAACAAAGTAAGAAATACTTTGGATTTAGAATCATGCAACTATCAATGCATGATTATGATTCTCGGAGGGAATCTTTGGGATTATTATCATCGTTAGATGCTATAGGCCACTAAGGCCGTTTATATATATATTCTAGGAAGAATATATAGGATATGTATATACTGTGTGTTTTAGGTATATATATATATATATGATGGAAATGATTTTGAAAATATATAAATGAATATTTTCTAAATGGAAAGAGAAATGTTTTTCATAATTAATAAAATATGGATTACACACCTCTCTAAATCGCTATCATAAGGGAAGTTGCGTTCGTATGGTGAGGCCCCCTGGCTAATGATGCAGGGTGGATATAGTCCTATAGGCCATGTGAGCGTTTGTTGTTATATTTTCTGCGCTGGTTAGGAGATTCCGGGTGTGGTCTTGACTATCCCGCAGGCACATGGTCGCTTCCCGACGTCTTTCGATATAGGATCCCAGGTTGTCTTGGAGGCCCTGGAAGATGATAGCCATTTAGGGGGGCGCACAGTGGAGAAATCCGGACGGGCGGTCTTAGAATGCGTTTTTATTAAAGCAGTTCATAATAATGGATTTGCTTTAATTACATTTCCTGGATATAGGAAGGGAAATGGGTTATATATAAATGGGCTTCGGTAACACTTCCCGGATGGAAGAAGGGATGTGGAAGCATATGTTTTGATCAAAGCATTTTTATGATAATGAAAATGTCTTTGAATACATTTCCTGAATATAAAAAGGGAAATGGGATAATTGATAAAGGAAAAGCTTTTTATGTTAATAAAATTGGCTTTCAAAAAGTATATGGTTTGTTAAAGCAATTCATGATAATGAATTGGCTTTTATAAATACATTTCCTGGATATGAGAAGGGAAATGGAAGTTTTGAAATAAAAAGGATCAGTATTTATAAATACTTTGTGTATAGAATACACCTCAGTCTGGGAGATAGATCCGGACGTGTATTATAAAGATACAATTGATTTGGAAAGCCTCAGTCCGGGTGATAATTATATTACCCGGAAGTATATTGTAAATATATGTATATGTATAAATTGGGTGCCGAGGGTCTAATGAATCCCGACGATCGACCGTGCCGCATAGTAGTGTATCGGGGGGGTTCCTTGTTTGGATTTCGCTTCGCGAGACACCCCACGCACGAATATGGCACTGTGTTGAGACTGGGGAGAAGTTTAATCCTTAGTGCTCTAATATTATTAAATGTTTATGGTATATATATTATATATCTTTCTGTACTGAGGGACTGGCGGATCTCAAAGATCGACCTTGCTGCATAGTAGTGTATCGGGGGGGTTCCTTGTTTGGATTTCGCTTCGCGAGACACCCCACGCACGAACATGGCATAGCGTCGAGATTAAAGTGAAGTTAGCCCTTAGTACATCTATTTGACTATCTAGGTTAGATAGTGGTTGGGTATTAGACTAGTTTAGCAGGGTAGCTTGACTAGAATGTTCTAGATAGATGCGCTAGGAGTGCACTATTAACGGAGAGGTGAGGGGTATCTCATGGGAGTGCGATACCAAATTTAAATATGAGATGAAACTATTTTTCTAAAAATAAAGCATTTATGCACTTGCAAAATATTTTCTAAACATTCGGGCCCTGACCCGTTTGTCTACTCTCCTTTCTTTCTCTATACTGTATATATATAGGTGTCCAGACACAGGGACGCCTGGATGGAAACTCTTTCGAGTCAGACGCCTGCTGCAGCAGCTGTGGATGCTTGCAGGTTATCGGTAGACGTTTCTTTCCTTGTACTCTAGATAGGAGTTATTGTATAAACACTCGAGCCAATGGCTCAATTGCATTTATTTATTCTTTCAGTACAGCATTCGATATGGTTGTATTATTTGGACCGAGTGTTCGGTTATTTTAGTTCTTTTCATTTCCATTTCAGTTCTTTACGCATTTAATTGTGAATGTTTTAATTTGTGCGCTAAAAAAGAGTAGTTAGATAAAAGTTTTTAACGGCCACCTAATAGGATATTAGTAATTAATTGGATTTTCGACAGTGATGCTAAGAATGATCCATATGAAACTCCTGTTTTAATTTAATATTGGAGTGATCGCCCGGTATCTTATTAGGCGGGTTGTTACAGAAACGTCTTAGCATGTCTCTTTTCAACATATATGTTACTTTCGGCCTTTAATAAATCATTATGCTCACTAGCATACATGTATGCCTTAAATTAGAAAACAACACTCGTAAATAAAAGAGAAAGTGAAGAATAATATAAATAGACATACTTGATAAATTCTTATATCTCATCATAATTATCCAACACATATAAAGAATCTTTTTTCCGTTCACTCTATCCAAGGTATTGGTAATTTGCTTTTCCAAGCAAATGACCATTATATCGAAAAATAGATAAACCTTCTTGATCATCATCGCCGTCATAATTCCACTAAGTGTGGTTAAATTTTGTCTCAACACCGGCCAGATACACCGAACAAAATGTTATGCACTCGTTTTGAATGTAAGCCTCCGATATTGATCCTTCTGGACATGCTTTACTTCCCACAGTAAGTTTTAAAGTGTGCATATATATGTTAAAAAGAAACAACGATAAGCAAAATAATTTTTTTAGGAATTACTTATATATTAATTATTTTCATATATTTACCTTTCAAATGGGAACATCCATTTATATTGCACTGGCCCACCAAATATGGCCTCTCGTGCAAGGTGAATCGATAAGTGAATCATAACATCAAAAAATGACACTAGGAATATCCTTTCAAGTTTTCACGTAGCTATAGCAAGTTTCTCGTCAAGCCTCTCCAAAACATCAACTCGCAATGTTTTTTAACACAACTCCGTAAAGAATAACCCAAGATCAATTAATGGTTCGTAGAATTCCTTTCGAAGATGACCACGAATTGCAAGAGGTATTAAGCATTGTAAAAAAATGTGGTAATCATGACTTTTCATCCCCAAAATCTTGCATTCCTTGGCATCCACACATCAAGAAATGTTGGACGCATATCCATGCAGTAACTTCAATGATTGCCAAAACTCACATAAAGTCCTCTTCTCTTCCTTAGACAAAGTGTAGCAAGTAGGAGGCATCACCAATTTATCTCCCTTTTTGTATGGATGCAGTCTTTGTGTATGTGCATTTCTTTCAAATCCAACCAAGACTTAACAGTGTATTTTGTTTTCCCGTCAATGCTTAGCAATGTTCTGAAAATGCTTTTCGATACATTTTTCTCAATGTGCATGACATCTATCCAGTAAGGCAAATAAAAAATATACTAACTTTGTCCCAATTCAATTGGTACGCCTTACGGCTCCTCTTTTTAGAAGCTTTACCATATACTTGAGGTCTAACTTTCTCCAATTGAGCAAGTATCTCGTCATTACTATGATTTTTTGGTCATTCCCGATGCTCCTTCTTACCATCAAAAGAAGATATATTTTCTCGCCATTTATGATTCATCGGAAAAATACAATGATGCCCCATGTAGCATGTCTTATGTCCATTTCTTAAACACAAGGAATATGTCTCCTTAATGCACACCGGATAAGCCAATTTTCCCTTTGTGCTCCAACCCGATAAATTATCATACATCGAAAAATCATTGATAGTCCATATAAGCGCTGCACGTAACTGAAAGGTATTACCTGTGGAGGCATCATATATTTGAATCCCATCTTCCCACAACTCTTTTAACTCCTTGATTAATGGTTGAAGAAACACATCCATGTCATTTTCAGGAGCCTTAAGACCTGGTATAAGCAGTGACAACATGAAGGATGGTTCCTTCATACATTTCCAAGGTGCTAAATTATACACTACAAGAACAACCGAGCATGTGTTATGTTTTCTACTCATATTTGAAAATGGATTAAATTCGTCACTAGAGAGACCAAGACTGACATTACGAGCATGTCTATTAAATGACTCGAGAATCTGGTTAATTTCTTTCCAAGCTTCCCCATTAGTCAAGTGTCTCAAAACATAAGCCTCCTTAACACGCTTATCTTTATGCCACCTCATCTTTGAAGCTATATCCTTATTCATAAATAAATATTGTAACCTAGGTTTGAGTGGAAAATAATGCAAGACTTTATGGGGGATCTTCACGCCATTTCCTTTCTCAATTTTCCATCTCTACTCTTTTGGGCATTTAGTTTCTTTCCCATTTGATCCCCAAAAAAGAATGCAGTCATTTTTACAAACATCAATATTTACATAGTCTAAACCCAAGTCTCAAACTATTTTCTTCGCCTCATAAAATGACTTCGGGATGTGGTCATCATTCGAAAGTAATTTCTTAAAAAGTTTAAGAACCGAGTTAACAAATTTGTCACTCCAGTTATTGACTTAAAATGGAGTAGCTCAATAATGAATGATAATTTTGACAACTTCTCACAACCCGAATAAAAATTTTATTGTGTATCCCTAGGTAATCTAGCAAACTTTTACCCATTGCCCTCATTTCCTTGAGTGGAATCTCTATCAAATTCATTTCCTAGCATGTCATTATTGTAGGATCCAGTAAACATATCATGTAACATTCCCTCCATGTTATCTTGCTCAAACCTGTCTCTAGCATTATCTTCCTTCCCCCATACTATTTTCTTCTCCAAATTCAAACGCATGCTCATTGTAATCATAAGGAATGTCATTAGGTGACAACAGTGGTTCCCCGTGATATATCCACCTAGTATAACTCCACACAATACCGTGTATAATCAGATGACTTTGGACATCTTGATGACTCCTCTGTTAAAAGTTATTACATTTCTTGCATGAACACTTAATATTACTATTTGTCTCAACATTTGAAAAGGCAAAATCAAGAAATTGTTTAACACCATCTTGATATGCACTACTAATTCTAATTGGGTGATTCATCTAGCTCTTATCCATCCCAATGACCCTATATCACACGATAAAAAAAATGCATCAACAAAAAACCAATGAACTTATAATTCAATTAGAAAATAGTTATTATTGCTTATGCAATTCAATGTTTCATATTTTTATTATTGTTATTATTGTTTCATAACTTTATATGTTGAAATAATATTTACTTAAAATTCAAATAGGCACCTCCTCATTCACCTCACGCACCTCCTCGATAGGTTCTCCAAGAGTCAAAATTACATTTAAATTTGAATATTAAATCTAAATTTAATTAAATACATTCATTCAAACACATTAATAAACATGTTTTACGGATTCAAAATTATGACTTCAAATTCAAATAAAAAATAGAGCACTAATATGAGTCCAAAAAAATCCCCCAAATAGCAACAAAGTGTTTCTAAACAAACATATTAGTTTATCACAAACACACAAGAAACCCCATATCAACTTAAACCAAATAGTCTGAACAACCACAATTTTACTAGCCAAACAATACAACCTTTATATATATATACGCACACAAAAATTAATCGAAAAATCATCCCAAAGAGAAAAATTAAATGGGACTTTTTAAATTTAGGACTTATATTACACTTTATTTTTAGTAACCACATACATTAATACCGCTGGTGCAGATCCACTACCATAATGTATTAACCAATTAAAATACGAATTCGGGGAATCCAAAAAAATGATGGAAAGTGGAAAAATGAATCATTTTGCTCTAACTAGGGGTTGCCCAATTATATCTTGTCTTTCTTATGCAGATGACACTCTTATCCTTGCAAATGGTGATAGACGATCCTTAAATCATCTTATGGAATTTTTGAAAAAGTATGAAAAATAATCGGGTCAAGTGGTAAACTACAACAAATCCTCATTCTATCTGTCGGGATATGAATCACGTGGCACAAAAAAAATAGTGGAAAGTGTCACCGATTTTAAATGTAGAAATCTTTCGATCATTTATTTGGGGATCCCTTTATTTTCAGGCAGGAAAAAGAAATCATACTTCTCTAATTTTATTGACAAGATGGTTGGGAAGCTTATTTATTGGAATCATCAGAGTATATCTCAAGCGGGGAGGGTTACTCTTATCAAATCAGTGGCACAATCTATGCATCTCCATCTACTTGCGACGATTAATCCTCCAGTAAATGTTCTCCACCACATTAATAGATTGCTAGCTCATTTTTTATGGGGAAAACCAGAAGAGAAGACGAAATTCCAATGGGTAAACTGGAAGGACATTTGCACTACAAAGGAAGAAGACGACCTGAATCTCATATCCATGACTGATCTTGCTCTTGCTCTTGCTTATGCTCATAATTTGTGGTGGAAATTTTTTAATTCCAATTCTTTATGGTCCCGATTCATGCATTCCAAATAAAAAAAAAATTAGATTCTCAAAATTTCAGAGGAACTATTTCTACATCTTCTCAGGTATGGAAGCGAATGCAAAATATTTGGGAGGAATTTTTTGATTATTTTGAAATTGTCTCCGAAAAATGGCTTTTATCAAAGAAAGGAGAATTTACAATTAAATCATCTTGGAACTTGGTGAGAGATAAGGGTTGCATTCAACGTTCATGTTCTATAATTTGGGATAAGAGGATTTCACAAAAAAATCAATTTTCATGTGGCGGCTCCTCCATAAAGGAATTGAAATTGACGAGAACATCAAAAGAATTCATATACCTCTTGCCTCGAAATGTAGATGCTGTATAGTGGCCCGTGAAGAAGACAAAAACCATTTTTTGGGGGTAGTCCTATTGCACAAAATATTTGGCATCGGTTCTACAATATTCTTGGTCTAAAGTTTATCTCTTCAAACTTTAGTGGCAATTTAATGAATTGGTGGATTAATTCTAAAGGTGACAAGATTAGAGGAATTCTTTGTCGGATTATACCAGCTTACATTTGTTGGCATTTATGCTGCGCGAGAAACAAAAGCATGTATGAGGGTGCTCTAATGAAAGAATCATCGATACTTATTCTGACTTGTGGGGAGATTAAAATGGCTTTTGGGAATTTTCCTATTTTAGGCATACAATCTAGATTTTGTATTGATATTATAGAGGCTTTGTTACTTATAGGTGCTCGCATTGATCAGTTTCTGATGTAAGCCACCGATGGGGGGATTTTCCCCATCTTTATTTCTAATAAAATCTGGGAATTATTCCTATTGATAAAAAAAAGTACATATATATACATATATCCTTCATCAAATGAAGTTCAGTTCATCTAGATCTTCCAATACTGCTTCTACTGTCCCACAGGCATACAGTTCAACACATTTATTACCAAGTCCCCTTAACTCGAACTATTCGAAAAAACTAATTAACTAGGGGGACCATACACCTCATATCCCGTGCAAATCTGCACAAACATCATAGATGTAATATATTTTTCCTAAACTCGGTCCCGCTTACTTAACGTTGCTAGACCATAAGGTTAGACTTAGTTACCCTACTAATCGCTACTTAATTATCCCCAAGATTGTCGTATCTATCCACAAGTGGTGTAAAAATTTCCCCAGTTCTTCTTACATAGCACTACCCGGCTCCGCTGGCCTTGTATCGTATAATAGCTCTAAGATCAAAGTGTTTTCTCCAAACGTACTATGATCATTGTTCAAAATTGATACT